>BLBF01000022.1:53402378-53426556 GCA_015471245.1 Laticauda colubrina | reverse complement strand
ATAATATAATATAATATAATATAATATAATATAATATAATATAATATTACCAATATTAAACTAATAACTAGAGCATACAAAACATTTGCTAGACCAATACTCGAATGTAGCTCATCAGTCTGGAACCCACATTATGTATCTGATATTAACACCGTTGAGAAAGTCCAGAAATATTTCACAAGAAGAGTACTCCTCCACTTGTTGCAGAATACCTTATGCCACCAGACTCAAAATTTTAGACCTAGAAAACCCAGAACTATACCGCCTTCGGTCCAATCTAAGTATATTATATAAAATCATACATTGCAATGACTTACCTGTCAATGAATACTTCAGCTTCAACCATAACAATATAAGAACAAACAATAGATACAAACTCAAGGTTAATTGCACCAAACTTGATTGCAGGAAATACGACTTCAGCAACAGAATGGTCAATGTCTGGAATACTCTACCCGACTCTGTGGTTTCTTCCCCAAACCCCCAAAGATTTAACCTTAGACTGTCTACTTTTGACCTCACCCCCTTCCTAAGAGGTCTGTAGGGGGTGTGCGTGAACGCACCAACGTGCCTACCGTCCCTGTCCTATTGTTCCTTTTATATATATTTTTTATTTTTCTTATATGTATCCGTGTATTCATAACTATGTTTTTACTATTATCTTGTAAGCAATTGACAAATAAAATAAATAAATAAATAAAAATACATTGAGAAAGAGTGAAATACAGATTACTTCATTCACAAATCAGACATGTTTTAAATCAGTGAATGTCTATTCTACTGTAGATCAGAGCCTTGTGGAATTCATAGTGTCCTTTTTTGGAGACTTTATTCTGTTAGACTGACAAATGTTTCCCCTGTGTAGTGGATATCTTGCCTATGAAAAAAAAAAAGATGCAATAATTGACCCTGTTTTTAATCTCTTATTATACGGCCTTGAGGACAGATCAACCTAAAGGCCCTGTCCCACTGACCGATGGACGCAAAACGTATGCATAAAGGACACAGCGGATGAGCAAAATTTCGGGGGTGGCTCCATCTGTTGGTATCCGCTCCCAAAAGTGGTAAAAATTTGCATAAACAGAACAGAAAAGAAAAGAACGGACGGGGGTAGTATGTAGCGGGGATGTTAAATAGATGTTCGTAGGAAGCCTAGCGGATGACAGCGGATGGAAGCGGATGACACATCCGCAGGGGGTCCGGGAGAGAATAGCGAAGCGGATGCATAGCAGATGATGTGGATGCATCACGGATGCCTATAGGAAGCAAAGCGGATGTATAGCGGATGTATATCAGATGCAAAGCGGTCACTGCACATGCGGGGAGTATGAATTGCGTCAGCTCCGCAGATATAAAAGAATGCAGCTCGCACGCAGTCAGCATTCAGAGGAAAGACGTGCTGCCACATACATCTTGCAGGAACACCATGGTTTGTCAGTCAGGGAAGAAGAGAAAGCCCATGCCTACTCGTGCCAGCCCTGGCAAGAAGGACAGAACCAGCACCTCAACCCCTGGCACTGACTCTGAAGCTGCTGGTGTTTCTCCTCCTGCTGCTGCTGCTGCTGGTGCTTCTCCTGCTGGTGCTTCTCCTGCTGGTGCTTCTCCTGCTGCTGGTGCTTCTCCTGCTGCTGGTGCTGCTGGTGCTACTGGTGCTACTGGTGCTGCTGCTGGTGCTACTGCTACTGCTACTGCTGCTGCTTTGGTGGACCAGCCCCAAGGCCCTCAAAGCCCTGCTGCTGAAGGCCCTGCTGCTCAAGCCCCTGAAGGCCCTGCTGAAGCCCCTGCCAGAGGGAGGAAGAGGCAAGGGAAGGAGAAGGGAGAAAGGAAACAGTACACCGTTTCCAAGGAGCATGAGGAGGAGGTGCTGGAATGGCTGAGGGAGAACGAGTACCTCTGGAGAAAGGGCCACAGATTGTATCAGGACACCAAGAATAAACAGGCAGCTTGGAGAGACAAGGCAGAGAGCCTGGGGTACACTGCAGATGGACTCCTGGGATGGTGGAAGCACATGCACACCTGGTATGGCAAGCTACACCTCAAAAAAATCTGGCCAGGCCGCTGTCAAGCTTACTGACTGGGAGACGTACGCCATGGCCAAGTGCAGCTTCCTGGAGGGTGAGGTCCGCAACTGAGGAGCAGCCCCTCTGACACCACTCTCCCGCAGACAGCCCACAGACAGCCAGTTCTCTTCCAGCCAGGAGCCAGCTACACTGTCCAGGCAGGTGTCTTCAGAGGCCCCCATGGCAGAGACCCCCCCCCGACAGCTGCACTCCCCATGCTGGAGGACTTGGATGATCCCCTGTCACAAATGGAGGAAGAAGCGGCAGCCACCAGAGACCAACGCACCCCCACCCCCAGCTCCACAGGATGCAGGCAGAGAGGCAGACTGGAGGGCCAGAGCCACACAGTCCTGTTGGAGATCAGGAACACAATGAGGACCAGCACAGAACTGCTCTCTCAGCTGGTCCACTTGGACAGAGGATACTCCAGCCGCCACACTTCCATCGCCACACTTCCATCACCTATGTGAGCCACACCTTGAGGGATATGCCCAAGGCCCAGTACCAGGTGATGAAGGAAAAGATCACAGCACTTCTGCACAACCCTCAAGGCCCAGCTGAACCTGTTCCAACCCCATCCAGGTCTGCTCCTCCACCCCAGGTGATGTCACAGCCCTTCCACGGCTTTCAACAGCCTCTCACCTACCAAGGCTACGACTACCAGGACTTCCCACAGCAGAAGCAGACCTTCCCAGTTCAGGCCCAGGTTCATCGCATGCCACAGATTCCACACCTCACCCAGCTGCAGACCAGAAAGCCCCACTACACTCCTACTTCCTCCAACCCACAGCCAAGCCCCTCAACAGACAATCTGTCATCAGCCTTGTGCCTGACATCCCAGGTCCTTGATGAAGGGCCTCTCAAGCTCACGGGACTGAGTCAGCTCTCTGAAGCTTCCTGAACACACCATCCCCTGTTGTACTCTCGGGGCCAAGCACCCCAATGGCACCTCAGACCAGCACTCAAGCCACAGCCACCTCCACAGTCCCTGGCCGCTTAACAGCTGAGACCATGGACATGACTCAGAGTGACTGAGAATAGTGCCAGAGACTGAGTTGTTCTTTGTTCACTTTATCTTTGCTTAAGACACTTTACTTGGTTCATTTTGCTTTTTTAATAAAGTCATACAGTTTACTTAAGACAGGTATTAATAAAGGTTATCTTTGCTTAACACACTTGGTTCATTTTTTTTTTTACTTAATAAAGTGTTGGTGAAAACTTTGAAAAAAGGGTTAAGTCTTTGCATGCTTGTGGGATAGGTAAGGATAGTTGTGGGATAGATAAGGATAGTTGTGGGATAGATAAACCTCTAGTGCAAGTATAGTGGGACTGCATGGTCCACCCTCCCAGCTGCCACACATATGGACCTTTTGTATCAATAACAATTTATTCATTGATCAACACATTTCAAAATAAACAAATTTGTTTATTAATGCCCTATTTATTAATGCCCTATTCATTGTAGGGCCACTCAACTGACATGGCACAATCTCATCAGTGTTATGCCACAGCTTCAAGGAAGCATCCATTAATCATCTATCATCCTGTCTTGTCACACTCCACTGCTCCAGCTGGGAAGTTGCACCAGTGTCTCAGTAGGTTGCGCTGCTTCTTCCTTTCACGTGAAGCTCTGTTGGGGCCTTGTACATCCACAGTGTCTATCAGGTTACATCCTTGCCTCCATTCACCAGGCTCCATGTCCCCATTCCCTTGTTGATGGTCCGCAAGTCTATTCTGCAACACTGGGTAGCGGGTGTGCATGAGATTGTGCAGGATGCAGCAAGCTTCCACGATACTCCTCACAGTCTGTGGGTGAAGCTGAATGGTGGTGAGAAGTATCTGGAACCTGTTGGCCAGGATGCCAAAGGTGTTCTCCACCACCTGTCTTGCCCTGGGCAGCCTGTAGTTGAAGATCCTCTCTTCACGGGTGAGGTATCTGGAACTGTACGGCCTCATGAGGTAGGTTCTGAGGGAGAAGGCGTCATCACCAATGATGAAGTAGGGCACATCTTGTGTGCCATTGGGTAAGGGGACTGGATCTGGAAAACCCATGATGAGGTTGTGTTCCAGCCCATCCTTGAGGTCACTGGCGTTGTAAACCTGGCCATCTGAAGCTGACCTGTTGCCTGAAGCATCGATGTACAGGAATTTGTAGTCAGCATCAACCATGGCAAAGAGGATGATACTGAAGAAGCCCTTGTAATTGTCATAAGTGGACCCTGAGTTGGCTGGAGCTTTGCAGGCCATGTGCTTCCCATCTATGGCTCCAACAGTGTGGAGAAAGTTCCACCTCTGATACCACTCTTCTGCAACTTTCCTCCAGCCTTCTTCAGTGGTGGGACACTTGAGGAGCTCCTCCACGTGTTCTTTGATGATGGCCTGCACCACTCCTCTGACCACTTTGCTGATGGTGTTGTGTGGCACCCTCCACGCATGCTGCATGTTTTTGTATATGGTTCCAGAGGCCAGGTGGTGCAGAGTCAGTGCCACCTTCAGTCCAGGGTCCAGGCTGGGACGGAAGTTGGTGCTCGGCTTGGTCAACCTGGGTCTCAGATGCTCTACAAGTTCGTCAAACATGGCTGGTGGCATCCTCATGAAGTGATGGAATGCATGAGGGTCTTCATTCCTCAGCTCCACCATCAACTGGTCATAGAGTCCAAACTCCATTCTTTCCCGATCCATCCTCAGACCCACACAGCTCTTGGACGTCTCCTTCTTCTCCTTCTGTATAAAAGGTGAAACAGTCTGAACAGGGTTTGGTTCTGGTGATGAATGATCGCAGCCACCATACGGATTGTGTCATGATCCATGGTGGAGAACAATGGATGATGTGGAAGAGCAAGACCAAGGGTGAAGAGGTCTGTACACCACGGCTGCTGGACTCATACTGACATCCAGGTGATTTCCTCCCCCTTTTTATAGGAAATATCGGTTTTCCACTAGGTGTCCTTCTACATACTCTAGGCATACTGCAGACATCCTTAATATCTGAGATACATCCCAGATACAAATGTTTTGTCCATTTTAATCCTTTATATATGAGATGCATATGCTTACATCCTTTCTATTTCCGTGCTACTAACACTGTGTGGACATTCCGTGTACCTTTCGTTTCCTCCCTCTTTCCATTTTCAGATGCAGTGGATGTGAGTTGCGAGGAAGCCCAGAAAATGCAGAGAGGATACAGCGGATGTTTAACGGATGATAAATGGACATAGAATGTTTGTTGCTCGTATGTCGCAGATTTACATTGCACACGGCGGAAAGTTCATCCATTCACAAAGTTTTGTGTAGCTCAAAACATCTTGGGTGGATGAAATCGCAGTGGATGGATGCTTGATGGATAGAGCATATGAAACACGTATGCAGTGAGTACACAACGGATGCATCGCATTTTCCAACGGATGGCAAGCTTTTTTTAACATTTTACATCCTCTTTGCATCCATCGGTGCAGTGGGACAGGGGCTTAAAGGGATTGTTGCTATGACTACCAAAGCTCATGAGTAGAAGATTGTGTTAGTTATATTGATTTATTAAATCATATGTCTTTCCATCACAAATGGCATTTAGACTAAGCTATCCATGATAAATCTAAGTTCTTCAAATGCAACATTTTATGAAAGTATACAGATAATTTGGTTAAAAAACCCCATATATGAAGATCACTTGTTGATTAAGCAATGATCCATTAGTTTTCTGTCTTAGTTTTACTTTGACTTTATACTATTTGATTTTTTAAAGTAATCACTCTGCCTTATTACAATGTAAGGCGTAAGGTGCACTTGTGAAATGGAATATAACTTATTTCCAAAAAATCATCCATAGTAAATAAACTATTATGTATCATTGCTATTTGTTTCCTTACCTATCCCAGGGGCATCAAACTCAAGGCCCACTGGCCAGATCTGGCCTATTGGGGTACTTAGATCTGGCCCACAAGGCTGCCCTGGAAACAGTGAAGGACCGGCCTGCAGTACTTCTGCCAGTGAAATGGAGCTTGGGAGGGCTGCAAATGGCTCTCTTGAGCTCTGTTTTCATTGCCAGAGCACTCGGGCCACCTGTTGTGGTTAGCTGGCAGCAGGTGCAGACAGCTGAGGAGAGCGAGGACTCAGATAAGGGGCCAGGACCATTAGGGAGTAGACTGCTGCCTTCAGAGATTGTGGGGTCTGGCAGCAGCAAGGAGGAGGTTCCTGAGGAACCTGTGTGCGCAGGGTTGCTCGTACGAAAGAGCAGCTGCAGCAGCATGGGTGACTCAAGAGTAAGGCTACAAGGTAATGGCCCCTCCATCAAGAGGATAAAAGCCAGGTTTGAAGAAGCATTCTTTGCAGAAGGCAAAGACGCTCTGAAACTCAGCCTCGTGGCCATTATAGTTAGTATTTGAAAACTCTTGTGAACTATTTCTTATCTATGGGTTTTTGGCAGCCTTGAAGAACAACTTGGCAAGGCTCTTTCTCGTTGGATCTAATTAGTTGGAAGCAGCCTTTTATCTGTGAAGAAACAGAATTCGTGAATGAAACCTAAAAAAAACCTAAAAAAAACCTAAAAATGAAACCTAAAAACCTAAAAAGCCTTCGTCTTGTGTTTGCTCTCTTGGAACCAGGTTGGGTCAGAACACTTCCACAAGCACTCCCAACACAAGTGACATCAAGCTGGCCACGCCCCCTGGCCACCCCACCACCCCCGAGGTCAAACACAACCCTGATGCTCCCCTCAATGAAATCGAGTTTGATACCCCTGGCCTATCCTATTGTTTCCTATGTGCCAGTGTGATTTTATTGGCTGTCAAAACAGAACGAGTAAAGGGCACAGCATGAACATGCAAGAGGTAGAAATTAGAAAATCTAGGAAAATTAACATTTCGCAAAAGCTTTCTAACTCCCCTTATAGTCTGTAGAGTTTGGAGGTGACTTTTGCCTGCCAAACAAGGAAGATCTGGTCAGCTTTTTAAAGGTAGTTAATTGGAAAGAAACTATGCCAAAGAATAATAGTGTTATTTTGATCAGAAGCAACTGACACGTAGATATTTTAGAGCGTATGGAAGTTTTGCCTTATTGATGCCATATGGCAAGTCTGATCAATGTCCAATTTTCCTATAATGAGTATCACAGATGTCTGCATGCATGGTGATGCTCTCCAACCACAACTTTTTCTGAGCTATATAAAATGAAAGAGTTGTTAATATACTACTCAGTTATCTACTTTAGACTCTTCATGTTCAACTTCTGAGAGCCAACAGAGCACTAGGAATATTTTGTTTAGAAATATTTGACCACTTTCTAGCCTGGTCATATTAATCTTGATGACTCATGTTCTCCTTCACAATACTTCACTCTCTTACTCCTCCCACCCACTCTTCTGCTTTCAGTGACTACTGAGCTTCTTCAGTTTGAATTATATGGCATGCTGAAATTTCCATTCCCTTAGGATTTTTCTGCTAAAGAGTTTTGGCTATTGTATAACTTGGAGTTCTTCAACTTGGTCTACCTCCCACCTATGGTGTTGTTTTGACGACATAACCAATGATAGCATTTATGTCTTCACTTGCAAAAATAGAGAGAATGATTAGAATTTTGCAAGCACAATCCAATGGTCAAATTCCTGATATCATATGGGAGATACCCACTGATTTATGCCTGGGAAACTGGAATGGATGCCTTTAATTAGAATGAGTACAACTAGGGATCAAGTTAGAAATCAGAAATAGGAATTCTGTCCCTTTCCATGGACCTTCCCATTTGTGAAATTCTGGGTTCTGTATAGAATTCCCATTATTGTCCAATACATGTTCCAGGCAGTAATATATGCTTCAGGGTCCACTGGAGTTGAGCAGCCAAAAAATTTAAAATACTAATAATAATGCAGAGAATTGTAGAATGGCTTTACCCAGGGATGGTATCTCTCTTTTTGTGTGTGTGTGTTTCTCTCTCTCTCTTTCTCTCCCTCTCCCTCCCCCCTCTCTCTTTCTTTCTTTTGTGACAACTTGAGGCCCTTCCCGTCTTAACTGCTAAAACTCACTGCCATGAGATAGATTTGAGAGGTTTTTTAAAAACAAGATTTCCCCTCCCCCAGTTTTACTACCTATAATGATTAGGTTTGCAAATTGCCGTAAGACCAATTGTGTTATCTTAATCATGGCTTGTTGACTAAGTCAGAAGAGATGAGTTCACAGATAATATTAAAGCACAAATGATAATAGCTGGGCTTAAAGAATACTCATTTATTATTCATGCATTTATTAATTCTGTACTCACCTACCTCACATACATGATATAAACCAAAACCAAACCAAGCAAAGCATATTTTTCCTTCATATTGCATTTAAAATTAGCTATTATCTAAAATTAGCTATTAAATTATCTAAAATTAGCTATTATCTAAAATTAGCTTTAAAATTAGCTATTATCTTCTTTGGATATTTTTTTACAGCCTTCCGCAATCTAGCTTCCTGTGGTTGAATTTAACTTATATTTAGTCTACATTTCTTGCTGTCACCACAACAAATGTAAAGAAGGAACAAAAAGAGAAATAAGTTGTTTTTCTCAGTTCTCTGATACAGTATGATTACGCCTTTAAAAAAGTATTGGATACTGTGTGTTTCTTTCCCTTTCTCCATTTCAAACCAGAAAAAAAGGATACCATTGTGCAATCAGAGTAACTGTCAAGGGAAGAAGGTTGAACCCAGTGTATGGTTTAATAATTGCCTTTTATACCTTAAGAAAGAAGAGCTAAGAAAGGGCGAGGGTGCCTAGGGCTGGAAGCCAATTTTGTACTTTAGGAGAGAAGTTTTGGCTGCAGAAAACTAATTCAATTCAGTTTCAACACTTCATTGGAAAATGTCTGTTTATCTTTGACAGAACTGAAACCAAATGAAAAGAAGCTTTACAAAAAAACAAACCCCTTTTCATTCAGAACCTAACCTTTGGGAATGTGTGCTTGTGTGTAAAAAATGTGCATCTATGCTATGCAAACTAGACAAGATGTCCTGGATTTTCTTGCTCAGCAATAAATCAAATGGTACTCAAAGGCTCCCCAAAGGAGGCCTTGGTTCTATCATTTTCCATCTTCTTGACCTCATTGAGATGCTGTCTTTAGCCTTACAAATAACCCAAAAGGACAGATTCATCCCCACGGAGGTCATCAATTCAGGTCCCAATACATTTGTATTAATTTGAGAATAGTAAAATGAAAACTGAAGCCTTCTCTGAAGGAAAGTGGGGAAAGCATTCTTCCCTTAAAATAGTTCATTATATTTGCATTATAATTTCTTAGTTGACTGCAGTTGATACCAAAGTGGCATCTTTTTGATTTGTTCAGGTTTCCCGGAACAATTAGTGCCATGCACATGTCCTGGACTACAACCCCCATCATCTTCAGCCAGCATGGGGAAAGTCATCAGATAAGGATAGACTGAATTTAATAAGTGATAAATCTCACCTGGTGATTGGCTGTATGGAAGCACTTTCAAAATGTATATCTAAAAGTCACATTAAACATAACTAGTCTAGAATCATTCTGTGGCAAAATATGAGCCATTCTTAATTTTCCCAGATCCAGATTACAACATGACCTTTGCTGATTCAGATGCCTGGTTGCTCTTGTCTGGGATTTTTTTAATAGATTAATAGAGTTGGAAGGGACCTTGTAGGTCATGCAGTCCAATCCCCCACTCAAGCGGGAGACCCTACACCTTTTCTGACAAATGGCAGTCCAATCTCTTCTTGAAAGTCTCAAGTGATGAAGTTCCTACAACTTCCAAAGGAAAGCTGTTCCATCGGTTGATTGCTCTCACTGTCAGAAAGTTTCTCCTTATTTCCAGGTTGAATCTCTCCTTGTTCAGTTTCCATCCATTATTCCTTGTCTGGCCTTCAGTGCTTTGGAAAATAGCTTGACCCCTTCATCTCTGTGGCAGCCCCTCATATATTGGAACACTGCTATCATGTGTCCGCTGATCCTTCTCTTTACTAGACTAGCCAAGTCCAGTTCCTGTAACTGTTCATTGTATGTTTTAACCTCCAGTCCCCTAATTATCTTGGTTGCTCTACTCTTCATTCTTTCTAGAGTCTCAACATCTTTTTAACAGTATGGTGACCAAAACTGGATGCAGTATTCTAAGTGTATTGTATCTCTTGCTTTGTTAATTGAAGCAAAGCAAGTTAGGACCAAGGGAATTCAGGACTATTAATTACCCTGGAAAAAATAAAGAGAGAAAAAATATTCTGGAAGACAGAATAAGCAAATGACAAAGGACTTCCATACTGTTGTCAAGAAAATGATACAGTACAATGATTTGATACAGTCATTCGCAGTCACACTCAACTCGAGAGTGTAGTTACCCAATTAAATCTTACTGAAAACGGAAAAAAAAATGAGCTACTTTCTAGCCCTGACCATATTTTCTTCTAGACCATATTTCATTCCTTGCTGTATACACAATAAAAAGGCAATGACTGTATTGATTCAGCGTCTCTATAACTGGAATCAAATAAATGAGGATGGAAAAACCAGTGCTAGATTATTTCTCCTACTAAGGCAGGCATTTTACTGCTGAACAATTCTTTCTTGTCCAAAGCCACAAAAGATCTGAAGTGAGAGCCAGGATTAGAACTCAGGAGTTGCTGGCTCCTTCTGTTCTATTTAGACAAAGAGAACATGCTGCAGTAAAACAACATTTTCCAAACATTAATAAGAACCATTTGAAATGACCTGAGTAAATCATTATTTGTTGCTAAGATACCTTTGGTGGTTTGGACCAGCCTCATGGATCTGCAAAACCTCTTGGGAACATATCTTCTCATCTACCTCTGATTTAGTTTCCATCAGCAATTCTTTATTTTGATTGTTTTAAAGGGCAGAGTTTATAAAACCATGACACAGTCAAACCTTATTTCATCTAGTAATTCCAAAACTGTTGATTCTTGTAATAGCAAGCATCCCTTTTAGCTGTTAAGATGCCAATTGTGAGTTATGAATTTGGGAAAGAAAGGTTGGCAGTCATCATGTGTATAAGACAGAAACAACGCACCATATAGTCTCACCTCAGCTTTTAATCTCACCTCAATTGGAACGATAATTTATGCACAGATGAAAGACAAGTAAATAAGACATAATCTGTTAAAATGGGAGGAAATATATTTGGTTTTCTTTATCATGTCGATGTGCTGCATCAAAACGCAAGGAATATATTCATATGTGCTTTGGTTGTTACGGTTGGTTGCAAAGTCAGCTAGAAGTTAGACTGGATTTGGCATTTTGTCCACCTACTGAATCTTGGAGGATGGGCAGATGTTACTGTTTGATGATGTTAAAAGTATTGTTACAGGATGTAAGCTATTCCAATTACAGCTGCTTTTTACCACTGACCAATGGTCTTCCTATCCAGGGCTTTTGGTTCTACCTCCGTCCAGCCCACTATTCCAGCAGTGTGTTAATGACTGTTTTGCTTGTTGGTATTTCTTCTACTGAATTTGGATTTTCAGAACTTTTTCACTCTCATCATGTGTTCACTTCTAGCCTTCTTCTTCTTGACTTCAGGGTACTTGATCTTGTCAGCTTGAAGGGTATTTGTAGTAATCTTTTTCATCCAAAATCTTGATATTATTTCTGTAGGAGATCTTAATTCAGTTTTCATTCTTTTCCCCTGTTGGTGATCAGAGTGGCACATTTGTTCAATCGAAAATCCATTGCAATACCTTGGCTGTATATAAGGACAGAGTTGATCTGTGATTTTATTTAGAATTAGAATTAGCATTAGAATTCTTTTATTGGCCAAGTGTGATTGGACACACAAGGAATTTGTCTTGGTGCAAATGCTCTCAGTGTACATAAAAGAAAAGATACGTTCGTCAAGAGTCGAGAATCATAAGGTGCAACACTTAATGATAGTCATAGGGTACAATCAAATCATACTAGGAAACAGTCAATATAAATCGTAAGGATATAAGCGACAAAGTTACAGTCATACAAATGGGAGGGGATGGGTGATAAGGAGTGATGAGAAGATTAATAGTGATAGTAGTGCAAACTTTTTAAATTGTTGAACGGTAT
This sequence comes from Laticauda colubrina, assembly GCA_015471245.1. NCBI lineage: Eukaryota > Metazoa > Chordata > Lepidosauria > Squamata > Elapidae > Laticauda > Laticauda colubrina. Next base: position 53,414,451 of record BLBF01000022.1, on the reverse strand, counting down.
TGAAGGAATTATTTGTTTAGCAGAGTGATGGCATTCGGGAAAAAACTATTCTTGTGTCTAGTTGTTCTGGGGTGCTCTATAGCGTCGTTTTGAGGGAAGGAATTGAAACAGTTTATGTCTGGAATGTGAGGGGTCTGGAAATATTTTCACACATTCAAGTGTTTTTACACATATTCTAGTGTTTCTCCTCCCCATACAATTTCAGAGTATTTATGTACAGGAGGCAGGATAGCTTGGCAGGTGTTTTTGATGTTTGATAGCCGTGGCCTGACTTGTTCAGTATTGTTGACTGAGGAATCAATAAATACTAACAATGACAGTGAGTCTTCTTGAATTTATTATGGATAGTCTTTGACTTTGACCAGCCTTTCTTGCCACAGATGTTAAGTGAATAATTGCAGTTGTTAAGTTAGTGACACTGTTGTTAAGTGAATCTGTCTTTGCCATGGTCTTTGCTTGTCGTAAGGTCACAGAAGGTGATCACATAACCCTGGGACATTCCAATCATCATAAATATGAGTCAGTTGCCAAGCATCTGAATTTTGATCATGTGATCATGGAGATGCTGCAATGCTCATAACTGTAAAAATGGTCATAAGTCACGGTTTTCGGTTGCTTCTGGGTTTTCGGTGGGAAAGTGCTTCTGGGTTTTCAGTTGGAAAGCAGCGTTTGGGTGCTGAAGGAATCCTCGCACCTTAGTTTCGTTGAAGGGGGGGGCGGCTTTGAACGAAGAGCCGTCCCGATGGCGGTGGAGTCTCGCGTTACTCAGGTACCGGTCCATGGAAGAATGAATAATCGTGAAACCGGTCCCTGGTACAAAAAAGCTGGGGACCACAACTTCAGACCACTACTACACAACAGTAAAATATGCTTATAGGTCTTTACCATGAGCAGCTGTGAGACACTCTGATCACTGCATGATTCACCTTGTACCTGCCTACAGACAAAAACTTAAAAACATGAAACCAACAATTAAATCAGTGAGGACTGGGTCTCATGAGGCAAAACTGAAGCTCCAGGCCTGCCTTGATTGCACTGATTGGAATGTTTTTGAAGATACCTCTGCAGACCTAAGATGAGCTCACAGATACTGTAACATCCTATGTCAGCTTCTGCGAAGACTTATGTGTATCAACAAGGAACCTGCAAATGTATTGTAACAATGAACCTTGGTTCACAGCTAAACTTAAGCAGCTGCTACGTCATTCCAAAGAGGAAGCCTACAGAAAAGGTGACAGAATGCTGTACAATCAGGCCATACAAGAGAAACATATTAACAAGAGAGATCAGAGCAGTAAAAAGAAGCTATTCTGAAAAGTTAAAAAATCAGTTCTCAACAAATGAACCAGCAAACATGTGGAAAACTCTTAAAAACATCACTGGCTACAGCAAACCTCCTTTCCAGGCAGAAGGAAATCAACAACAAGCAGATGACCTGAATGTGTTTTACTGCAGGTTTGAAAGGAAACTACAGCCACCTATCTCCACAACCCCCATCTCAAACACACCAACAACAGCCAAGCCTCCTACAACTGGTCCCAACCTATTGGATTCACAACCTCTGGTGATCACAGAAAAAGAAATGCAAGATCTATTTCACAGACAAAAGCCAGGAAAAGCATCAGGGCCAGATAAGATAACTACTTCTTGCTAAAAGTCTGTGCTGACCAATTGGCCCCCATCTTCACTCAAAACTTCAATAGATCACTAGAAATGTATTATGTTCCTTTGTGCTTCAAACGTTCCATTATCATCCCAGTGCCAAAGAAGCCCTCCATCAAGGAACTGAATGACTACAGACCAGTTGCTCTAACATCTGTAGTTATGAAAATCTTTGAAAGGCTTGTGCTGTCCCACCTGAAAACCATCATGGATCCGCTGTTAGATCCCATGCAGTTTGCATATCAAGCAAATAGATCAACAGATGATGCTGTTAATTTGGCTCTGCATTGCATTCTACAACACCCTGAATCTCCAAATACCTACGCAAGGGTCCTCTTTGTAGACTTCAGTTCAGCATTCAATAACATCATTCCAGACATTCTTCTAGGTAAATTAAACCAACTAGCGTTACCTGCACACACTTGTAAGTGGAACATAAGCTTCCTAACAGACAGAAAGCAGCAGGTGAAGCTAGGCAGAATCACATCTGATACCTGTACAATTAGCACAAGGGCCCCTCAAGGCTATGTGCTTTCTCCACTTCTCTTCTTGCTATATACCAATGACTGCATCTCAAACGATCCATCTGTTAAAATGCTGAAATTTTCTGATGACAGAACAGTGATTGGTCTCATTCAAGACAATGATGAATCTGCATACAGACAGGAGGTTGTACAACTTGCCTCATGGTGTACCGGAACAATCTGGAACTGAACACACTCAAAACCGTAGAAATGGTGGTAGACTTTAGAAGAAACCCTCCCATACTACCACCTCTTACAATACTAGACAACACCATTTCAGCAGTAGAGACTTTCAAATTTCTAGGTGCTACTATATCACATGACCTAAAATGGAGACCTAACATCAAAAACGTCATCAAAAAAGCACAACAAAGAATGTTCTTTCTGCGCCAACTCAGAAAGCTCAAACTGCCCAAGGAGCTGCTGATACAGTTCTACAGAGGAATTATTGAGTCTGTCATCTGCACCTCTATAACTGTCTGGTTTGGTTCTGCAACCCAACAGGAAAGACACAGACTTCGGAGGATAATTAGGACTGCATAAAAACAATTACTACCACCTGCCTTCAATCGAGGATGTGTAAACTGCACGAGTCAAAAAGAGGGCTGTGAAAATATTTACAGACCCCTCACATCCTGGACATAAACTGTTTCAACTCCTTCCCTCAAAATGACACTATAAAGCACTTCACACCAGAACAACTAGACCCAAGGACAGTTTTTTTTCTTGAAAGCCATCACTCTTCAACACTGTTCAACTATTTACAAAAGTCTACACTATTAATACTGTTAATCTTCTCCCGCTTATGACTGTATGACTGTAACTTTGTCGCTTGTATCCTTACAATTTATATTGACTGTTTCCTAGTATGATTTGATTACTTATTGTACCCTATGACTATCATTAAGTGTTGTACCTTATGATTCTTGACTCTTGATGAATATATCTTTTCTTTTATGTATACTGAGAGTATTTGCACCAAGACAAATTCCTTGTGTGTCCAATCACACTTGACCAATAAAGAATTCTATAATCTATTCTATAATTTATAATGCTTCCTGTGTCACTATTGAAGGGGCGCAGCGGTTCAGTGGTTAAGATGCCAAGCTTGTCGATCAGAAGGGTCGGCAGTTCAGTGGTTTGAATCCCTAGCACGGCGTAATGGAGTGAGCTCCCGTTACTTGTCCCAGCTTCAGCCAACCTAGAAGTTTGAAAGCATGTAAAAATGGAAGTAGAAAAATAGGGACATCTTTGGTGGGAAGGTAACTACATTCCATGTGCCTTTAGCATCTAGTCATGCCAGCCACATGACCATGGAGACGTCTTTGGACAGTGCTGACTCTTTGGCTTTGTAATGGAGAAGAACATCGCCCACTAGAGCTGGAAACTACTAGCACATATATGCAAGGGGAATATTTACCTTTACCTTTTTATGTCACTACTGAGCAACTTTGGGTATTTATAGCATGTTATGGGATGTGTCATCAGAGCATCCTTTTTCTTCCACAATGCTATTGCTATCTCATCTGAGATACATTAATATTAAAGTGGCATTTTGCTCCTTATTCCAATGCCATTCCTCCCATTGCCTTGGAGGAAAGACATGAATCCAAGCAACTTGAGGTTTAAGGCAGGAGAGACAGGAGACTGGAGGTGTCAAATTTGCATCATCATCATGACATCACGTATCATGACCTTTGCTAAACTGGGGGTTGGCATGGCTAACACGTAACACATCTGGCCCATGGGCTGCAAGTATGACACCCCTGCAGTAGACAAATCAGCAGATGGGATAGAAAGTGTCTTGCTAATTATACCTTTCAGCCATGGAATGGGTAGAAAGCATTTTGGATGAACAATGGGGAAAGGCCCTAGCTAGGATCTTCCACAGGGTCGATTTTGCTTTTCACTGAAAACAGCTTAAATTCTTGGTGGGTAGTCATGTTGTCATAGTTGTCCATAGCAGTACTACTGAAAAAAAACCACCCCTCATAATGTGTTTCTTGGAAATTTAATGAGAGGTTATTGATACCAAGAAATATAAATGTAGAATAAAAAAAAGGATATCCATAACCACATCCTTGGTTACCACACATCTAAACAAGAGCAAGAGCACTACCTACATATGCTAAACTTGCTTTCCCTTTGGAAAAAAAATCTAAAACTAATTAATCTTCATCAAGATGAATGGAAATTGGTAGGCAGTTCAGAGGAATTTCTCTGCTGAGAGCAGTAGGAAATGAATGTTCATCCAGCTAGAATATATTCCATTAGCTTTTGCACAATGGTATGGGCTTTCAGAGTAAATCTTATAAATATGAAAAAGTTTCTGAAATCGGAAATGCTGAAAGTTGTCAATTTCAACCATGTTATTATTCCCCATTAAGCAGAAAGTTCTGAAAGCCATGCTGTTAAACAAAACTGCAACATTTTCTGAAGCTCAATAAAGTAAAATCCTCAATGAAGTTGTGATTGTTCATCTCAGATTGTATCCAGGCAAAGATCTCTATGGAAGACTGCCCATTCATTATCTACTCACCATTCAACAGCAAGGGGACTCCATTAAGAGCAGGTTTAAGAATAGTAGCTTGTGTAAAAAAAAAAAAAGAGAGAGAGAGAGAGAGTCTTATTTCAGACAGTGAGGGTGAGTTAAGGACATGTTTTCTAACCTCAGCTATACATTTCTAGCTTTTGGGGGCTTTAAGCTAGCCTCTTAATGTTGTCTGAATATTTTTCAGTGTGGTTGAATCTGTGCTAGAATTTATTCTTTTGTAACAAAAGGATTTATCCTGGCTTCTTTCACAATACCACTCAAATCTGGAAGCAGTCTCAGGAGTGTGTGAGGTTTTTTTTTTCCCCTAAAGATTTTAAATATGCAGCCATCATTTCTAAGCAAATTTTGAGTCTCAGTGACAAAACTCACGTAAAATATTGCATTAAAGATGCTCATTTGGTGGATTGCACAAAGCACACATTATACAATGACTGAAGAACTATTATTGTCAGGGTTCCAAGCAATACACTCACAGCAAACAGAACTCTGAGCCAAGCAGTTTCCTCAATAATTCTCCTAATTAACTCTATTGTACAATCAAAAAAACTGCACCTCTATGGTATTTGACCTGTTACCAAAGTTACGGAGTACAATTATTTTCATAAAGATATGATTATGAGACTTTTTAATCAACAGTCTTTATAACAGTGGCTGGACTTTCATATCATGCTAAGTCAAAATGTAGGGTTTTTTATTTTTATTTTGGCTTAGAATGATGTATGACCTAGCTATTGTGAGCTAACCCATTATTTATGGCTTAGCATTATGGGTAAAACTAGCCATTGTGGTGTAGTTAACAGTCTATAGCTGAAATAAACAAAAGCTTAGTATGATGCATAAATCCAGCTGTTATATGGCAGACATCTCTAACCTGATGCTCTCCAGATATGTAGTGTAACTAGTGTAACTAGTGTAACTGGGAGTTGCATTCTGGAGACTTTGATATGGAAAAAAGGGTTAAGTAATTCTGAGACATGCATCTTTAAATGAATATATTCTGATGTTAATGAAATCTAGAAAATGTTTTCTACTGAATTGGACTAAACTAGAATACTCTTTCTTCCTTCTCTAACCTTGATTCTAGAAACCTTTAGATACTTTTTAGAACATAGAACATCAGAGTTGGAAGGGACATTGGTGGACTTCTAGTCCAAACCCCGAGCAGGAAATCCTATACTTTTTCAGACAAGTGGCTATCCAGTCTCTTCTTAAAAGCCTCCAGCGATGGGGTACCCACAACTTCTGAAGACAAGCCATTCCAATGGTTGATTGTTCACACTGTTGGGAAATTAAAGATTACAATTAGAAAACATAAAACTAATACAAAATAAACTAATACAAACTAAAAAAATAAGAATAAAAAGAAAAAAGTGTTGAAAAAAAGAAAACTTATAAAGAAGCAATTTCCCCCTTTATAAGAATTACAAATATATTTGTGTATGTGTGTGTGTGTACTCTTAAAATACAACAAATGTTCCTTTCATCCCATATCTCATCTCTTTATTAGAAACAAAACCAAAAATTCTAGTCATTTAGTCCTTATCAGTAAAACTCCATTAAAGATTAGCAGAAATAACTACAAATCTATTTTAACTTTGATCATATAAGTCAACTCTAACCATAAGTAACCATAGACCAAAACATAAATACATAATTGTATCTATAACTGCTGTAAAGCTATTTCTTTGTATTTTTTCCCATCTTTTCTATTTTTCTTTTGCTGTATTTGTTTTCCTTTCTTGCCCTTTTAGCTTTCTCTTTGATTTCTTTCTTTTGATTTTTCCCTTATTTATATATAAATTTGTGTTAATTTTTATGCTCCTTCTTAAAAATCTTCAATAAAAAGTATATATTAAAAATGTAATTACCGGTCCAACCATATAGGTAGGAGAAGATTTGTACTGATCACACTGAAATAATACAAATATTGCATTATGTTTTGGATAAAAATAAAAGTAGCATATCAACAATGCAAAAATCAAATTATTTCTAAACTTTGCCCAATGTAGTTATTTCTTCATATTTCCACTCCAAGGATGTTCCAACATTCCAGTGATACTCTTTATAGGACACTCTTACAACTGCTAAATTGTGATTCTTTTGTGGAATACAACAAAGAAAGGTTAGCAACAAAGCATATACCACAAAAATACCCTAGTTTGTCAAAGTAGTAATTACATGCATGAATTATAATCACACCCTACTTACGTTGCATGCTCTCTTTCTTTCTCTCACACACATGTATTGAAAAATTCATACAGATACTTACTACTGTTTCCATGTGGGTGGAATTATGCCTCTTGAACTTTTGTGCAACTGGAATAGTGGTTGGATGACTCTAGAAGACAGCTAACACTATTAATAGAGTAGAAAGTAAAAGAGGAAAGTGATACAACCAAAAACAAATAGAGGTTTATAACAGACTAAAATCATTCTTATTTCATTCCAAACTTAGGATCATGCAATGAAAGTAATTGGTAGGAAGTTAAAAACAAATGATGTTGTTTGATAAGGAATATATGGAATTCATAACTATTGTAGCTATGGTGGTGCAGTGGTTAGAATGCAGTACCGTAGACTACTTCTGCTGACAGCCGGCTGCCTGCAATTTGGCAGATAGAAACTCACCAGGCTCAAGGTTGACTCAGTTTTCCATCCTTCTGAACTCAGTAAAATGAGGACCCTGCTTGTTGGGGGCAATTGCTTACTCTGTAAACTGGTTAGAAAGGTCTGTAAAGCACTGCAAAGCAGTATATAAATCTAAGTGCTGTTGCTGTTGCTATTGTACACATGCATTGGTGGATTGTGCAACTATAATTAAGATGACTCTTGATGCTTAAAGACAAAAGAATCTATCTTTGAGACTAGCATCTCTTGGATTTCAGTACTGTTAATGAGAGATGAGGAAAATAACACTGAATATCTGTGTGGATTATCTAAGAATGGCAGTTCTATTTTGTATGTTTATTCATCCTTTCACAATCTTGGGTCCCCAATGCTATCATCCCTAGCTAGAAGACATGATAGCAGATGGAATTGTGGTAGAAAAAATAAACAATCCCTTGAGCTTGGCAAAGACTGACACATCCCTTTTGTTTTAATTAAGTAGTTGATTCAGAGTTAAAAGAAAAAATAAACCAGAGTTGCATTACAACAGTGGAAAAACTATGGCTTGTGTTTCAGTTGAAGTGAGGAGAATGTGACTTTCCACATAAATGGGAAGCTACCTGGCTCATGTTTGTATATGAGTTGGAAAATCCCATCCATTTATGACAAGAAGCTTAAAAAGAAAAATATTTAGAGTATTGTTATAGTACATTATATTTTTGTCTCGCGCTGATATAACACAGAACTACCCTGTAATCCAAAAACTGAAATTGGTGGCTTCTCTCCTCCTAAACCACCCAATCAATCACTAGATTTCCCTAGCATAAATTAAAAGTACTGCTGTTCATTCCATTCTTGCATATTATAAACCTTGGTGATCCAGAACAACTTAGGTTTATTGCTGTTATACTTCAAGAAAGTAATAGAATACAAAGGTGAGTTCTTAAAATAAGCAAGACAAATATTCATGTGGTCTCTTGGATTCAGAACAGCTACGTGCACGTCCAACCTGTCAAGAACCCTTAACTCAAGGAGGTATAAAAGTAAGCTTTTAACACTGTTAAAAAAAACTGGTGTTCCCAATGATTAAATCATTTTAAATCTGGAACGGCATCAAAAAGTTATCTCAAATAAACATATAATGATCTAATTTTCATAGAATCATAGCACTAGAAGTGGGCACTGAGGTGAATCTTCTTTCATGCAAAAATCCAAATTAAAATGTTGTAGCCAAATGGTTATTTAATTCCATTTAATGCATATTTTTAAAAAAACCTTCCTTTTTTCCATCCTGTAGTAATACATATAACTCCCAACAAAGGGGAGCTATCATCTATTCATCTGTTCATTGGTCTCTTTCAAACTGTTCTTTCTATTCAGAAGTCATTTTTTTAAAAAAGCATTGCATTGCAATCTGTCTTTCTATAACTAAAATTCATTGTTTTGTCTCCTGTTTTCTGTATTTCATGAAAACAAATCTTTACTTCCTTCTATGTGACATCCTATCAGATATTTCAAAATTCTAATATCAATAACCTCTTTAGAAAAGACCAACATTTTTTTTTCTGTATTTAACTTAAATTATTCAATTTAGACATTGCATGATTTCAACCAACTCTGGGTGGCTGTACAGTAAGAGAGACAATATAAAAACAGAATGCAAATTATTATAAAAGAATAAAAGAGGCTAAACATATCCAGTGCTTTCAATATTTCTTCATAAGGTTTAGTTTCTGATCCTTTGTCCCAATTTTTTTTAAAACCGTGGGGCTCAGAATTAGTCTAAAATGTCTGGAATGATATAGATACAAAAAGGAAAATATATAATACATTACTAAACCTTAATTTTACTGTAATCTCCTTATACTGTAAATAAGTGTTTTCTAACCTTGTTAACTTTAAGATATGTGGACTTCAACTCCCAGAATATGAGGGCTGAAGAAACATCTTAAAGATGACAACATTACAAAGATAATGAACTTTATGACTCAGTATTCTTTCTGTATTTTTTTTTTCAGTGTTTGAAAACATTCCAACTTTCAGCAATGAGAAAGTCCTCATTTGAAATTGTTACATCGGTTACAGGATTCATTTTAAAGTCAACCTAATAAATTTCTCAATGCTTCAGCTAAGTCCATTTTTATTAGTCCTAATGAAAGCCAACTGTCTCATGTCACAGTCCATCATCTAAGTGACTCAGACCAGGATCTCAGAAAATTAAATTTGTCTTATTGAAATCATTTGTGAAGCCAGCTTGACTTAAAGTATTCTCTTCCTGATTCTCTTCTGCTGTCTGGAAGAATGGATAAAAATATCACTTGTGCACTCAGGGCCCTTCTGATATTTTGGTATGACTGTTTTATTGGTTCTCTGTGATATTATTTGTCTTGTGTATTAGCAAAAAAAGAATAATTGTTGCTGGACAGGATAAGCTTTTTGTTTCATACTTGGTTCTTGGCCCTGGAGGCAACATATTTCACAGCTTGATGGCTTTGATTAACATATCCATGTTTCAAATTTGGTAATGCTGAAAAATTATCTTTGTCTTCTTAGAGGACATTGCAATGGCAACAGCATTTAGACCTATATATTACTTCACAGTGCTTTACAGCTCTTTCGAAGTGGTTTACAGAGTCAGCATATTGTCCTCAACAATCTGAGTCCTCATTTTACTGACCTTGGACAGATGGAAGGTTGAGTCAACCTTGAGCTAGTCAAGATTGAACTGCTGGTGGTCAGCAGAGTTAGTGTGCAATACTGTATTCTAATCACTGCACCACCACAACTATTACTGACATAACTTCTCTCAGACTCTGCCATTTAAGGATTCACCATCCTATTTGCCATTTTACAATGCTCTTTTTCTCTCCCTGAATACTTTTGGCCTGCAAACTGTTTCTGAGTTCTAGCAATGCAGAACATCATTGATGTTTCCGGAGTTGGTTACAGTGCATTTGCTCCTTTGCTTATCTGTCTTTGTTGTAGAAAATAATTCTCCCACTATCTATTTCTGTTTGCAAAGCTTCATCTGTTCTCATCAACAGAAAAACAGCCACATGCTGCTCTGATCCTTCAGTGTTTTCTTTAAATACTCCTATGGTGTTGCATTTGCTGCAAACATAAATCTGGGTATTTTTAGAAAGGAAGACAAAAATGCGACAAACATTACAGAACCCAATTGCATATGCCTATCTCTGTTCACATTTCTTCTTAGAACACCAACATTTACTCCTTTCATAGAAATTCCTCTTGATTTTGAAAGGAAGTTTGTTTGGAATTCCCTCCTTAGATTTCCCCCACCGAAATCCATTGGAAAATTCCTATTTCTGTTAAGTCTCCTATTCATATTTTAATTCCAATTTTCTGGAACCAGATTGGCTTTTATTCCTCTTACAACCTTTGTTTACTCATGAGGAATCAGTCACCCAACAGGCTACAATGGACAATCAAGAGATCTCAAGACATATCCATTGCTATCAGCAGCTGTTAGGAACATGGCTTTTTTATCCCTCAAGTTCAGGGGTGTCAAATTTCCAGGAGTCATGTTGTCGTCATGTGGCATATCGTGACTTTTTCCTCCTTCACTAAACTGGGGGTCGGTGTGGCCAGCACATTATGCATCCAGCCCATGGGCCATGAGTTTGACACCCCTGCTCTAGTTCAACAATTCTAGTTCAACATCCCTGCTCTCGTTCAACAGTTCAACCTCTCAGAACATACAGCTTCCCAGGTCACTTTTCTCTCTTCCACCTGTTCAATCTCCCAGACAAAATCGTAGTTTGTTTGCTCAGTATGACTTTTTTTCTTCTAAAACAGCCCAGAATCTTTCATGTATTTTCTGAAGAAGCGATTCTCATGTATCACATTTTAGTAACTGTAAGAATTCTACCATGAAATTATGTGACCTTTAGTGCAGCTAAAATCTAAAATAGGCAAGTTTCAAAGAAGGAGGATATTTGTAGTCCGGGGTTGGAGTGAGGTGTCTTCGGTGCACTTTGTATTTGCTTGTTTTCTTATAGACATTTCATTACCCAAACTAGGCAACATCATCATAATTTGGGTTATGAAATGTCTGCAAGAAAATAAGGAAGTTCTGATAGCACCAAAGACCCCTCATAGGAAAGTTTAGTAAGCAGTTCAGAAAAGAGGTATTAATGTTTAAATATGTTTATTTCATTCTTTCCCTCTTTAATTATGTTCTGACTCCAAGAATGGTAATTTTTTTACTAATCTAAAAGTATATTTGAGGTAGGGGTTTGCATCCTGTATACATAAAGCAGTGATGTACCATTTTTTGTGGACTAGGCCTTTGTATCATATGCTGGGGTTGCATTCCAAAAATCTGTAGATGTCCAGGACAGAAATTAAATTTGCTTTCATCTTCATATATGTGCATTTAACAAAAACAAAACAAAAAAACCCCCCATAAATCTAGTTAAGATAACAACTGTATTTTCTCTCCAATCTAAATAATTTGGTGACAACTTTTGCAAGTCTGTTAAAGTCTGTATGTTTTGTTGCCCTGGAAACTTAAGCTGTATCTCTTCAAATTAAAACTTTTCCCTCTGATTCTCTTTTCCTTCTCAAATGTTGTACAAATGAGAGATTTGGATTGGAATAGATAATCAAATCTAAATATCTCTGTCTAAGCCTTCTTAGTCCAGGCCTTCTTTCTTTCTTTCCTTCCTTCCTTCCTTCCTTCCTTCCTTCCTTCCTTCCTTCCTTC
>BLBF01000022.1:53355591-53402368 GCA_015471245.1 Laticauda colubrina | reverse complement strand
TTCCTTCCTTCCTTCCTTCCTTCCTTCCTTCCTTCCTTCCTTCCTTCCTTCCTTCCTTCCTTCCTTCCTTTAATTGATATTTTGTCATGCATAGCATTTCTTTTAGAGATTGTAATAACAAATAGCATCAACAAATATGTTGTTGAAAGGAAATGTGAGGAAGAAACCAGAATATATTCAAACAAACATGATATTGTTAAACTTTGGTTACATCTGGCAATAAAGTCTGAATGAGATAAATAATAAATGAATTCAGCAGAGGTCATTATGAGAGGTATTGCTTTACTGATATGTAAAGAACTAATGGAGAAATAGAAGGCATCATTTAATGAAAAAGTATACTTCTGAGTACCGTAGACCTTAAAATTGTGAAAACATGAAAAGTGCAGATTTTCTTTTCCCTGTAGATTTAAAAAGTACAAATGTGATAAACATAGATAGGACAATAGAATTTCTTATTGTTTCTTAATATCACTTGTTTGAGATATAAGATGCACTTATGCATCTTACATCTCAAACCAAAGGGTTTGTGAAAGCTAGTTCTGGTCTACTATTCTGAATTCTAAATATGTGTTGAAACATAGATGCTAGGGGAGGGAAAAAGGTTTAATTTAATTTAAATTAAATTAATTGTTTTGTTTTAAGCCAGAATATTTATGTGTGAGAAACAGCCAGCAAGCAAATTCAATCTGTCTGCTAAGAATAAGCAGGTGATGAAGCGGTAAATCCTGGCAGAAGACAGAAAATACTTTGGAACTTGCAATGCTGACATGCCATTGAATATGATCTTAAACAAAAGCAGTGGGAGCATCAGACTGGGTCACTGAAGGGGAGCTCAAACTTCAGAAGAAAGGCTGAGACTGAAACATCTGCAAGCAGCAGCAGTGAAGAGAAGCAGGAGAAACCCACCCACCCAGCCTTGCCAAACAGTCTGCACTGAAAGCCAGAATTCTCCCCATCCTTCTTATTTCATCCTCCCCCTTATCCTCCCTAATGCTTCCTTCTCCTGCTTCAGATCAAAAACACAGCAACAGCAAAGCAGTTTGCCAAGGCAAAGATCCTGGAGCATCTGTTCTAAGGAGCCACTTTAGAAAAAAATAATGATTGCATGATCGCATGGGGAAAACATCTGGTCAGCATGCAAAGGACCACCAGTAACACAGGGGTGGAAGATGGGATTGGAAAGAGGAGGGAAAGGGGAAGGCCAGAATTGGGGATGGTGGGAGGGAGATAGCAGAAGAGAGCAAGATGCCCTGTGGGGTGGCATGACCTTAAGAGAAGAACTGCTTATTTGGTGTCTTTAATTTTGAATCCTACACCAAAGGGAGACAGATTTCTCTCCTGCTGAGCTGTGTATATTGGCAGGTATTAGCCAACATGTGTGACTTTGAAAAATCCCTAAGGAAGATTGCCTTCCAAACTATGTAACAAAAAGGATTTTGACTAAACTTGGATTCTATTTGATGGAATATTTAGGAATAAGAAAGCTGACTGCCATTATCAATTCAGTAGTCAGAATTGCATTGGGTTTCTAGATAATCCATGCTAGCCCGATAAGGGAGTTGATAAATTCAAAAGTAGAGCTGCTTCAATCTGGCTATACTTGAAGGCAAAATGAAGCAATCTCTTCAGGTAGTATACCCAACAGAAATGGTAGATGGGGCAAAGCTTGCAGCAATGACTTTATTGCAGTAAAATATACAGCATTTCCCAGTCATTGGCTCAATGCAATCATCATTCCAATAATTTTATCAAGTGATGCATATTAGCTATCTGGCTATAGGGAGTGGCAGCTGGGGGTAGGGGTCAGGAATAGCAACAGCATTTAGACTTATGTACTGCTTCAAAGTGCTTTATAGCCCTCTCTAAGTGGTTTACAGAGTCAGCATATTGCCCCCAACAATCTGGATCCTCATTTTACCCACCTTGGAAAGATGGAAGGCTGAGTCAGTCTTGAGCTTGGTGAGTTTTGATCTGCCAAATTGCAGTCAGCTGGCAGTCAATAGAAGTAGCCTGCAGTACTGCACTCTAACCATTGCACCACTATGGCTCAATGGAATGGCAGATCTGAAGTTGCAAGTTGTAGCCTTTGCCCACACTGTATAATATTTCCTCCAGGATAGGGAATTGCTGTCATTGTAATGTGCTAAATTCATAAACCTTCTGTGGATATTTCATCTACCATCAAAGAAACAAAATGCCGAAACTGGAATGATTTGAGCACCACCATTCACATAGTTTACATAAATTAACTGTCAGGGCTCTGACAATACACCCCCATTCAAATCATAAGTATCTAGCCGCATCTCTCATGTTGGCATTACCTGTGTGTAGCTGACACAAAGATACATCATTCATTTCCCCCTTGACCCTGGTTTTCCCTCCTCCCTCTGGATGTATATTCTCCCATGAGACACATCCATAGCCAAGAGTCATCAATCATGCTCTCCAGTAATAATCTTGTGCGCCAACAGCTTTGGCTGCCTAGCAATTACCTGAAATGCCCTACTTTCCCCACTCCCTTTCTCCTGGCAACTAAAAAGACCAAATAAGTATTTTTTAGTTGACATTAACATTTTAAAATCTTCTTCATAAAGCTGATCATTTTCACTGATCCCAATATTTTTAATGACTAAATGCAATATGCATCTCATTAAAAAAACAGAATACAGAATAATAAGGGACATTGAAAGTTTACTAGTCCAGTCCCATGTTCAAGCGGGAGACCCTATTGCAAGGCCGGATGCATCACGCACTGGCCACGCCCTCCCCCATTTTAGTGAAGGGGGAAAAGTTGCTATACATCATGGGACGACATGAATTTAACACCCCTGCCCTATATCATTCCAGACAAGTGGTTGTCCAATTCTTCTTAAAAGCCTCCAAGAGCACCCACAATTTCTGAAGACAAGCCTTTTTATTGGTTAATTGTTCTCACTGTCAGGAAAATTTTTTTGAGTCCTAGGTTCCTTTTCTCCTTGATTAGTTTCTTGTCTTGCCGTCTGGTGCTTTAAAATATAAGTTGACCCCCCTTCTTTGTGACAGCCCCTCAAATATTGGGACTATCATTAGTCCCAATATTAGTCCCACTAACAATATTAATCAATCAGTAAAACAAACTATTCTATCTCTTACTTTTTTTTTTGTTCTAATTTTGCAGATGTCCATTTAAAAGCCCATTTGAATTCTGGAGTATTTTTGAATAGCCCAAATGAATTTTTATTCTTCTCTGATAATCTTATTCTATTTTTCTTTCCCAACCTTCAAGAAGAATGACTCTTCTTAAAGTATCTCATGACTTTTGAGGTGAATTTCTTAAAATCAGAGGCTAATCAGATTTATGATGCTACATGTGCATTTTTTGCTTGACAGTAAATATATTTTGTGATGGCTGGTTGTTAGAAAGATGGGTTGGGTGAGAAACGGCATGTTTGAAAAATATGATAATTGCAACTCTAAACAGTGGTGTTCTAGAGTGCAAAATATTGTAGTTCCCATTTGTGTAAAGAAATACCTATGACTTAAAAATTAAATTATTTACATTTAATGATTATTGAATTATGCAGCAAGGCCATCTTGCTAAGCAGACTTTTTCAGATGGATAATTTTTTTCTAGCAGAGTCATGTTTTATTTAAATCATTTCCTGAAAATTGTTTCATGTGATTGCTGTCCTCATCCAGGCAGAAAGCTTGGTCTTTTGCTGTTTGCTTTTGAAGAGAGATTAGTTGGAGGTCTGAGAGGGCTTTTTTATAGCTAATGCTGAGAATGACAATCCAAAGAGGGACTCAGTAAGAACCATGACTTCAGTACAGGAACCAATATAAAGCACCAATATTATGAGGTAGAAGAGACATCTTGGAAAAAGATAATCTTTTTCTTAGGGCGCTAATAAACCTCTATTACTCTTTTATTATCATGGCAGGTTACCATGGCAACACAGAGACAATAAGACCATTTATGTCCAACCAGCATTGCAAGCTAATCTAAGCATCATGCTGTTTTTTGTGTAAGGCTTGGTACCATTACATTTGAAGCAGTCTCCTTTGTCAGATGTCTTTGTCTGTGACCGTCTGCAAATATACAGTATTACATAGGAAAACTGGAGCAAATTCAAGTATACTGTGGAACATTAATTTCACACGAAAGAGGTACTTCCAATTGTCCAAGTTGCATCATTCATGGTAATACATGTCATTTGCATAATAATATCATTTTTCAAATGATATAAATTGTCATGAATGATATAATTGTGCCAAGGATATAAATTTCTGTGAATGATGTAAAATTAATGTAAATTTAACTGCCTTGTCCAAATTATTTTGATGAGAGTGTCCGCACTCTGTTAAATGGATGGCCACTAAATCAAGGTTTCACTGTGTTTATTCTACCTGCTGATTATCATTTTGATTTTCAAAGCCGATGTACCTGCAATATAGTTTGCAAAGTGAATTGCTATGTCTTTAATGGCAGAAGGGATGGAGACAGTCTTGGCCCAATTGCTTTTGACAGCAGAAGATAAGAGATCAGATCTATACAGTTGAAAAATAAAAAAATGAGATTGATGAAGCATTTTCTTAAATCACTTTCACTGAACCTTAAATAAAATATTTATCTCAGGATTGGCTAAGAATCTAGAAATATAATGATTTTCCCCCATATGTTCCTGTACAGAGGTGTACTTAGCATATCAGTGTACAGGAATGTCACAGGAATTACAAGCGATTTGTTATATGTGTGCCCCAAAAACTAAATGTGACCTGAACTATATTGACCATGGCCAAGTCATGTCAACTGACAGACCAGGGTCTTGGTTGGCATTGGCAGCCATTTTGAATAGTACTTAGACTTATATACTGCTCCATAATATTTTACAGCACTCTCTGAGCAGTTTACAAATGTCAGCATATTACCCCAACAATCTTGGTCCCTATTTTACCAAGTTCAGAAGGATGGAAAGCTGAGAAATATAAGAAATATTAATAAATGGCCTGATGCTTGCAGTACTATAACCACAGCTGGTCATTTGGAGGTCATCTCTTAGCATCTGACAGGAAAGGGAATTTCTGGCTATATGAAAGTGTCCAGTGCAGTTTTGAATCCTGTAAAGTTAACATTCTTCAGGCCTGAACTAGGTCAAAGGAGTTGAAAAATGTTAAAGGAGTTACCCTTCCCAGAAATAATCTATTTACACTTAGCATAATATTTTCCAACATTGCATCAGAACCAAGGCATAACTATTTTTTATTTTATTTTATTAAATAAATTCTAGTAGTATAATTAATCCCATTGTATCTCACTTTTTTCCCCTTTCTATCCCATTAAACTAAAACATTTGGAGGAGTTCTGAGGCTATATATCTAAATATCTTGAAACTATAGCTCTTTTTCTTCCTCATCTTCTATTTTCATTTTTTTTTCCATGTATTTTTAAGTTATCAGCATGAGTGCAAGCACTGTTCACTTTGTATTGTTCTATAATGCCAACTGGGAAGCCTTTCGGATTGCAGAACAAGCTTTTTTGTCGTAAAGCAAGAAATAGGAAAAATGCCCTTTTAAGACATGAAACATTAAAAGATGACTGCCTCAACCTTGCTTGCATTATTCTACTGCAGAAGAGCAAGTAATATCCTTGTTATTCAGCTGCTGAGTTTCTTCAAGAGGGGAACCTTCAGGGCCTTCTACGCCTTCAGAGAAGGCCTTAAAAAAATCTGGACCAAAAAATATAAGTATTAAATTATTATATATAATCTATCTAATTTAATTTAATACAATATATTTAATACATTTTCTCTAATCTATGTTCTAAAGTTAAGTTGACTGTCAAGTTCACATCAGCAATGAAAGGGTTACTGTCCTGAAACATATTATCCAATCAGAATCGTCCGTCTCTATCAAAGCCCGGTTAGCTGGCTCATTAATTGATTAGGACTTCATGAATCCAGGGGAAGGCCAAGCTATGTGTTTTGGTTTGGAGAGTGATGGGAAAACTGACCAATCACGGTTTGATTTTAAGTGGGTGGTACAAAAACAAAAGATCATAGGCCTTTGTGAAGTCCGAAAGGCGGGCAGAGTGGTGAGAGCAGTGAGTGACAATTAAATGGCGGAAGACGAGAACGAAGCTGTGGCTAGCTTGTTAGCATCGCCTTTTTCAAGGCGGCCTTTCACAGAAAAACTCCAAATAATAAAAAACCGAAGACCAACTCCAGAACAGACGCTGCCATCACCCACTTCACAAAGAAAGACCGACGAATGGATTTTGTTTTCATGTAAGGTAGGCCTATGTTACAAGCCACCTTGATTATAATTTCAAGTGATTAATTCGGGCCAAGTGGACATTCAGTAATTTTTATTTATTGCGGAGGTTTTTTGTAAAAAATCCAGCGCAATTTGCGCCTTTAATTCCTTTGCCTTTAATTCAATATGTAAACTTATCAAACTTATCAGAAGTGTGTGGTTGGACTTTTGTTTTTTAAAGGGTTTTTATTCCCCCCCATGGCTCCCCCCTTTCTGTCCCTTTCCGAGAATTAAGGAGGTGCAGTGGAACCTATGAAAATTGTGACTTTTGACATAAGTATTCATTGCGCCGTGCGTAATTGCGCACAACCTTAATTAAAGGATTGCAGTTGTTGAACGCTTTCAATTCATCGTACTGTTTCTTTTTTTCCGCGATGATTTATTTTCTTGGCAGTGAGGGCTGAGGTGAAGGCCCAGCTGCAGTGCTCATAGTGCTCATGGTTCACCACTGGTTTCTTCCTATGTTGTGGAGCGGCGGAATAACCTGAGGCAAACACGGAGGAACTTCAGCTTTTTATTTTATTGAAACAATAAAGGGTTGCCACGGCTGCCGCGCTAACAAGGCAGCCACCTGGCGGACAACAGTTGATGCCATTTGACAGCTCCTTTTTATAGCTGGATGTCAAAGGGCATCAGCCTATAGGAACGGCCCTTGTTCCTGCTGGAAAAATGGACCAGACTGAAGACTTCGGCTTTACTCCATTGTGAAAGCTACACTCCTTTCCCCCAGCACGGAGCATGTGAAGTTTTTAAGATAGTTTGGGCGCTTGCGCAGGTGGCCAGATCTTCTGAGTCCCAACATAGTTGCTGCTGGAAGGAACTTCTCTGCTTTCTGGGCAACTTTTGGTGCCGACGAAGCTGTTGTCTCAGCTTCAGGTGTCTCAGGACGAGGGACCAATGGCAGATCAGGTAGGTTTGCGTTCTTGTCGGGCCCGATGGAAATTTCTGTGTGCATCGGTTGTTTTTCTATTGCAGGGACATCTTGAGGGCCATCTGCAAACATACACCAACATCTTCTAAGCTGGTCAATGTGGCAGCGCCAGATGCGCCTGTCTTGCAGTAGGACCCTGTAAGACTTAGGATCAGTTCCTGCCACAATTTGCCCTGGCATCCATAAAGGGTGTCCTGCATAGTTCCGGGCATAGACCTGGTCATTCTCAGTTAACTCCCTTGCCTGGCTGTTTGACCCTAGGGGTGTGACTGGGGCACAATGTGGATGGAGTCTATCTAGGGTGGTCCTCAGGCATCTACCTATGAGAAGTTTAGCTGGAAACTTATTAATGGTGGCACAGGGGGTTGTGTGCTGGGTTAGGAGGTACTTAGTGAGCCTAGAGTGCCAATCTATAAGCCCAAACCTTGCCTTCCTTAACTGACCTGACTGCCCTTTCAGCCAGGCCATTACTGGCAGGATGAAATGGAGCTGTAAGGGTGTGCCTTATACCTAGGTTGGCTAGGAAAACCTCAAACTCACAGGAAGTAAACTGGGGGCCATTATCAGAACAATGCTGTCAGGGAGGCCATGGATAGCAAAAATCCTTAAGAGAGTCTTCGTGACAGCTTCTGAAGTCATTAAGGTCAGTTCCACCCTTTTAGAAAAAGAATCAACCATTACCAAGAATGTGCACCCATGAACAGGGCCAGCCAAATCAATGTGTACATGGGACCAAGGGATCCCAGGATCTTCCCACCTGCCTGGAGTGGGTGTGCGTAGAGCTGGTCTGGTAGCCTGGCATGGCTGACAAGCATTCACCCAACTAGTAATCTGAGTATCCATGCCTGGCCACCATACATAACTGTGAGCCAGGGCCTTCATCCTGACAACGCCAGGATGGCTCTCATGCAGGACCTTTAAAACTGAGTTCTGCAATTTAGAAGGGATAACTACCCAAGTTCCCCAGAGTAAACAGCCTTGCAAGAAGACAGTTCCTGCTGACAACTTTTGAAAGGTAGGAAATTCAGGGGCATAAGGAATTGCTGGCCATCCCCTTCCCACCCAATCAAGAACTTGGGCGATTACCTTGTCCGTGGAAGAGTGGACAGCGATATCAAGGGCAGTTATGGGGAGTTTGAGTTCATTGATCTGTAAAACAGCAAGTTGGTGCAGGATCCTCCACAGGAACAGACAGTGGGCAATGACTGAGAGCGTCAGCATGGCATAGACTCTTGCCAGGGTGATGAACAAATGTATAGGAATAGGCAGCCAGAAATAAGGTCCACCTGGTCATTCTTGGAGACAAAATCTGAGGGGTTTGTTTTTTGCCAGACAGAAGGCCTAACAGAGGCTTATGATCAGTGATCAGCTCGAAATAGTGTCCATAAAGAAACTCATGGAATTTTTTGACAGAAGCAACTGCAGCCAAAACCTCCTTGTCAATTTGGCTGTAGTTGCGCTCGGCTGAGGAGAAAGTTCTGGATAAAAAGACAGTGGGTGCTTCAGAACCATTAGGCAGCCTATGACTTAAAACAACACCTATGCCAAAAGGAGAAGCGTCTGCTTCTAAAACTAAAGGCAACTTGTCATTAAATTGTATCAGGACAGCATTGGATGTAAGTAATGATTTGACAGCGTGGAAGGCATGGGCTTCCCTAGGTCCCCAGTGCCAGGGGGATTGCTTGTCTAAGAGTCTGTGCAGCAGTTCTGTAATTGAAGCTTTATGAGGCAAGAATGAAGTGTAAAAGTTAAGAAGTCCTAAAAAAGCTTGGAGCTCAGTCTTGTTCGTTGGTATGGGTGCCTTGTGAATAGCCCTTCCTTTGAATTTGATTGGGTGAATACCAGAGACGTCAGTTTTGTATCCCAAAAATTCTACCTGTGGGGTGGCAATAGTGCACTTGTCTTTCTTTAGCTTAAGGTCATGCTGTCTGAAACGATCGAGGACTCCTCTGACTCTTTGCAGTAGCTGAGGCTTGTCAAGGGCAGATATTAAAATGTCATCAAAATATGTAACTATGCCAGTTAATCCTTGGAGAAGCCTTTCCATTAAGGATTGGAAAATACCTGGGGCTACACTTACGCCAAATTGGAGGCACCTGCATTTAAAAGCACCCCTGTGTGTAACAATAGTTTGTAGTTCAGCGGCTGTGTCATCAACAGGGAACTGTTGGTAGGCCTGTGACATGTCTAATTTAGCGAAAATGGTTCCTGGCTCAAAAGAATGTTGAAGGTGCTGGTTAACAGGGACTGGATAGGTGCTGATTTGTAAATATCTGTTCAATGACGTCTTGTAATCAGCGCAGATTCTCATGCTCCCGTCTTTCTTCAGGGGTATCACTATTGGGGTTTCCCATTTTGTGAAGTTCACAGGCTCCAATATACCTTGTTTAATTAATTTGTCCAGTTCAATGCCTAATTTGGGGTAGATTGCAAATGGTACCCTTTGAGGCTTTAAACAGATTGATACTGCCTAAGGGTCCAAGTTAAAAGATATTGGGCTTCCTGAATAACAGCCCAGACCCTCGCTGAACACATCAGCATAGTCATTAAACAAGGTGTCCACTTCAGCATTTGTAATAGAGTGGATTCCGCTTATATAGAGGCCAAGGGCAGGGAACCAGTCTAACCCCAACGAGCTAGGGAGGGCACCATCCACTACTACTAAAGGCAAGTGACCTTTAAAATTTTGTAATTGTACAAAAAACTTGTCTTTTCCGATGACTGGGATGGTTCTGCCTTGGTAGTCACGTAGGGTTAACTGGCAGCCATGAAGCTTCTTCTTAGTCATTCTGGGAAGTAGTTGCTTCAAGGTGCTCCATGAGATGATGGACAGTGCTGAGCCTGTGTCAACTTCCATCCTGCAAAGTTTTCTTTCTATAGAAACAAAAACACTGATTTTGTTAGAGCCTTTGTTAGTCAGCTTGGCTTGATAGCAGGTAAAACAGTCTTCAACTTGTTTTTGGAAATGTTGGGTTGTCTGAGACTTTTGGACAAAAGTCTTTCCTGCTTGACAGATCCTGGCTAAATGACCCTTCCTCTGGCATTTTAGACAAATGGCATTCCTGAACTTGCAGGATTCCCTGAGATGGTTTCCTCCACAGCTTAGACAAATGGGCTGAGACCGTGGAGGTAGATTGGGGTTTGGCCTCCCCTTGGCTGGTTCTTTGCTGCCTGAGGTGATTTACATCATTAGCCCCTTCAGAGCCTTCTTCTGAGGAGGCTTCATCATAATGGATGGCTGAGCTACTCTGGCTAATTGGATTTCTCTGAATTTCTGCTGCTGAAAGGGCTGATAGTTCAGCAGCTCGAGACTCTTCAATTGCTAACTTAAGGGTTAAATCCCCTTTAGCCAGTAAATGTTTTTGTAGCCTTAAATCCCTGACTCCACAAACTAGTTGGTCTAATAACATGTCTTCCAGATAGTCTCTAAACCCACAATGCAAGGCAGTTGTTCATAGGGTAGCCATGTACCCACTAATAGTCTCTCCCTCAGCCTGAATTTGTCTCCTAAAAGCATGATGCCTGGCAATTTGGGATGGCTTAGGGGAATAATGGTTGGAAAGAATTTCCTGCAATTCTTCCCATGGAACAGTCTTAATTGAACGTGCAACCAATAATGCCGTAGCAGTGTCAAATACTGTGGCTCCACAAAAACTTAAAAAGTAGGACTTTTTCCTATGGTCGGAAATGTCAGCAAGGTCAATGGCATCTAGGAAACAGTCAAATCATTTTTTGTAGGACTCCCATGTTTCCGCTGTCGGTCTGAAAGGCAGGAATGCAGAGTTCGAAGTCATCTTGACTCAGCAGTGCTGGATCTGTCGACGAAGGTTGAAATTTGCGCTTGCGAATAGTGACAGTAGCTCTTAAAGTGACATTCAGCTCAGTAGTGACTTCGGCTCTTTTTGTAGTGACTTCGCTCAGCGATTCTTTGCCCAGTTGCCTCTTATATGTATCCTGCCCTTGTTGCCAGTGTTGTGGAGCGGCGGAATAACCTGAGGCAAACACGGAGCGAACTTCAGCTTTTTACTTTATTGAAACAATAAAGGGTTGCCGCGGCTGCCCTGCTAACAAGGCAGCCAGCTGGTGGACAACAGCTGATGCCATTTGACGGCTGATGCTGTTTGATAGCCGGCTGTCAAACGGCATCAGCCAATAGGAATAGTCCGTGTTCCCGCTAGAAAATGGACCGGAGTGAAGACTTCAGCTTTAGTCTATTGCGAACGCTACATCCTACTTAATGCTTTAATTTTTTGTCTTGTTCTTATGGTTATAGACGATTGACTGATGTTGGAAGGGAACCAAGACAAGGTCTTGTTTGATTTGGATATCATATTTTAAATTATACTTCCTCACTTCATAACAGCCATTAGAACTGACCCTGAGAATGTTGCTGCATCCAGCCAGGTGATTTTGGACAGATGACCTGTCTAAAGTCATCTAACACAGGGGTCTCCAACCTTGGCAGTTTTAAGACTTGTGGACTTCAACTCCTAGAATTCCTCAGCCAGGAGGAATCTTGCTGATCTCCAGTTCCTGCAGCAGCTCCTTCTGGCTGAGAAATTCTGGGAGTTGAAGTCCACAAGTCTTAAAGTTGCCAAGGTTGGAGACCCTGCTGTCTTCAAGATTGCCAAGGAAATCTTGCAACAATTCTGGAAGTTCTGTTTGGAATATAATTGATTTTATGGGAAACTTTCATTGCCACAGTTGTCCATTTTTTCTCACAGGGCTAGCCAGAGCAGCTATGGATTCCTCTAATACCCAGGTAAGCAAAAACCAGCACCAGATAAAAAATAATTAAGAAATGAATAATATTCCACCTGAAAAACAAGGAAGAAACAATGCCTCACTCCAGGCTGGTAAGACTAGTTATCACATGTAGACAGACAGAAACTCCATTGCCTCATGACTGACAAATTATCTAGCCTGTAACTGAAACATCTGAGAAAAAGAGAAACAAGCTCGAAGAACACAAGAATCCATTTTTATTGTACATCTTTCTGCATGTGTTCCTTGGTCAAAGTCATTGGGAGTTTTGCCAGCAACATTGGCAGGTGTTGTTAAGTAGGTAAAGGGAAAAGCTTTCCTTGTCCCGTCCTGTCTGAACGCAGTGCTTATCTCTGTTCCTAGGCCAAGGGAGCCAGTGTTGTCTGAAGATACTTTTCATGATCATGTGGCCCAGCATGGTTATATGTCAAAGGTGCACAGAATGCTGTTCTCATCTGAGTGCTACCTTTTCATCTACTCGCATTTGCATACTTTCAGATGGGAAGGAGCTGCAGCAGGAACTAGAGATCAGCCCATTGCACAATGCTCAAGTTTCAAACCTGATATAAATATAATATAAAATTATATTATAAATATATACATTATAAAGGATATAATGATGATATAAAATTTGTTGATAGAACTGGAATGGAGAATGAGATTTTTAATTTAATAGATCTAATTATTTTCTAACAATTGATCGTATCTTTTTGTCCCATTGTGGCAAATGTTTAAAAAGGAATGCTGAAAAAATAAGGTGGCAAATTATGTAGAACTAAATCTGAATTGGGCTTTTTTTTAGAAGACGTCTCTAAGACGTTTGTTATCAAAATATCCAAACTAATCAGATAAAGATCTGGGGGCATAATTCAGTCATCCTTATCTATGTCTGTTTGAAGTTTAAAAAGAAAAATACTTTTTTTTAACATAATGACATCCATGCCTGTATCAGAGAAATGATAACAGATTTTTAAATATTCACATCAGTTAACTTTGAATCTGGCAGAACACCAATTAGTTTGGGAAATTCAGCCAAATTTTCTGAGAAGAGCAGAGATAAATGACATGTAGGACAAACAAATTCTGAGATTATAGTCCAAACAATTTCACAACTTTCTCCTGGAAATTAACACATTTTTAGCTATTGTTCAAAAAGTGCTATTTTGCACAGTCTCTATTTTGTGAGCCATAATAGTCACATTCCCCCCTCCGCACTTCCTTATACTTTTGGCAAATTACCAACTTCTTATTGGTGGAATACAATTGGATCAGAAAAATCAATAAACTCAAGGTGTTTTCATGTTCTGTTTCTAACTTTCTTGTCTTCCTCATCCTGAAAGTATCAGATTTTGCCTGGCTTCTGGTACATTATTTTCCCTAGACCTTGGCCTTATTCATAAGATTCTACCCGGTCTTTGTTTCCTGGCCTGCACCCAAAGGAACAGCATTCCTGAACAAAAAAGTTGGCAATCCAACCAATATAAAAATCATTAAGTTAGTGGCTCCTTCTGGAGCTAGTTATCTAAGGAATTCCAATAGATAGTCCTTTGACGAAGAACATTTGCTCAGAACACAGCTGGTATCTCTGAAGCAATGGTATTTCTATGTCCTTTGCCACCCATTCAACGTTGCTCTGCAGTTGCCCTAACCGTCACTCATCATCTAACTCCTAGACAGGAATCTTATGATCCATGAGATGTTGCTATTCGACTACATTTCTCAGCATTCTCCTCAAATAGCATACTGTAGCTGACTGAGGAGAATGTCCAATTTGGCAACATTATTAATTATACATGTTTCTGTGACAATTTCATAATACAGGGATATTTCAATTGGGGTTTTCAAGTAATGGAAACTTCCTTAAATCTGTTTACTGTTCACCATTTTTCCTTCACATCTCCTTATCACGTTGGTCAATTACTCTGACTCTTCTTGAAATCATTCCAGATTGTTTACAATCATTTGTAATGATTCAAACTTCCAGCCACCCATCATTCTGAACTCTATTATTCTAAGAAGTGCTGCTTTTTGATAAATAGCAAAAGGCTAATGTAAACATACATATAACATACATTCAGGGTTGGGATTGTACAGGTTCGCACCTATTCACTAGAACCGGTTAACATTCTAAGCAGTTCGGAGAACTAGTTGTGAGAAGAAATTACTGGCCTAATCCTGTAAGGAAGGCAGGAAGGAAACATTCTGATGTTGCTTACAAAAACTGCCTCTCCATTAACCCTTATTACATTCTTGGCAGGACTAGACTTCCTGCCCCTGGAACATCACTGGAGTTCCCCCCCTTCCTTTTCTGGTACTTTGTTTGTGCAGAGTGACCATTCAAAGTTACAATGGCACTGAAAAAAGTGACTTATGACCATTTTTCACACTTAAAACTGTTGCAGCATCCCCACAGTCATGAGAGGCCAGGCAAGGAGATGTGTGCCTTGATGTGAGTGATATTGAGTTGGCCACACCCAGCCAATAACATGACCACCAAGCCATGTCTACCCAGTCACATGACCACCAAGCCATGCCCACCATCTAAGCCATGCCCACAAAACCAGTTGTTAAAAATTTTGAATCCCACCCCTGTATACATTATATATATAAATGGGGTGCAGTGGCCTAGTGATTAAGATGCTGGTCTTGTTGACTGGAAAGTTAACAGTTTGAAAACCAAGCATCACGCAATGGAGCAAGCTCCCATTTTTGCTCCAGCTCCTGCCAACCTAGCAGTTCAAAAACATGCAAATGCAAGTAGATAAATAGGTATCACTTTGGTGAGAAGGCAACAGTGCTCTGTGTGCCTCAGCCTATAGTCATGCTAACCAAATGACCACGGAAGGATCTTCAGACAATGCTGGCTCCCTCAGCTAGGAAACAGAGATGAGCACTGCTCCCTAGAGTCAGACATGGCTGGCCAGGGGAAACCTTTACCTTTTTGTAATGCATATTGATATATTAGGTATATAATTTTCTATATTTATAAATCATGTTATATTACTGTATAATATTATGTAATATCATATATATTTATACACACACACACACACACATATAAAATGTATGTATACCTATATAAGTTTTTATATTATAAATTTCTTTTTATGCTGACATAAAGTTAACATAAATTTCTGTTCTGTGTTGTCCTTTAGAAATTGTATTGCTTTGTCAGATTTACTTGTTAATATACAACATTTATTGTTTCTGAAAATAAATCTTCAGTGATTTCCTAAATATCTTAAGAAGGTACTATAGGTTCATCTAGTATTTTCAGCCATCTTTCTTGGTGTAGTAGCATTCCCTGATCTGCAGCTCTGATGGAGCTTACATATTGGTTAAATTTGATGCTGGCATCGAAATTATACTTATATATTGGTTAATTTTGATGCTGGCATTGAATCAGTAGTGTTATATAAATAGATCTTCTTCAGGATTATGTGTACTCAACTTGGTCCTTCAAGTGCTCCAGCAGTACACCCACTGGTATTATGATCAAGTCCATCTACCTTCCTTGTCCTCTTCTTGTCTTTCCTTACATCTTTCCCAACATCAAAGTCTTTTCCAGAGAGCTAAATTTTCACATAACATGTACAAAGTATGATAGTATGAACCTGGTCATTTGTGCCCAAAGTTAAAACTCTGAGTTGATTTGTTTAATAATCCATTTGTTTAGTTTCTTGACTGTCCATGGTATTCTCAGAAGTTTTTTCAACATCAATGTTCAAAAATGTCAATATTTTTCCTATCCAGGTTTAATGTCATATGTTTGTGGAAAGGTGGTCTATAAATCCCAGAAATATTTGTTTGACTGGTAGAAATACCCTTCCCACATTTTCATTTTCTGTTCTAAATTTTTCAAAATTCAGTAGCACAAACCACTGGCAATATTTCTGTTCTAACCAGTCATTTAGGGGAAATTAAAGTAATTGGGTTGAATCCAGAGATCTTCTCCCAGTAGAGGAAGCATGTCCATATGAGCATCCCAAGTAGGGAAGATGAGGCAAATGATGCCCAAATAATCATGACATCATTGCACACTTTGTGCGAAGTGTAATATGGTGATGCTGCCCATGATATCATTCTAATGGATATCTGTGCACATCTCATGGGAAAACTGGGTCTGCATCTAATTCATACATGGAATGAAACAAGACAACCTGAGCCCAACAAAAGCAGTCACTTCATTTCTCCAATGAGCACTTTAAAATGCATGAAAGTATCTCAGCCTAGTCAAGCACTATTTAAAATAATAGAACAGAGGAATGTAACTTGAGCTTAATCATTTCCAAATGGATCTTGAAAAATATTTGGAAATTTACCATTACACAAAATCACAGCAATGCTACTAGAAAGTTACAACAGTTTCCAATAAACCTGAACTTTCAAGTTTCTTCCATGTGGTCAGTTTCAGAACATCCAGTTCTCCTCTTTATTATATATAAAACCTTGTTACTTCTTTCAAAGTCTTTTTTAAAATATTGATATTTATCAGAATGTTGAAACTGGCATTCAGATACAAATTATGTACAAGTGTTCCACTTCTGAAGACTAATTGCTAGATGTAAGAGGATCATATATATACCAAAACTAGTTTAAGATACTCTTTTTCTAAAAGGCCATTTGACATTACATGTTATCAAATCATGACCCAGTGAAAGCAGTTCATGTAGAATTTCTCATTTTCTCTCCCAATATGGAAATATTAAGGAAAACGCCAGTTCTGAAGCTGAGCTGGTGTCATTGCTGGAGATTTCCTTCTTGCAGAAAGATTTAGTATCCTTTCATGAAAACCATCTGTTCTCCATTGGCTGACCACTATGACTTTACATTGGCAATAAATATATTGCTGGTACATAAATGCATTGCGGGATTGCAAAAGTTTCTTAAAGGAAACTGAGAGGGGTGGTACTGTGGGACGGATGAAAAGAACCCTGAATTCAACTTAGATGTACTACTAGAATAACCTGAGAGGCAGAAGGATAAAAAAAAAGTACAGGGATCTGAAATTCTGAAAATATCAAGTCTCTTAATTGTGCAAAGACTGTGTAGAGCTTAATCTCTTATGTGTAGAAAGAAGGTTCTGCAGAAACATACATCAGAATGTGTTGCAGTTAGGACAATGTCTACCCCCCCTCCCCAGCTCCACTGACTTACTGAAATATTTGCACAAAAGTGGCAAACTTCCAGCCACTTTCCTTGTAAGAGCCCAAGAAAACAGATAAGGGGGTTGCAATCATAAATTGTCTATGTTAGAGGTGCTTAAAGTACTCACTAGAATTCTTGTGTGCTTGCTATTTTGACCTTCCTTGTAATAAATATTACTAATCTGAGGTCTGTGATTTGATTTTTGGATTAAGTTTGTTGGTTCAGGTTGTTAGGAGTAAAATCTAACATTTACTGTGGTTGTGGATTGTTACATAGCAGTGCTTTATAAAGTGTCTGAAAAAACTTATAGCAGGCTGCTGTGAAAAGGTCACCAAGCACTTTGTATGTACAATCTTCTACTTTTTCCCAGAACTGGGAAAATTGAATTGAGAAAAGTCCTGTGAGGTAATTGGGTGCCAGCCTCATCAGATAGACTAGATCAGGAAATCAGTTCCACAGGAAGATTAACATTTTTACTAAGATTGGTTATAATATTAGAATATTGCAAATCTGATTATTTACATTACATTTATTGATTGATTAGCCTATAGGCCCTATCGTCATGCAAGGTTCAAGCAAGTATTATCAATAAAATCCTACACAAACAATTTAAATCAAGAGTAAGGTAAAATACAATAGTTCGAGGATAAAATACAATAATTTAATACATAAATATGTAAAATAGAATAAAATGACATAAAATTATATAATTTCATGTCATTTTATTCTATTTAACATATTTATATATTAAATTATTGTATTTTACCCTACTCTTATTTTAAATTGTTTGTATAGGATTTTATTGGTAATACAAGTTTGAACCTTGTATGTTGATATGGCCTATAGCAGGGATGGCTAACCTTTTTGGCACCAAATGCCCAAAGCATGTGTGCGTGCATCTCCAAAATGCACATGAGTTGTGAATGTTGGAAAAGGAAATCCTTAAAATGTCATGTAGAAAAAAATCCTGAAAAATCAATGTATTCAAAGCATGCTGGAAATGTTCTTATAACCTTGGTGTGTTTCTTGCAACTGAGAATCCCCGATCTATAGCCAATCCACAGTTTCTTAGCATCAGCAATTTTAAGATTAAACTTCCAGAATTCCCCAGCCAGCATGAGAGTTGAAGTCCACACATCTTAAACCTGCTGATATTGAGAAATGCTGCTTTAGTCAATACATTCCTTAACTTGGCTTTGCTTTTATCCAGCTTTGCTTGTTGAAGAACTATTCGCTTTTCCCAAGTCACATTTAAAAGTTTGAAAGTGTATATATTTGGGAGCATGTTCATCTAATGCATAGCGCTAAAGTGGCTGGGGATGTATAATTTTTCCTAATATGTGCATTTTTGTATATAAATTTTGTCACAAAAATCCAGAAAAGTCCAGATCTTAAGAAGTGTTATGTTGAACACATCACTGCACCTGGAATCTCGGTTTCTTACAGTTGAAGCTTGAGCTGATCTATTTGTTTAACATTTGGCTTAAATTATTGTTTGTTCCTGCTGGTTTGGCCCCTCCAATTTCTCTGGACAGTTTTCAATCTGTCTGGAAGAAGCCATTGTCTAAAAAGCCTAGTCATATATGGATTTTCACTGAGATTTTTGGTTTCATTGGGATCTTATAGAATGAAAATAATTCTTGGCTTGCCTGCTTGGATACCAAAGTTTTAAGGGAAAATTTTCCTGACTAAGGTTATATTTTTTTAGCATTTTAACCCAAAAGAGTAGAGGGCCTTTACAAGGGAGTATCTGGAGAGCTGCTTGAGGGAAGGTGTTGCAGCACCCACTTGTAGGCATCAAAGAGATGATGGGATGTGTTCTTCTATGCCAGGGGTGTACAATTTCCCTTAGGGGCCAAATGAGAAACTGGGACTGTTGTGGAGGGCTGAACCAATATGGAAAATGTGTAAGCATGCACACATGCACATATGTAAACTGGAAAAAAAAATAGCAGTCGCTTCAAAATAAAAGCAATCTATGCGGGCCAAACATGGACTGCCAAAGGGAAGGATGTAGCCTGGGCATCATAAAATGCCCTGGTCCAAGATGACTTACTTACACTTGTTTGAGTTAGCATTTTCCCCCAAAGCCTATATTTGTAAAAATAAGATCACAATGGCAAATTGGATGGTGAGTACAAGATTCCATTGTATGTATCACAGTCATTTATTTGTCTCTGCTGTTCTGCAACCCAACAGGACAGACACAGACTTCAGAGGATAATTAGGACTGCAGAAAAAACAATTACTACCCACCTGCCTTCAATTGGGGACCTGTATACTGCATGAGTCAAAAAGAGGGCTGTGAAAATATTTACAGACCCCTCACATCTCGGACATAAACTATTTCAACTCCTTCCCTCAAAACAACACTATAGAGCTCTACACACCAGAAGAACTAGATACAAGGACAGTCTTTTCCCAAACACCATCATTTTGCTAAATAAATAATTCCTCAGCACTGTTCAATTATTACAAAGTCTGCACTACTATTACTGTTAATCTTCTCATCATTCTTTATCACTCATCCCCTCCCACTTGTGACTGTATGACTATAACTTTGTCACTTGTATGATTTATATTGACTACTATGATTTGATTGCTTATTGTACTGTATGACTATCACTAAGTGTTGTACCTTATGTTCTTGACTCTTGATGAATGTATCTTTTCTTTGATGTATACTGAGAATATTTGTACTAAGACAACTTCATTGTGTGTCCAGCCACACTTGGCCAATAAAGAATTCTATTCTATTCTACTGTAATTGTAATAACTTCATTCATATTCTTCTATAGAAACCCTAGAAATTGTTTTTCCCGAGATACTAACCAAATGAACTTCTCCAGTTTTCCAACAGAATGTTCAGAAATAAATGTAACTTCATATTTACCTATTAACTCTCAACCTTGGTTCAGACACATTAAATAACCTCAGAATTAACTTAAGTCATCCAATTGTCACAATGATGCAGTGTTCCAAGGAGCAAAAGTAAGTAACCACTTAGTCTTTACACTGAATTTAGTCTGAAGGCTGCAACTGATTATAAATAGAAATTAATATATAATGTAATATACATATGTGGATAATCTGTATGCTATTTAGGTGGATATCAACCAAAACTTGTTACAGAAAAGGTTAGATTTATACTTTGGTTCTGGTGGATGAAATATTTCTGGCCATTGCTTGCTGATGATGATGTCTTAAATTATAGCATATCATGCTGGGAAGAATCATTTATCTAAAAGATATTTGTTATCATTTTTTAAAAGATTGGCAACATTGCTAAAATATGGGTGGGATTTGGCACTTAATTACCGTAGACTAAGAAGTATGCAGAGGATTCAAGCAACATAAGATTGAGAATGTTTTGTTAAAGAGTGGTGACAAAAGGCAGGAAAGATAGAAGCTCAGGCTTCTAAGCTATGTTTGATTTGCTGACATTAAAGCTGTGTTTGCATGTTTTTCTTCAGACAAAAGAAGATATACTGGTCAGCTAGAATGATCATGGAATTTCAATCCTACTGTTAAAATTTCAACCCCATCAATAGATTACAGATTCAGTCAAAACTGAAAAAAGCACTATATACCCTGTTTCTCCAACAATATGGCCTCCCCCAATAGGAAGTCCCAGCATGTTTTGTTGGCATGAAATGAAATTAAGCCCCTCCCTCCAAATTAAGGCCTATATTATAGGCCTGTTATATTAAAACCTGTGAAATGGGGGGGAATGGTGGGGGTGCTTGCCATTAGGAAGTACTTTTGTTGCACACCCGGATATGGTGCTGCCTGCGTTGACCCCGATATAAAGTGCCCCATCAATGCCAAGGTCAACATCCAAGCCGTCGCCAGCCGCCCACCAGAAGATGCAAAGGGGGAAATTAAGTCACCCCCGAAAAGACAGCCTAACATTTTTTCAGGGCTCAAAAAAAAAAAAGACCCGGCCCTATTATATGAGAAACATGGTAGTATGTTACACTTCAGATTCAAATTCTAGTATCTTAAGTTTAGAATATCTCACAATTAATGGCATTCGAATATTAGAATGATATTTTGAGATAATGTAATCCAATTCTACTCATCTGCTCAAGGAAGAACTCTGCAAACTCCAGTGACCGAGTGGATTAATTACAACTATTTCAAAATGCAGAAGATGCAATTAATATTTTTAGATGCCTTGCTTATAGACACTTTATTAATGAAAAGTGTGTGAAGAATGGTAGTAAACCAGAATTTAGTACAGCAATTATAAAAAGATCAGGGATATAAGAATGACATTAAGCTGTACTAGTCAGCCACAGACAATATGAATTTCAACAAAGATGCAGACATCAATGCACAAGGGAGTTTTGATAACAAAGGCGGCATTTAAGAGTGCCAGTGTGGTTTTTGACCAGAGTTTTAATGTCAACAATTTTTGTTTATATAGTTTCATGCCAGTAGTGGGGCTAATAATAACTGGCTATTGAGATACTTTGGACTACATCTGCTAAAGTTATTTTTCTTCATCATTGGATCATCCCTCTTTACATCAATAAACCAACTTTGTCAGTTGCTCGATTGACTTCAAGATAACCAAAGAAAGAAATATAGGAGCAAAGGATCTTCATAAAGCAGTAGGATTCTCTTTCAAACCTAAAATAGTAGAAATGTCTTAGACATCTATAATACATTTAGTTGCTCCTTCTGAACTGACTAAAGCAGAGCAATGCATCAGGAGGGAAATGCTCAGTAATCACATTAGAGATGAAAATAGCAGAACATGAATATTTTAAAAAATAAAAAAAATGCACACAGTTTGGATGTAGGCAATGAAAGAAGAAAGGATAGTCTTAAGAAATGAATGAGTTTTGTATATTCACAGATATAAATATTAATAAAAACATTCATATTTAATGGAACAAGTACCCAGATCAATGTTCACAAGAAAAAGAGAAAGAGAACTATGATCTCATATATAATCTTCATATACATTTTATACAGTCCTCTTTAAATGTTATTTCCTGATGATCTGGATTAAGATACACTACCTAGCTGATGATTGTTCTAATGTGCAGAATAAAAAAATAATGTGGCTCTGTGATTGTCCTGTTGCATTTCCTTGTTCATGAATGACACACAGCATCTACTGTCTTGCTTACTACTTCCTCACTCGTGTTCCTTAATTTGGTTTTATATACTCCAACAAAAATCTGTGAGAGGTTTTGGAAACAAATTTTGCACCTTTATATTGTAACCAGTGTATGCATAAAGAGAAAAAAAAAAGCTTGGGTACTAATATTTTGGTATCCCTACTGAGAACCTGACCTTTGACAAGGAAAAGTAGTAATGCCTTCAATTCCTACATTTTCTAACCCTGGGCTGGTCTTTGAACTTCCATTCAACATTTCTTCTTGCTGATTCCTACTTAGCATATTAGAGTAATAATGAATTTAATGAGTTCTAGCAGTCTTTTTTGTCATGGCATGAATATTGACTGTTTCTGTTTCACAGTGCTTTACAGCCCTATCTAAAGCCCCTGTCACACTGCACCAACAGATGGAAAGAGGATGTAAAACAGAGAGAAACACTTGCCATCTGTTGGTTAACGCGATTCATCCGTTCTGTACTCACTGCCTCCGTTTTGCTTCCTCTCTATCCGTCCAGCATCCATCGACTGAGGTTCCATCCGGTCAAAAGGTTTTGAGCTGCTCAAAACTTTTGAGTGGAAAATGTATCCAACGCGTCCGTTCTGCATCTGCTAGGCATACGGGGGACATCCGTTCTGCATCCGTTGTCATCCGTTACGCATCCGCTATATCCGCTAGGCATCCGCTGCACATCCGTGCAACTCAAATCCTCTCCAGCGGTAAACGGACGCAGGGAGGAAGTGGAACGGATGCGGAACGGACGCGCAGCGTTAGTAGCACGGACAGAGAAAGGATGAAAGCGGATGCAGCTTGCAAACAAAGCATAAAAACGGAAAAAACGTTCGCAGAGGGGACCTATCCGCTCTCATCCACTTCCATCCACGAGGCTTCTGTTCCGCATCCGCTTTCCATCCGCCCTGCGTCCTCCCCCCGTCCGTTCCTTTCCAAGTTATCTGCTCTGGTTATGCAAATTTTTGCCCCTTTTGAGAGCATATAACAACGGATGGAACATTTTTCTCGTCCGCTGTGTCCTTTTTACAAACGTTTTGCATCTGTCGGCCAGTGTGGCAGGGCCTTAAGCAGTTCATAGAGTCAGCTTATTTTCCCCAACAATCTGGGTCCTCATTTTACCAATCTCAGAAGGATAGAAGCAGTGGTGGGATTCAAAAAAAAATACTACCAGTTTTATGGGAGTGGCTTGGAGAGTCTGGCAGGGGAAGGTTACTGCAAAATTCCATTCCCTCCCAACCCCACTAACCTGCTTTCCATCTCCATTCTCCTGTGCAGTGCAACAAAAGAGGACCTAGCCAATCAGCTGGGACTTGGGAGGCAGAGAATAGATGGCGGCAGCACCAATCAGAGGTGGTATTTGCTAGTTCTCCAAACTACTCAAAATTTCCACTAACGATTCTCCAGAACTGGTGAGAACTTGCTGAATATCACCTCTGGATGGAAGGCTGAGTCAATCTTGAGCCAGTCAAGATTGAACTGCTGACAGTCCACAGTCAGCAGAGGTAGCCTGTTGTACTGCGCCATGACAACTTGAAATGATATGTCTAGTTTGCATATATTTGCCTCCTTCTTAGTAGGGAATCTCCAACATCCACCACATGTCTCTTTCTCCAAGAGTAAGCCAAGAACATGGGATGGTCTTATCTGCAGATGTCCCCAAATCACTCTCAAAAATAATAGCCTAGTATCAGTTGTGTAATTCTACAGTCACAGAATGATTTCTTGATGTTCCTAGTCTGGTAGGGAAGGTACTACTTGCCTGTCTTTTGTCTGTCAACATTAAGATAAATCCCAAGCAGGATGTAACTTTAGGCATCCCAGGTGTAGGTACAGGCACAGCAGCCTTCTTGGTGTCTCTGTTTTCTGTAAGATACATTTACCTAACCAAAACTTGTTGCAGCTCTTTCAACTTCTGCCACTGGGATGGATCACTCCAAAAACTGGCTTCAATTTTAAGTGTAACAGAAACTCAGGAACTCTTCTGTATGTGCTGGCCACTGTTTCTGCTTTTCCCGCCAGGACATTTATGCTTTGGCATTTGCATACACATCACAGCTGTCCAGCTGATACTGACGCACTCTGGGTGGCCCATTTGCCTCCTGAGATTTCACAACTGCTGCTGTTACTGCTGAGAAGTGAACCTGAAGATTTCCAAACCCTCCTACAGACAGATGAACTTGCACACAAACTGAGTGTTGATTTCTCACCACTTCCACAGAATAATTTTTTTCCTTCCACTATTGCTCCATCAACTGCTTAATTAGACAATTAGACTGCTAACAATCTGATATGACCCAAGGCGGCCTTACATGAATGTATGTCTGTTGAGATAATCTTCTCATAAAAGTATAAAACTGTTTGCAAAGATCTTCATGTTCTAAGCCACATTCTCATATTCATCTTTATCGTGTGGGATTTATATTTTGGTAACTATTCTTTTCTGAAGGATTGAAAGATCTAATAAGAAAATTCACAACTGGAAGCTAAAGGCTTCACTGAAACTATAGAGAAGTTTCCATATGGTATGACTATTACTCAAATTGAAAGCTTGCTTTCCCCTAGGATGCAGAAATAATGTCCATGGTTGATTATACCCCAAATCTGGAACTTCACCAAATAGTAAATACCAGGGCTGGGTCTCTCCCCCTCCCATTTCCTCAAGAAGAATTAAACATTCAAATAACTGGATGAGACTGCCCCTCCCCCAGTCATCTCCAAAGAACCAGACAAGTGGGAGTTCCACTTCAAGTGGATCCAAGTCACTTTGTCCACTAGATGCTTAATATAGCACAATCCTCACAATAACCCTGCATGGGATCCTCCAATCCTTTATTCCTTGGAGGAATCAAATCATGACAAACAAGGTTACTAGGTGACTATCTGTGGACACCTTAAGGCAAAAAAAAAAAAGAGAGCAAGTTTTGTTGCCTTTATTACCACAAGCTACTCCTCAATGAAAGCTTTTATTAGTGCTCAGTTAGATTTGCTCTTTGTCTTCTTTAAATAGTCCTCTAGGCATCTCTAGAAACGTTTCATTTCCTCATGATATCCGCATGATAAAATTATTTATCCCTGAATCTTTCTGACATGTATACAAAACCAGTAATCTTGGAATAAATGAGTAACAGAAGAAATAAAGCTGTTCTATAGTCAGCTGATGGTCACAGTGGACCAATATGTAATCAGGGGATCATTGTGTGGAAACAAAAAATGAATATATAACTCTGATCAATTGCCCACCACAATGTAAAATGTAATTCCTCTACCTAGTTGCAGTATATATAGAATTTATTTTCTCCTGTGCAAGAGGTAGGATCCCTGTTTTATGTGTGTGTGTGTGTGTGTATGTGTGTCATGCCCCTGTAAAAGTTGATGGATATCAAGGGGCAGCTTCATTGGCATGTTAGCAGGGAGGAACGGGGACAGGAAGACTGAGAGAAGGCAATTAGTAGTCATGAGAAGCGACAGAGCGCAGGCGATGAGCAAGAACCTCCTGAACCCCAAGCACGGAGAGTGGAGAGAAGTTGGGAACAATGCAGGCTGACCTGATGACTCAGGAGGAGAGCATCCTACCTCTCTTCATAAGGCATGCTTGGGGACTGAGATTTAAGGAGATGTTGTAGGGAGGGACATTTTTCAGGAACAAATGCTGAATTGGTAGAGTTTGGTGTGCTGGTACAGACATTTGGAGTTTGCAGGACTGCTTGCTTCTTCCTTACTTCTGAACTCAGTGCCTTTTTCTGACTTTGTAGACTCATTGTTTGTTCCTTGGTTCATGGACTCATTTCCCTGTTCCTTTGTTTTGCTGGACTGGGCACAGCCTGAGGCTAACGTGTGTGTGTGTGTGCACACACTTTGCTCTGGGACTTGCCAAGAACATGGGAGCATTTGAGGGGACATTTGCAGCATTAAAGGGGAGTTTGAACTCTCAGTTGGATGAGTAACCTTCCTGCCTTGTCCTGTCATCACAGTATATGTATATATATATATATGTAAGAGGTATTAACTCTCATGAATGTTGAAGTCAGTAACTCTCATGAATGCTGGGCCAGTATTCTAAATATCTCTTTTCCTTTCATGGTATCTAAATCAATTGGGCTGCAGAATAACGTGTGTTTTTTTTTCCAAAGTCAATAAGGGGTCACACTGAAGGGGTCACACTGAAATGCAGCCTTGATAAAAGAAAATTCCAGAAATTTGGTCTTTTTTATACATTTCTCTGTTAAGAATTTAACTATTTTAAGAAAAAATATATTTTAACTTCTGGTTTTAATGATCTATTCTGGATACACAAAACTCTGTGTATACAAAAAAGGAGAATAGAATGTCCTAATCAAGTAAGCAGGCAAACAACATAGGAAGGAGATTTCACTGAAATTAGTGTAAATTTAAATTTAGGTAAAAATTTAGTTCATTGATTCATTTTTGTTTGTCAAGTTCTGTTTTAAGTACATGCTTTCTTCTATAGTCAAGGTGTCTAACCACAGATGTGCACATATATGTAGATTTACTCACTTATTCAACTGATTAATTGGTTAATGAAATCAACTGGCAAAAAGTAATGATGAATAATCTTCAATTTTAGTAGTAATGTTTTGGTCCATTTTTATCTTCTTATAACTGAGAGCGGAAGCTCTTAAGGAAAGGATTCATTGATGGTAGTATTCAAGAGCAGAGCCTGACTTCAGAAAGCATAGGGCCAAGACTTCATTGAGTTCCTACTTAAAAATACACTTGACCCAGACCTTTTCATGAGAATTTTATTCTTAGGAATTGCTGAGGATTGAGTGCTGATTTGAGCAAGCCTCTTACATTGCTGAAAGTGATGAAACAGCTTACTAAAGAAATGTACAGCATTTTAATTTCCCATAATGCTTGTTAGTTATATTATTTACTCTTGAATGTCACCCTGGCACTCAGGGGAAAAAACATGATCTATCTCCTGAGTTCCAAGAGGAAATAAGGACATTATCTTTCTGTTTGGTAACAATACTTGGCTTGAGGTTAACTTTTTGGCTAATAAGCAAGGCCAAAATCTGAAATATAAACAAATTGGTTTGCTTAGAAAGTGCTTTTTGTTTATTCACAACTCATTGCCAGGACTGTTCCTTATGAAGTAAAGGATATTTCCACGAAAAGCACCTCTGTTGTGGAGGTGACACCACCCAGAGTCACTCTTTCAGGGCGATTTCTAAATTAAAATTTAAGTTTAAGTTTTAAGTTTTAATTTCTAAATTAAAATTTATGTATATATTCATGATATATATGAATATGTATGTATGTATATATGTATGTATGTATGTATGTATGTATGTATGTATGTATATATGATATGTGTATGCATGTACATGTATAGAGGTGTATCTCTCTGTCTGTCTGTCTATCGATCATCTAGCTAGCTAGCTATAGCTATCTATCATCTAGCTAGCTATCCATCTATTCCTAGACACACACACAAACAAACAAGCACATGCTCACACCCCATTTTTAATGTCTGATGATGTAATGGTAGGCCTTATTTCAGGTCTATATGCATTAATTGTTGAAGCTGTCTGCCTCTAAGAAATCATGTGGAGGGCCATTACCACAATCCTTACTGTTTTCCTCTTCACAGTACATTGTTGTAACCCATCAGCAGCCAGCAGAGCTTGCAGATGATTCGGTCAGTGAGGAGGTTGGGGAGGAACATGGGCTAGTTCTGGAGTCTGGGGAAAGCTCTGACGAGTGCTCTGAGTCGGAGGCAGAGATGGGGTCAGGGCCATCTGACAGTTATCAGCTGCCTTCGGAATTGGACATCAGTGAGACAGAAGAACAGCTGGAGCCTGTTACCAGTGTGTGCATGCACAGACTTGCCAGATGAAGGGAACAGCTAAGGAACAAGGGTTAACATGGGAGTAAAGCCACAGGTGGATGGTGAATGGCCCCTCCTATAGGGAATAAAAGAGGAACGAAAGGGGAGTGGGGTTTTCCAGGAGACAATTAGTTCATTCCTGCATTCTTGCCAAGTACTGTGGCATCTGAAAGATATTGGCCTGGGCACTCTTCAAGCCTGATAAAGGTCTGTAATTGTGAACAATCTTGAAAGATTGTTGGTTGGGGTTTTGCTGGAGAGGAATTCACTGTAAATTAAATAAAAGGGGTTTATTGGGACGAGGACTCGGCTTCGTGCTGTTGGGGAAGCCTAGGTTAGAACATACACTGAAAGGTTAAATATCACCAAATGAATAAAATTGTCATGTACCAAAGCTAAGATATGTTATTCCTTTTCCAACTGATGAAAAAGGAACAATATGAGGGGCAAGTGGTCCTGGAAGTAACTTATTTTGGCTAAAAGAATGCTGAAATCTTTTATTTTTAATTCTGAACTTACATACAAATACAGTCGAGTGGATTAGGGTACTGTGTGAATTGTGATTCATTCAACAAACCATGATTTAAAATGGCGGCCAAACAGAATGCCAGTCTTAATTTTTACACCTCTCAGGTTTGTGAATTTTAAATTTCATCTCCAACCTGATTTCCTGCAGATGTGAGGCTTTATGACTTCTATTATCCTACATAGGTAGGGAAGGGCTACCTTCTTACGAAAGGCTACCTTAACAAATTCTTCTCATGGCTTTTTTTACCCATAAGGCAGTTCTTTGTTCTAGCTTAATTCTTCTGCTTCTTTCTCTACCACCAGAGAACAGAGGAAAAAAAGATTCAACTGGAATTATAACAGATCTTCAAAAGTACTAACTGTTCATTTTTCTTTGTTCCCATTAAAGATGAAAATCCCCTGCCAAAGTAACAAGGATTTCCATTTAATTCTGAGAGTTGGACATGAGTTAGTCAAAAACCACCCAAAGGTAAATGGAATAAAGGCAGCAGAGGGTGATTTGTGGGTTGCTAGGGTTTTTTGTGCTCTGTGGGTCAGTGACTTCTAAATCTTTCTTTGGCATGCAAATCAAAAATCTCTTTCCAAAGTCAATCTGTGTTGAGGATGATTATGAACTAAAATTTGGACAGCAAAATTAAGTATTGCTGATCTGTGCTCAGGGGAGGATTTTGAAAACTTGATCAAATATACATTCCAACAATATCTTTAAGTCCAGCCTCTACATTGCCCTAAATCAGTGTTTCTTCTTAAGAATTGTGGAACTACCTAGGCAGCATACTGGCTAGGGAATTCTGGGAATTGAAGTCTGCACGTCATGAAGTTATTGAAGTTGAAAAAAAAGGATAAAGGTTACTCCTGTCCAATTGCGCCTGACTTTAGGAGGTGGTGCTCATCATCATTTCCTAGCAAAGGGAGCTAGCAATGTCTGAAGATGCTTCCATGGTTATGTTGAAAAATACTGCCCTAAATAAAGGATTAGACTTTAGAAAAGAAAAGAACAGTTAAGGGGGTAAAGCTGGATTGGCTTGGGTAGATTTTCACATATTGTGGCGAGAAAGGTTTTTGGACAAACAATTTGTGCAATACTTTCATCTGTTTTATTTTGTCAGTGTATTTCTTGGTCTGTCTTTCCAGGCTGGCAGTGCTGTAAACATTTCATCGATCTTCCATATTGAGTATCAGGTTGCTTTCCAGAATCACACTGTTGTAAGTTAACTCTATCACTTAGGGATCTCCACCAATGTGTTAAAAGTGAGTCTTTGGAATCCATGCTCTTTTGAACCTTTCCCCCTCTTTTTGAGATTTTTTTTAATAAAACTGATGCAAAAATCAGCCAATATCAAGTCTGTGAAATTTTCCCAATCACTAAGGACAAATTTTGAAAAAAAATCTTCTGCCCATTTATGTTGCAAGTAGTTGCATTCAAAAAACAGTACTTTTACAGCACGAATTACTCACAGGTAATGCCCATATAGAGATGCCCATATAGTTTTGCATTAGTAGTTCATTCTACAATACTGTCCACATCTACTCAAAACTACCTATAATTATATTTAAAGGAACTCATTGTGTACAGTAGTCTTTCCAAGTCATGTGTCTTGAGAGACATTCAATTGTTGGAGAATTCAAAAGTTATACTCCAATATACTAGGAAGATATAAAGTTGGCAAGAAAGCCATATTCAGGTTACTTCAATATATAGTTTGTGTGTTTAAAATATGCTTATTTTTATTGCAGTTTGGTTATTCAAAGAGCATTAAAATGATTAAAATACCATAGAAATGACTATGATGAAAACATGGGTGACATGTTGATTTATGAGTTTGTCAAGCACATTTACCAAAAGAGTGCCAGATGTTGGGATTTCTTGTCTACCAGAATCTTCAGCTGTATCACCAAAACTTATTGTCAGCAGGGTAAGCCATCCATTTTATGCTGTTTTTAAACTGTATTCAGTTGCATGAGTTCCTTTCCCTTCAGTTAGCTTCTTTTCTTTCTTATCCTACCATCAAGCGAATAAATGCCCCAAATGTATCCATTTCCTTTTTTGGTGATATGAATGTTTGTCTGCTGTGGAACTGACAAAACACTAAGAAATATATTAAATATGTTTTGACATTTACCCTGTTGTTACTGTTGTAATTTTAATTTATTTTATTATTGTGAAAATCTCCCATATGAGGAGCTTTAACAACCCTAATTATGGAACCAACAATATCTAGCTGATTTTTGGTGTCCTTGAGTCAGTGTTGGCTCCTGGCAATTGCCTGGACAAGTCCTTGAAGTTTTCTTGCCAAAGGTTTTTTGTTTTTTGTTTTGGAAGTAATTTGTCATTACCTGCTTCTTGGGGTTGAGATGGATTGACTGGCCCAAGATCACCCAGCTGGCTTTGTGTCTAAGCAGGGCTAGAACTTATGGTCTTCCAGTTTCTAGTCTTATGTCTTAACCGTTACGGTATATCAAATGAGTTCAGGTTGAATTATTCAATTTAATTTCACTTCCTATGCAAAGTACATTGGACTGTCAACATACTTCACAGTTGAATATTGGGCTGCAATAATTAGCAAATTATTATGGTTCTTAAAACCTGCTTTTTTGAATTAAAAAAACCAGAAAGCAAAGATCTATGTTAGAGTGATGCTATAGAACTTGACTTAAAGGTAAGCAAGAGCTGGTCTCATTTGCAGGTGATACTGTGCAGACTAGTAAAAAAGGAGATATTATTCAGGGTAGTAAAAACCATACCAAATATAGAGTGCCTCTTAAGTATCACTCAAATAGTAAATTCAGTTTAACTAATGTACATTAAGGTAAAAATTCTTAACTTCAGATACACATTGAGCTCTCTGCAACTAACAAATTTTTTAAAAAAAATCCTCGAGGACATAATGAATCAGACAATAAAGATGTCAGTTTAGTGCGGAGCTACTGAAAAAAAAAAAGGCAAATTCTATGCTGTAGATCTTTAGGAAGAGAAATGGAAATAAAAATGCCAACATTTGTTTATAGAAGCTCAGGATCTGAGGTATTGCATACAATTCTGGTTCCTGTGCTTCAAAGGTTTAGAACAATGTTGAAAAAACTGCAGAATGGAGCCCACCAAATTGATCAAGGAGCTCAAACATCTTCCTGTGATGAAAATCACATATATTATGACTGCTGAAGTTTCAAATATAAGTCAACTATGAGAATGAAGTTCTACAGGCTTTACTCCTCCATCTCATCAATCAACCATTTGTAAATGAAACAAAACTAATTTGTTTTGGCTTTGTACTACAGTAGATATGCTGTAGTAGGGGTCTTTTTCAATATGCAAG
The DNA here is from genome assembly GCA_015471245.1 of Laticauda colubrina. Lineage (NCBI taxonomy): Eukaryota > Metazoa > Chordata > Lepidosauria > Squamata > Elapidae > Laticauda > Laticauda colubrina. The sequence goes on along the minus strand of BLBF01000022.1, from coordinate 53,370,394 downwards.
GAAAATTAAAACTAAAGAAACCAGGGTCATAGAGGGGCTAACCTAACAGTCATTAAAGTGCTTTTTTGCCTGCTTCCTTCCTTTCTATAGTTTCCTATAGAAGTTACAAAAGTTTTACAGTTTGTTATTGGGAATTAACACTAAAAAAAGTGATTTCTTTTAAATAAAAGAATGCCAAGATGAAATGGAGGTGGTAGAAAATATCGTTGTAATGCTGTCATCTAGTGGACAAAAAAATATCATTGCAACACTAAAATATTAAACAGTTGCAACTTGCCTTAATTAAGGCTTCTTTGCAGATGTGGCCACCACTATAGTTGACATTCAAGATATTGTGATCAGAGTAATACCATTACTTGTGGTCTCACAACACATTAAGGTATGGTTTGTACTCATTTAACACATTTGTAAGTCACATAGTACATTTGTAGTAAAGCATGCTTCACAAACCACACTGGCTGAGTTCACACATCTTAAGTCAAAATACTGTATAGTCTTGTTAACTTTTCAACTTTGAATATAGTGCCAATTCAGCTTTTTGATTTAGTTTGGGTTTCAATTCATATATTTCAAGTAACAAAGTCTTCTATGCACACTACAGAGTTTCTGCACTTTGACATAATTATTCTACCAAATGTTCTTCTTTAAAGAAAAACCATGAGCAGAAAAAAATGTGTTTAACAGACATACAAAAACAATTATATATTTGATCCAGTTAATAAATGTTTTTTATTTTACTTATAAACTTTAAATTAAAGTTTAAATTAAAGTTTAAATTAAAGTTGATTGAGAATATGGAATAGTTATAAACCCAGGTGGTGCCTGAAACCACTTCTGTGGATCTCAACATAACAAACATTTCTTAGAAGAGAAGCAGCAGGCAAACAGCAGGAATTATTGGAAAATCCTTAAGGGGAATATAATATTAAATCAAGAGATTTAGCAGAAGTATACAATTGTCAATTGTCTTCCTATTTACAGTTAACAAAATCAGTCAAAATTGATAAAAAAACCCTTATGAAACAAATAAGTCATAGCTTGAAGTACAATATGTACCTATAATGAACATGTAATTGCTAATTTTTTTAAACTTTTGTTGATATTTTAAACAGAGGAAGAACAGCTTAAAGAATGTATGATAAAATGGGCCAAGAATTTTAGCTGTAATATACAAATGGATCAGTGGGAAAATATGCAGTTAAAAGAGCTGAAATTTATATTATATTGTGATCTTAAAAATAATGCAACGTGAACTTTAATAATAATGCAGTTCTAGGCGATGTATTTATTTACTGTCAGACATATGCTTACAATAAAAAATAAATAACCCTGCAGTTTTACTAGACAAACTGGCAAGACAAATCATCCTGGTTTAGAGATCAACTAACTAGACAACTAATCTCAACAAAAGAATGGATAACTAGGTAGGTACAATGAATTTGGTTGGCAGCTAGGAGAAAAGATCAGAGCTACTTTAATTTTCCACTATTGAATTAATGGAGTATAATAACTGAGCCATTTTGTAACAGTAGCAAGGATTATATTCACACAATATTGGAAAAATGAAGAAACACCACAAGATGAAGAGATAATTAAGAAGATACTAGATAGACTGACATTGAAATGGATAGACTGACATTGAAAATTAAGCAGAAGGAAGACACAGAATACTATCAAACATGAAATCTATTTTACCAGTGGTTGGAAAAAAGGAGTGGAGATTAAGAATATAATCAGAATTGTTAAGCAAATTAAAACACGATGTTTATTAAACACTAAGAAATGTGATTAATTAAAAAAAATCAATAAAATTTGGAAAAAATAATAATAATTGAGCCAGGTATAGATGAATCAGATAAATTCATGAAGGAGATATTTGCCAATCACTATTTGGTGATGAATTATCAAATTCAGAAAGTCTTTTTTGTGGTGGCATCGAACTATGGAACACCTTCCCTGAAAGACTCATGGGGACCTTCTATATGTTTGTTGTATGAGGAATTCTCCTCCATCCCACCGAGAATGTGGAAGACGGTGCAAATTTTACTAAACATGATTATTACTGTTCTTACTGTGGCATTTTATATAAAATATTCATGTTTACAATGATATGTCTTTCTTGTGTTGTCAGGACTCTTCTATTTTAAAGTTTTATCATTCTAAACCCATCCAGAGAATTTTATTACTAAGCAGGATGCAAAGAATGATGATATTGATAATAATACAGATTAAAAAGGAAGAAAATATAAATCCTAAGAAGGTATTTCTTCTCAGTTCCTGAAGAACATTGATTTTTAGACATTGCACAGACATTTAACAACCAGTGATTGAGGGCCTTTGATCTAGTCAGGTAGACAATAAAGAAAAATAAATTTAGACAATAAAGAAAAATAAATTACAGGGAGTAAATTTGTTTCCCAACAAAACTTTCCCCCAAAATTTTTTTCTCCAGTGTTGAAGACAATTTACTTAAATGAAGAAAGATCTTCACTATTCTAATGATTGTCTTATACCTACCATAAATTAGGGCCATTATTTTACAAAAGCTTTTCCAAAACATGGCAGAGAGTTGTCAGTTCATATTTCAAGTGACTGGCAATTTCCGATACTTTCTGTGGTGAATCAAGAGCTTCCATGGTGCAGGTAATGGGATTGTAGTGAAGAGGAAAAATCTTCTTGATTGTAAGAGCATATTTCCTATAGAGCAAGGAACAAAGCATGTATCTCTGGTCTGAAGAAGGAAAAATAGTTTTTTTCCAATTGCATGACAACAGAATATACCATTACCTATAACACTAAACTAATATTGGCTTTAACAATTACCATTCATCTACTTGTGAGTTTGGTTTCTTTGAAGATGAGTGCTATCCAATATACGAGTGGAACTTCATATTTCTTCCCCTACCTTTGATCCACATCCATATATCATTAGGGTTTTTAATAACAACCTTCAAATATAAAAAAAAATGGGAAGGCCCTAGTATAACCTTTATTCCCAAGAAGACATCTGGGATCCCTTTCTTGGAAAATAAAATAGATGAATAGCTTCACCTCAATATGTCTAATTGCCCAGAAAAGAAACATGTAAATATAGATAGTCCAGAATATTCTAAGGAAGTGAGTGGCTTGAACAATTGTCATAAGTGCTTTGTAACTGATTATGTCCACCTCTGGATGGTCCTCACCAGTCAATAATTTATAATTATATCGTCAGTTATAATTTATACAATTTATAATTAGTACCTCCAAAGGTACTAATGCCAACTACCTTTAAAGATGAGAAATCCCTGCTACATGTTAATGAAATAAGTTCTAAACCAAGATTACACAGTTTTTTAAACTTGGGGGCTCCATTCAGCTTGAAAGTCACACTGAGTTCATGCCCCCCCCAATGGATGGAGTTACTTTGTTTCAAATAAAGTTCAATTTCAGTTAACATTTCATCAAATTGCCAAATATGGTTAACATTTATTCCCGTATATCTAATAGTTTTCCTTCCCCCATATTGAAAATCATAACTCATTACCCACTTCACCAGAACTTTGCAGAATACATTTGATCATGGGCATCTGGAGATTGTAAGTTTTGCACTCTTGATATAAATCCAGATCAGCCTAATCTGGTGATATGAAGCTACCATCTTTATACTTACTGTAGCTGAGACTTTGCATCTTCAAAACAGTCTGCTACAAAGTAAATGGGCTGAAAGGTCTGGTCGTGATAAGGTTGGACCACCATCACATCTGGATCAAAGGGTTTATATTCTGGTTTTTCTGATAAAGCATACTTTTAGTGAAGAACAACAGAAGAATTCGTTTTAGATTGAAGTCAACTGAATTGTTTTCTGTGCAAACCAACATTTAATTCAGGTTTTTCAGACTTATTTGATTTGCACATTTCTAATGTCCAATTTTGTACATTTTTAAAGACAGATGAGATGGAGCAAAGTTAAGCAAAACTTATTTCATATCAAAATTGTAAAGTGTTTGATTTTAATTTTTAAACTTAATTTTTAAACTATTAAACTCTATAGTTCCACTCTATAGTGGAACTATTTAAACTGTGAATTGGAAATCCTGTTTTCTTTTTTGTTTGTTTCTCTGGGTTGTTGTTGTTGTTTTTGTCCATTCTAGTCAGTTTTGACTCCTGGTGACTGGCTGGATGAGTCCCTACAGTTTTCTTGGCATGATTTCACTGGTTTGCTGTTGCTGCTTTCCAAGAATTGAGACAGAGTGACTGGCCCAAGGTCACCTACTGCCTGCCTGCTTAAAGAGAGACAAGAACTCACAGTCTTTGGGATTCTAGCCTGATGCCTTAACAACTATACCAAACTGCCTCTGTTACATGAACCATCACGATAAAGAATCAAACAATATCTATTCCCAACCAGCTAGCTATTCAACTAATCAATCCACTAAAAAATACATTTTTTTTAGTCATGCATGCAAAAATGATGTGGTTGCTTTAATTAATAATAGAGGTGCTATGCTCATGCTCAGTATTTTCAAACAAATATATTTCAAGCCAAGTATATTGGCCAGACTATTTGGTACCTGGAGAACTGTTGTTACTTTGTTCTTTTTTTAAATAATAAGTTGATAAGTTGGTAAGTACAAAGATAAAAGATTAAAGGTCCTGTCACACTGCCCAACGGATGCAAAACGTTTGTAAAAAGGACACAGCGGACGAGAAAAATGTTCCATCCATTGTTATCCACTCTCAAAAGGGGCAAAAATTTGCATAACCAGAGTGGACAACACGGAAAGGAACGGACGTGGGGAGGACGCAGAGTGGATGGAAAGCGGATGCGGAACGGAAACCTAGCGGATGGAAGCGGATGGGAGCAGATGGCACATCCGCTAGGCTTCCGGGGGGCCTCAGGAAAGTGGACACGGAACGGATGAAGCGGATGCACAGCGGATGCACAGTGGATGAAGCGGATGCAGAGCGGAAGCCTAGCGGATGCACAGCGGAAGCCTAACGGATGCCTAGCATTAATTGCGCATGCGGGGAGGATGATTGCGTAAGCCCCGTGGATATAAGGGAAGCAGCTCGGAGCAGGTCACCATTCAGAGGAAAGACTTGCTGCCGGACGGATTGACAGCCTTGCCTGCCCTGCCTGCATGCCTGCCTGCCAGCCTTGCTGTCTGCCTGCCTGCCAGCCTTGCTGCCAGCCTCCCTGCCAGCCTTGCTGTCTGCCTGCCTGCCAGCCTTGCTGCCAGCCAGTCTGCCTGCCAGCCTTGGTGCCTGCCTGCCTGCCAGCCTTGGTTCTTGCCTGCATGCAAGCCTTGGTGCCTGCCTTCCTGCCAGCCTTGGTTCCTGCCTGCCTGCCAGCCTTGGTTCATGCCTGCCTGCCAGCCTTCCTGTCAGCCTTGGTCCCAGCCTTCCTGCCAGCCTTGGTGCCTGCCTGCCAGCCTTCCTGCCAGCCTTGGTTCCTGCCAGCCTCCCTGCCAGCCAGCAACCCCACAACCATGCTGAAGAACAGAAAGCCTCAGCCATCTGCTGCCAGCCCTGGCAAGAGGGACAGGGCCACCATCCCACCCCCTGGCCCTCACTCTGGTTCTGCTGGGGCTTCTGTAGCATGGGCTCGCTCTTCTGGGGCTGGAGCTTCTGCTGCTTCTGCTTCTAGAGGAGCTGATGATACAGGGGATCAGACAAGCACTCCAGCACTAGCCACCTCCACAGCACCTGGACCCTTCACCCCTGAGACTGAACGACCAAGAAGAGTGCCAGAGACTCATTTTTGTTTTATAGCTTGTTGTTAATAAACTCTATCTTTGATTCACACACTTGCTTCATTTCTTTTTTTTGAATAAAGTCTTGGTGGAAATTTTTAGAAATGGTTTAAGCCTTTGCATGCTTGTGGGATGGGTTAAGATAGCAGTGGGATGGGCAGGGATACCTGTGGGATGGGTAATAGCTGTGGGATGGGTAAGGATAGCAGTGGGATGGGCAGGGATACCTTTGGGATGGGTTAAGATAGCTGTGGGATAGATAAACCTCCAGTGCAAGCATAGTGGGACTGTATGGTCCACCCTGCCAGGTGCCACACATATGGCCCTTTATTATCAATACTAATGTAATCATTCATCCACACATGTCAACATAAACACAACTCTTTATTAAATGCCCTGTTCATTGTAGGCCCACCCAACATACATGGCCCAATCTCATCAGTGTGATGAGACAGGCTGAAGGAAGCATCCATTAGTCATCTATCATCCTGTCTTGCTACTCCACTGCTCCAGCTGGGGAGTTGCACCAGTGTCTCAGGAGGTTGCGCTGCTTCTTCCCTTCACGTGAGGCTCTGTTGGGGCCTTGCACATCCTCAGTGTCTATCAGGTTTTGCCCTTGCCTCCATTCCCCAGGCTCCGTGTCCCCATTGTCTTGTTGGAGGTCCACAAGCCTGTTCTGCAAGACTGGGTAGCGGGTGCACATGAGATTGTGCAGAATGCAGCAAGCTTCCATGATCTTCCTCGCGGTCTCTGGGCGATGCTGCATGGTGGTGAGAAGTACCTGGAACCTGTTGGCCAGGATGCCAAAGGCGTTCTCCACCACCTGCCTTGCCCTGGACAGCCTGTAGTTGAAGATCCTCTCTTCACGGGTGAGGCATTTGGAGGTGTAGGACTTCATGAGGTAGGTTCTGAGGGAGAAGGCGTCATCCCCCACGATGAAGTACGGCACATCTTGCGTGTCGTTGGGCAGGGGTTCTGGATCTGGGAAGCCCACGATGAAGTTGTGTTCCAGCCCCTCCTTGAGGTCACTGGCATTGTATACCTGGGCATCTGAAGATGAGCCGTTGCCTGGAGCATCGATGTACATGAACTTGTAGTCAGCATCGACCATGGCGAAGAGGATGATGCTGAAGAAGCCCTTGCAGTTGAAATAAGTGGACCCCGACTTGGCTGGCGCTTTGCAGGCCACGTGCTTCCCATCGATGGCTTCAATGGTGTGGGAAGTTCCACCTCTGATACCACTGCTCTGCAACTTTCTTCCATCCTTCTTTAGTGTAGGGGCACTGGAGGAGCTCCTCCATGTATTCTTCGATGATGGCCTGCACCACTTCTCTGACCACAATGCTGATGGTGTTGTGTGGCACCCTCCAGCCGTACTGCATGCTCCTGTAGGTGGTCCCTGAGGCCAGGTGGCGCAGAGTCAGTGCCACCTTGAGCCCAGGTTCCAGGCTGGGCCAGAAGTTGGTGCTTGCCTTGGTCAACCTGGGTGTCAGCCGCTGCACAACTTTGTCAAACATGGCTGGAGGCATCCTCATGAAGTTCTGGAATGCACGAGTGTCTTCGTTCCTGAGCTCCACCATCAGCTTGTTGTACAGTCTGTACTCTGCTCTTCTGGCAATCCATCTTCGGACCCAGATGCTTCTTGGCCACCTCCTTTTCTTCCCGTAGTAGAGTTCACAGAGCCTGTAGATGGCTTCGCACTGTTGCAGAAAAATGGGGGCTGCCAAAAGAACTTTGTCACAATCCACGGTGGACATGACTGGATGCTGTGGAAGAGCAAGAGTCAGATGAAGGCTGCAGAGGTCTGCACAGCTGGGCTGCTGGTCTGAAAGTGAGATCCAGGTGAGTTGCTCCCCCTTTTTATAGGCAGTATAGGTTTTCCCCTAGGTGTCCCTTTGCATCCTCTAGGCATCCTCTAGACATCCTTAATATCCGAGATAGGTCCCCTCTGCGAATGTTTTTTCCGTTTTCAATGCTTTGTTTCCATTCTGCATCCGCTAGGCATCCGTTCTGCATCCGTTCCGCCTCCTCCCTGCGTCCGTTTACCGCTGGAGCGGATGGAGTAGCGCGGATGCGCAGCGGATGCCTAGCGGATATAGCGGATGCATAACGGATGCCTAGTGGATGCCTAGCGGATGCAGAACGGACGCATTGGATACATTTTCCGCTCAAAAGTTTTGAGCAGTTCAAAACTTTCTGAACAGATGAAACATCAATAGACGGATGCTGGACGGATAGAGAGGATGAAAAACGGATGCAGTGAGTACAGAACGGATGCATCGCGTTCATCAACGGATGACAAGTGTTTTTCTCCGTTTTACATCCTCTCTCCATCCGTTGGTGCAGTGTGACAGGGGCTTAATGCAAACAAAGAAAAAATATAGAAAGCAAAGTAAAGAAAAAGTGAAGCGCCAGAAATTTGAAAATAAAATTAAAGAAAACAAGAAAAAGAGCTAAAAGATTACTTTCACTCTCTCCAGTCATCTCTCCAGGTGTTAAAACATAACACCTTCTCTAATATTTTTTTAAAATTCTTCTTCCCATATTTCATTTACAAACCAAATTGTTAATCATTTAATACTAATCAACAAAAAATTAGTAAAAGCTACTAGAATTAGTAAAATACACATACGCACAAACATATTGACTTTAATTAAATAAATCCACTATATAATCTAACTGATCACTTTCTTTAAGTAATAAAGCAAAATAAATCTCTCCCACTTATAAACAAACCTTTATAGTTTCATTATTCAGTCTTAGTAAAAAAGTAAAGAAAAGAAAACCCATTTATAACTGTCAGGAACTGGTATATATTATTTGGTCTTGGTCAGATAAGTATACTTTATAATCCCTCTGCTTACTTTTAAAAAGTTTGATTTTTAATCCCAAATGTTCCACAGATTGATTTCTTATCATTTTTTTCTTTGTCTCCTTTCAGGAATATTTTCAGTAGTTCAGTACATCCTTTTTGTAAAGCCAAATAAAAAAGCTTTCCAAATAATTGTTTTGAGTTGTTATTCATATGTTTTCTTTCCTTATTAAAATATCAGCTGGATATTTGTTTGTTTGTTTGTTTGTTTGTATATTTATTTGTTTTTAAATCCATTCGGTCATCTTTTTCCTTGTCATATTCTGACATTTTAAAATCCATTTTCAGATCCACAGTGTTTCTTTTTCCATGTCATTTTTGTAATCGTGCATTTTTTTAAAAAGTCCAAATCCACATTCAAATCAGTCTCATTCTTTGTTAGGAAACAGTGTTCCCTAACAGCCTTAATTTCTTCTCTAGTCAAATAGCATTGCTCCATTGGAACTTTTTTCCTTTAATTATACTTATTTTTTTTCAAATTCCCTCTAGTCAATCTTCAAAATCCCCTCTTATCATCTGTTTATTTTCCAGTCAGCAAACCTTTCTTATAAGAGTATTTCTTAAAGTTAATTTTAAAGTCTTCATATATTCTTTTATTAAAACTTTAGCACACCACAGAAAACAAAGTTTCAATTCTAGCTCATTAACTTATCAACATCCACATTCTAGTCTCTCCCTCTGGCTGTTTTCCAGAAAGGAAATCTTTCTTTTTAATTCTTAAACTTACATGGAACTTCTTTCATCCAGAGTAGGAGGAGATTCTCCCAGTGTAATAAAACATCATTTAGAAGATTCTTAACTTCTAGTAAATTAATAATGAGCAACTTCCTAGATTAGTTAAGAGAGGTAGTGGATGAATCCAATATCTCTCTGAAGATGCTTAGTCACGGTTTGGGCAAGATGTATTTTTCCCTGGCTCCCAGAATTATCAAATTTGCTGGAGATTGCTATATTATTATATCTTCATATGGCGTAAATGTGTGGATGATTGATTACTGTTCTCTCCTTGATCCAGAGAGGAGCTCCAAGAACCTGATCAATTCACCAGTTCCTCGATTCAACACTGTTGTTGACTCCACAAAAGTGGAGCTGTCTTCAGTCTGTCATTACAACCATGGTAGTCCTTGCTACTGTATTTCTTAATTGCCAATGGGGAAGAGGGAGAAGAATCTTCAAAGCAGCTTTTACCCAGCTTTGGCACTCTCCAAGTATATGGGTTCTCAGTTCCCAGGAGTCCCAGGCACAGTGACTATGACTGAGATTTGATTTTGGCAGCTGACATCTATGAATCTGGATGGTGTCCAGGTTATGAACATCTACTCCAGAGATACATCCCTACCTGAGTCCTTATATTATGACTCTTATTGGAAATGTCAGGAAAAGAAAGAAAGAAAGAAAGAAAGAAAAGAAAGAAAAGAAAGAAAGAAAGAAAGAAAGAAAGAAAGAAAGAAAGAAAGAAAGAAAGAAAGAAACAAAGAGGATGTTTTTCCAGAAACGGTGATGGCATTCTAATATGACTCAACAAAGCCCACATTTATTATGTTGTGTCAAAGGTGTTGTTATCTAATTTGACCCCTGCCTAATCTTTCTATGCTCAAAAGTTATTCAGAATCAGATTTACTTGTAGCTGGATAGATGCTGAGGAATTCGAAAGGAGTAAATTAAACTGGGAAGCTAAAATACACACACACACACACACACACACACACACACACACACACACGCCTTTGGTCATGTACAGCAATCATGAGGAGTTAAGCTAGCCCAAGGACATATTTATCTTTTGAAACTTCTAATATCTCCCATAGTCAGAAATAGGAAATTTAAAGGAAAAAAGCAGCCTTAATTCTCTTCCAAATGTTGAATTTTAGCTCAATTATTTCATTTGCAATTGCATGATGTTGAGTTGATTCTCCCTGTGAATATTCCTTAAATTTAAACCAGATCCATTTGTAATAATATACAGAGACATAATGCTCAAGGCGTACGAATACATGCTGAAAAGTTTTTCTAATCTCAGACCGAGCTTTTCTTTCTGGCTCTTTCATTCTGGCAGTGGGAAGATATGCTTAAAAAGTGCTTGGTGACCCGACATAACCTTTCACAACGAAGGGAGGTTTGTTTTTCAGCAAATGAAGCATGCAGAGGAAAAATGCCTGCCAGCTGTGAACTATGGGCCATTTCATTTTACTGTACATGGGCTCAACTCCAGCCTGGGTGTTAACATAAAATTCATTGTATATAATGCAGAACAGCTGAACACACAGTAAAAATATAGTGCAAAACTGAGTGCATTGGTCAGTTTTCTAAAGTTCAAGAGACATCACATTCACTGTCATGGTAAGTTATGGGTTCAGAAAGAGTATGTTTAAATGTCACCTCCCATTTGAAGGACAAAATGACTTTCTAGGCCAAGTGGTACTTGAAAATGAACTATGAAAATTGCCTTCTTTTAAAAACACGGGCTAGCCATTGCTTTATAAACAGATAGTATATTTAACAACAATGTTACAACTGGAATCATTTTGGATAACTTCAGCTAGGGTAGCCAAGTGAAATCTTCCACCCAAAGTGGTGCCTTAAAGTTACCCTGGACTACATCTTCTGTAATTCTCAGCCAGTTTAGCTAGATGGTGAATACTGGCATAGCATCCAGTAGTGGCCAGCAGTATATAGATTACAGGCACTTTATGTCTCTATAAAAATACATTGAATTTAAAACAGGTCCAATAAAAACAATAGGATTTAAAATAGGCATGATTTACTGTAAATCTCATCGATTCAATTGAATTACTGTAAATTTTACTAATTCAGGGGAAATTTTACATCAATATGCCTGCATACTAAACAGTGGTGATATTCAATTTTTTTTACTACTGGTTCTGTATGTGTGGCTTGGTGGGTGTGGCTTGGTGGGCATGGCAAGGAGAGGTTACTGCAAAATCCCATTCCCTCCCCATCCCACTAACCTGCTTTCCAGCTCCATTCTCCTGTCCAGGGCAACAAAAGAAGATCCAGCCAATCAGCTGAAACTCGGGAGGCAGAGAATAGATGGGGGTGAGGCCAGTCAGAGGTGATATTTGCCAGTTCTCTGAACTACTCAAAATTTCTGCTACTGGTTCTCCAGAACTGGTCAGAACTGGCTGAATACCACCTCTGATGCTAAGTCACCTAATAACAGTTCATTCAGAACTAACTTAATTCAAGGGCATCCATGGGTTGGGATAGAGGGACATAAAAAAAATCAAGATAAGAATTGAGGTCCTACTCCTTTCTTTAGATGTTGCATATTTTTATGCGTATTGTATATGAAAAGGGGTGTCATATAAAAATACTCCACTGGACACTTCAGGTTCCATTTATTTTAATGGATCTATTCTACTTATCACTTATCACCTGTGAAGAGTTTTATTTCATTTTAAAATAAATCTTATAAACATTTGCCTCTGAGTTACCCTCCAGTGTTTCCTGATGGTAATGTCCATCTGTGGCAAAATATTGCAGACTCTTAAGCTGTCGGTGTTTCTAGGGAAGACCTATATCAGACAAAAACACTTTTTAAAACTTACTATCAGTTCTCCATAGGAAGAGAGGAGGCCTGCTCCATAGGCTTTGATAGATTCATTTTGTTTGCAGAGGCCAAACTCAACTGTAAACCAATAGAACTAAGAAGAAGAGAAGGAAAAAAACAGATTATGAGAACTCATCTGAAGTAAAAGCAAAAAACATTCCCAGTTCTTAATCCAGCATTTGCTACCACTCATCCTTGGATTAATGAAGTTATTTGTTCATTTCCCTTGATACTTCTTTGTTGGGATGAGAGAGTATAGTGTTGGCAACCTTTCAATTTTCTCGCTGTATCTCTGACTGATACAATATTTGATGCATTCTGTGAAAACAACAACAGCACAATAGCCACGAGCTGAATTGGGGCCACCAAAGTTCAGTACTGTAAAGAAGAAGGGGAAATACAAAGATGTCCCAATGAGAATTACACCTATCTAACCACTTTTTCCAACTTTGCACTTTCCTGGTATGTTAGAAAGCAGTTCCTATTTCGATGGCCAAATTATACTATGCTATGCTATGCTATGCTGTGCTGTGCTATGCTATGCTATGCTATGCTATGCTATGCAATGCTATGCTATGCTATGCTATGCTATGCTATGCCATGCCATGCCATGCTATGCTATATTGAAGGACAGTAGATTGGAAAAAGCCATGCTATTGGTACTGGAATCATGGATGGCTGGATATGGGGGAGGCATCCTATACTGTAAGAACATAATACATGATGATAGAATCAGTAGAATCTCTCTCTCTCCCTCCCTCCCCCTCTCCATGTATGTAAGAACAGCACAATATGATTTTCTTGCAATAAATAAGCAGTATGTCCTGGCTTTTTGGAAACCATAGAATATTTACGTGATATGTTCCATTCATGTATGTTATTGAATACCCATGGTTCTTTGGCATTGTATTTCTGCTGTGAAATGTATGTAGGAGATGACCAGGCTGAGCCTAAAAGTGGGGCCAAATGCATTATAAGTTATGAGTCCCTGCGCACTTGCAAGAGATCCAGCCCTCCTTGAATGCCTTTCTTATCATTCCCCTTAACCATTAGTTGGCCAGATTCATGTAGAATGCTTAAGCTTGCAATAGCTCATTTGAACTGCATGCATCTCCTGATTTCCCCAGTGCTTGACAATCTGATTTGTACTCACTGTTGATAATTTCTCAATATCCTCATCAGATGCTCCAAGAGAGGCCAGCCCAATATCCTAAATCAAGCACATTGATTTTTATTAAAATTACAAGCCATGTTTTCATTCCATTCCATAAGAGTTATATTCTTTTTCAGTAGTATCTTCAGTATGTCACAACCTCTGCCCCTCTATATGCTGTGTAGACAATCTTCCATTGCACAATTGCATATACACAAGGAACAGGGCTTACACTGCTATGCAGTGTATATTTATGTATGTATGTGTATTATCCCATGTCATTGTAGTGCTTTTAAAGTTGTAGCAACGTTTCAGCAGAATCTCATCTGCCATCATCAGGCTTCTGTATTGAGTTTGTATGTGGGTCAGGCTATCACAGTCGTTGGTTTTAAATTTGAGGCTAGCCTATTGCTGTGCCAGGATGTTTTTTTCTACATCCTGATTGGTTGGGAGTCTTGGTCTGTGTTTATTGTTCTTGGAGTTTGTTTGATTGGTGTTTCTGGTTTCTTCTGTCTGTCAGACCAAGACTCCCAACCAATCAGGATGTAGAAAAAAACATCCTGGCACAGCAATAGGCTAGCCTCAAATTTAAAACCAACGACTGTGATAGCCTGACCCACATACAAACTCAATACAGAAGCCTGATGATGGCAGATGAGATTCTGCTGAAACGTTGCTACAACTTTAAAAGCACTACAATGACGTGGGATAATACCCGAAGGAAGCTGAACAGCACACATGTAAGTACCCATGAAAACTTTAAAAAAAAACATATATATGTATGTATATATATGTGTGTGTGTATGTGTATTTATTTAAATTTTTATGTCACCTCCTCTGCAAAGTGACTCTCGTTGGTTTACAAATAATAAAACAAGTAAAAAAAAATCAAATCATGAAGTATTAATGTTATTTAATTATGAATTACATAATTATTAATTTTAAAAATTAATTAATTAAACTGTGGCATTAATTATTAATGTTATGATTAAAATATTAAAGAATTGATTTATCATTCTGTGTCCTGTGTCCTAAGTGCTATTGATGCTGTCACTGATCCAGTTTCTTGGCTTGTTGTTATCTCAGGGAACTTGGGCTAGGTCCAGCATCCATATGAGATTACCTGCATCAGAAGTGGTATTCAGCAGGTTCTGACCAGTTCTGGAGAATAGGTAAGTGGCAATTTTGAGTAAATACCACCTCTGACTTGAGATTTTACAGTATCCATCCCCTGCCACACCCACCAAGCCATGCCCACAGAACCAATAGTAAAAAAAAATTTGAATCCCATCACTGACCTGCATGCAAGAGTTACAGAATCCTGAAACCTACTTACACATATTATCTCATATCTCATAATCAAGGAATGGCTACATCTGTGACGATCTTGAGGTCACAGACCCAGCACACAGTGCAGCATTGATTAAGTTATGAAAATTCAGGGATGCCTGTGTGATGGGCTTGTGCCCCCC
>BLBF01000022.1:53314559-53350591 GCA_015471245.1 Laticauda colubrina | reverse complement strand
GGTATGCGCTTGGTTGTAATGCGTGGTTCAGGGTAGCCTTATAGTCACCACAGATTCTGATGGACCCGTCTGGTTTAATGGGTGTGACGATAGGCGTTTCCCACTTGGCATGGTCCACAGGTTCTAACACCCCTTGGGCTACTAATTTTTCCAGCTGTTCCTCTATTTTTGCCTTTAGTGCAAAAGGAACTCGCCTGGCTTTTATTCTTCGTGGGGCTATTTGGGGGTTTAAATTGAAAGAAATAGGGTTTCCCCGGTACTTGCCCAGTGATCCGTCAAACACGTCGTGGAATTCTCTGACGAGGTCGTCTTCCCAGCCGGCCGTGGTCACTCGATCGACCCCAGTCATCCCGATGCCCAATGGCGCGAACCACTCGATGCCCAGGAGGCTTGGTCTGTCTTGGTTGACTATGGTCAGTGGAAGCACTTTGATGTGGTTTTTGTAGGCAACTTGAAAATGTCCTTTGCCCATCACAGGGATTTGGTTTCCCTGATAGTCTTTGAGGGTTAGGTGCTGCTTCATCAAGTCTTTGGTCTTGATACCTGGGACTAACTGTTGAATTGTGTCCCATGATACCATGGAGAGGAAGGACCCCGAGTCCACTTCCATTTTGCAGTGTTTTCCCTCGATTTCTACGACGATTTTAATTTTTCTTCCACTTTCCGTCTGGGAGCTTTGGATAATGACAGTTTGGTGTGTATTGGCTCGCTTTTCTTGTTGCCATTTTCTTTCGGCTCGACTTGGCTCGGCTCGTGTTGGGGAATTTCTGCGTCTCGTCGGGCTGTAAGATTTTTTATTTCTGCAGACCTTCTCGATGTGCCCTCTTTTTCTGCAATGTCGGCAGATGGCATCGAGGAATCTGCATTCGGCTCGTGGGTGGTTTCCTCCGCAGCCAGCGCATTCCCGCCACTTTCTCCTTTCGCGCTCTTTCTTGTTTGTGAGCAAACGGTGGACCTCGTCGTCCTCCTCGCTCGATTCGTTTGTTTCGCCCGACTCTTCATAATGGGTCGTTGTGGCAGGATGCTTTTTTTCTTTGGCTGATGTTTCATCGCCGTGCGTGTTCATTTTCTTAAATGTTACTGCGGATTTTTTCGTAGCTTCCGCGGTGGTGGCTTCCGCAATGGCTTCGGTAACGGTGATGTTGGGCTTGTTGAGCATTTTGCTCTGTGCGGTTGAGTCTCTCAGGCCCAACACCACGCGATCTCTCATTGCCTCGTCTATGTTTGAGAATTCACACTCACCCCCAATTTGTCTGAGTGCAGCGACGAAATCGGCAACGGTTTCTCCCTCTCTCTGGTCTCTTCGGTAGAATTCATGTCGCTTTATTAGATTAGACACCATCGGGGCGTAGTGTGCTTTCAGGAGTCTCTGTAATTCTGTCCACGTTAATTGTTTAACGTCCCGAGGCTTGGCGAGGGCTTTAGCCATTTTAAAGACGGTTGTTCCGCAGTGTGTCAGGAACACGGCTCTCTTTCGTTGTTCGGAAATGCCTTCCATTTCGTTGCTCTCCAAGTACATTTGGAAGCGATCGGCATAGGAATCCCAATCCTCTTCATTGGGATTGAAGGGTGCGGGCGGTGCGTTGTTTCCAGACATCTTAGTTGCAGTCTGGGCTTTTATCACCCGTGCAGGTTTTGTTCCGTTCAGGACGATCCCATCCTCGTCGCCAGTGTTTTGTTTGGAAAACACACGAGGTAGACCGGGTTCCAACAACAAATACTTTTATTGTTAACAGTTAGTAACGGAACGCCGGCTGAAGCCGGGGCCAGCCCTTTTATACAGGCTGGCTTGCCTGCTTGCAGCCAATGGCAGCTATTTAGATTTGCCGCCTTTTTGGTATCTCTTTGGATTGGTTCCTAGTGAACCAATCCACTTGTCTTTTCCTTAGCCAATCAGAATGGTAGGTTTGGAGTCATCCACTTTACATACAGAACAGAGACAGTTTGACATTGTCATTTGCTGCTGCTACTGTTGTTCTCCAGAAAGTTATGGAACAATCAGCTGGTCCAAAGTCCAATGCCACAAGACAGCATGGGTGTATTTCAATATTTCCATGTAATTCCACTCTGCAAGCTGCACTGGTTATGATGCAAGTGTTGGGAGTCATCTATAAAGTCTGTCATGACATGGAGTCAGGTTATTTGAGGGATTACCTATATCCCATCTTCATCCATTAATATCAAGCAGAGTTGGTGCACTTCAGATCTTTCAAGTAAGCTATGCCAACTATCAAGATCTAAGAAGTGGCCTTCATTGCAATGGCACCTGTCCTTTGAATTGACATTCCCCCTCAGATATCCATGTGACTTCCACCATAATATCCCACAAGTGCTTTTTCATAGCTACATTTTTGAAGACCACCAGAATATCATTATGGTGGAATGTGGACAGTGGAATGTCTTCTCAGTTGTCCAAGTCTTGGTTGTCCCAAAGGTGCTCTTCAAAAGCCAACTGGACGTCCCAGTTCTTCTTTGAAGACATTTCGCTTTTCATCCAAGAAACTTCTTAATGGAGCAGAGCTGAAGAAACTTCTTGGGATGAGAAGCAAAATGTCTTCAAAGAAAAACCAGAAAGTCCAGTTGCCTCTTGAAAAGCACCTTTGGGACAACCATGACCTGGATGACTGAGAATCTCCATAGACATTCCACCATAATGATATTTGGGTGATCTTCAAAAATGTGGCTATTGTCCCAGGCCTTGAGATAGAGCAGCTGTGGATTTTTTTTTTTTAAATTAGGAAATATAAACTTTTTCTATCAATTGAGATCCATTTTCCTCCTTTTCTTTCTCTTCCTCCTCCTGCTCCTCATTGTTCATGTTGCTATTGTTCTCATCATTATTTTCCATTACTTGATGGAAATACTTTTAATTGATATTTTACAATGTATTTTTAATTTTCTACATCATCCTACTTTAAAATCTTGATTATATTTTGCTTTTATGTTTTATCAATTCCTCTAGAAATATATTTAAAAAATAAATACAAATGTATAATCAGTCTAGAGAAAATCAGCCTTTTGTTTACACTGAAGAACTACACTGGCCCCTTCTGGTTTCATGAGGAATGTTCAGAATGCATATAGCTGCCTAGCAAAATTCACCTTTGTTTGTTTGTTTATTTGTACATTTATTTATTTATTTATTTTGTCAAGCATGCATTTAATTATACATATATACATATACATATACATATACATATACATATACATATACATATACATATACATATACATATACATATACATATACATATACATATACATATACATATATATGTGTGTGTGTGTGTGTGTGTTTTTAAGCTTTCGCGGGTACTTACATGTGTGCTGTTCAGCTTCCTTCGGGTATTATCCCACGTCATTGTAGTGCTTTCAAAGTTGTAGCAACGTTTCAGCAGAATCTCATCTGCCATCATCAGGCTGATGGATGGATATGGATACATATGGATATGTATGGATATGGATACCATATCCATACAGGAGCCTGATGATGGCAGATGAGATTCTGCTGAAACGTTGCTACAACTTTAACAGAACTACAATGACGTGGGATAATACCCGAAGGAAGCTAAACAGCACACATGTAAGTACCTGTGAAAACCTAAGAAAATATATATATATATATATATATATATATATATATATATATATATATATATATATATATGATTATTAATATATGAAATTGATATGAATAAAATGGAACATTAAGACAGGGATGGTAGGCATGTTGGTGCATTTATGCACGCCCCTTACAGACCTCTTAGAAAAGAGGTGAGGTCAACAGTAGACAGTCTGAGGTTAAAGTGTTTGGGGTTAGTGGAAGAAACCACAGAGTCAGGTAGGGTAATCCAAGCATTGACCACTCTGTTGCTGAAGTATTTCCTGCAATTGAGTTTTGTGCGGTTTACCCTGAGTTTGCATCTATTGTGTGCTCATGTATTGTTGAGGTTAAAGTTGAAGTAGTTATTGATGGGTAGGACATTGTAATGGACAATTTTATGTACTACATTTAGGTTAGACCTGAGGCAGTGTTGTTCTAAGTTATCTTAGCCAAAAATTTTAAGTCTGGAGGCATAGGGTATTTTGTTGTGAGCAGAAGAGTGGAGGACTCTTCTCATGAAATTTATTTCTTCTTTATTAAATTTCTTCTCTATTAAAATTTCCAAACATTCCTCCAATTCCTGCTGTGCTCTGCAAAACCTTGCTTTAAGAATTAATTTGTTTTGATTACATAGCATTAGACAGAAAGTTTGGTTGTCTCCTGTCTAGCCTAAATTGCCAAATACAGAGTCAGATGAAACACTATCTAATACTAGGTCAAGTGTCTTTGTCTAACTCAATATTAACTATGCTCTCTGGCAGCGTTGAACAAAAAAAAGATTTTTGTACATGTTAATAAGAATTCCAGAGGAGGAAATAATTTTTGTAGAAGATGTAAATGGAGTGCTAGATCAAAACTTAGATAAACCATCCCAAAGGGAAAAAAGGAAGACAGCTTTCAAGTATACGTAAGTATATATATTGGCTTTGACTGATGCTTGCAAAGTTGGTAACTTTCCACTCTGATATTCACACAACATGCTAAAGTTAATTCTTTTAACTTTGATCGTGATTGTTATTTGTTTTCATTTGTTTGCTGTGTTGTGCTGTGTTAGTTAATGGTTCAGAGAATTACGCGAACTCAAAACGTGGGTTAATGATTTAATTACTCAAGCACATTCCATGAACACAATCAATAAATGAACCATCATAATGCCAGGGGCATTCCTTCCATCAGAATAAGAAGAATAAAATTACCTGTGAAAACTGAGCGAAGTCCTTATCAGCTAACATGGGAACATGGCCCAGCAGTTCATGACAACAATCCCTGCCAAAATAAACAGGTTAAAAATTGCCATAATGGTAACCCTGGCTTTAGGGACTTTTGTGAAAATTCTTCATTAAACATCGAACCACAGAAATCCTATAATCTATATATGTACCAATCTGCTGCTGTTTCAGCTGCCTCTTCTGCTATATTGAAAAATCTTGCCATAGCCGATTCTCCAGGTGGCAAGTGGATTTCAAAAGCGATGCAGGAGTTAATTTCCCACCTATTTTGCATGTTTACCGAAGGACTACACTGAGCAGATAGAGTCCAAATTCAAACCAAATGGAGCATCCATAGATTAGTTCCCAAGATGGCCCAAAACTATTGCAGCCTATATGTGGTATATCCAGTCATCTATTAGTTCAGGAAGTGGTCAGAAATGTTCAGGGGCAGGTATCCAAATACAAAGATGAAAGTTTTAATTTGGAAAGGACTCCAAATGATCCTACAGCCAGCTATGCTGAAATGGACAAAGTGGCCAGCCAGATGAAGGTGCAGATCCATTATGAGATATTTTAAAATATATCTTATTCTCTAACATTCATTAGATGAATGAATCAGCCAGTGTTTTGGGGTTTAACAGTCAGTGAGAGTTCTGGATGGAGTCTTTTGTCACAATAATGCCTTCACTGGTTGCACATCCCCAAAGAAGCAACTGATCAATTCAGCTCACCCCAGTGCTTGGATATATGACGTGCTTCATATGTACATACACAGCTACAGTCTCAACTAGGTAGTTGAGGAGTCCGAGTGGACAACCATTTAAATATGAGCCAGCAGTGCCAAAAAAGCCAAAACAGTTTAGGCTGCATAAACAGAGGGATAGACTCAAGATCATGTTGAAGTGTTAATAACACTCTATAATGCCTTGGTAAGTCCAGACTTGGAATACAGTATCCAGTTTTGGTCCCCATGATGTAAAAATATATGGAAATTCTGGAAAGAGTGCAGAGAAGAGCAACAAAGATGATTAGAGAACTGGAGGCTAAAACATATGAAAATGGTTTCTGGATCTGGGTATGTCTAGTCTGATGAAAAGAAGGACTAGGGGTGACATGATAGCAGTCTTCCAGTATCTCAGGGGCTGCCACAAAGAAGAGGGAGTCTCACTATTCTCCAAAGCACCTGAGGGCAGGGCAAAGAAGCAATGGGTGGAAACTAATGAAGGAGAGAATCAATCTAGAACTAAGGAGAAATTTCATGACAGAGCAATTAATCAGTGGAACAACTTGCCTCCAGAATGCTCCAACACTGGAAGTTTTTAAAAAGATGTTGGATAACCATTTGTCTGAAGTGGTATAGGATTTCCTGCCTAAGCAGGTGATTGGATTAGAAGACCTCTAAGATTTCTTCCAATTCTGTTATTCTGTTCTATTCTATTCTGTTCTATTCTATTCTATTCTATTCTATTCTATTCTATTCTATTCTATTCCATTCCATTCCATTCCATTCCATTCTATTCTATTCTATTCTATTCTATTCGGCATAATACACTGGCAGCAATGAGGAAGAAGAGGTGGTAATCATGGAACCACGGTTGCAGAGTTTCTTTTTTTTTTTTAAACAGGGCAGAAGCACAAACATGGAAAAACACACTAATTCCCACAATATAAGAGTGGATGGTGAAAAGTGATAGAATTAGCAGAGGTGGCAAAAATGATTGTTTTAATCGTTCCATGCTCCTAGGAGTATAAGCATGCTGGCTGCATGAAAATAGAAACTACTTCCCTACGTACTGGGAAAATAATGGGGACCCCCTTCCAGCACAATAAAGTTTGGCGGGCCTGAGATGGGTTCAAAATTGACATAAATTTCCTGATGCAACTATAAAAGAAAATTTATAAATCAGCATGTGCATCTGATGAAATGATAGCTCACATGAACACCACAGTTATACCAAAATGAAAGAGGTCAATGGAAAAGGCCTTTCTTATCTACAGAAAGGAGGTCAGGCTCAGATGCTTGTGGTTACACTGATGTTCAGATGCTTGTGGTTACATTAACATCTCACAAGAAGTCATGCATGTTGCAAACCAGTCATCTTGTCCATCTCTGGCGGTTTCCCTGGGGGAGGACAGGACCAAAACAGAGATGAACAGTGTCCCCTAGAGTTAGACATGACTAGAAAAGGGGAAACTTTTACCTTTATCTTTTATCTAGTTTTGTTTCTACTTAGAAACTACTTTTGGATTTTTGCTTGAAACTGGGAAGAAAAACCCAGAACTTTGATTTTAGATTTTGATATTAGAATGAATTAATAAATTGGCTTGAAATATGGTGAGGTGTAAAGCAAAAAGTTGAGGTTGTAATTATTACTTTCTTTTTGTATTTTATTGCACTGAAAAAAGTTGGAAGTTGCCACTGATTTTTTTCTTTCTTTCTTTGCACCCCATCTCTCTTTCTCTCAGCTCTCTAAATTTTGTTTCTTTTTGTATTTTTATCTTATTGTGAAACTAAATAAAATCTATTGAAATGTTAGAAAGAAAAGCAGTAGCATTGGGGTAGCAGCCAATAAAAATTATTTCCTGATATTTAGAACAATTAATCAGCAGAACAACCTGCTTCCAAAAGTTGTGAACACAACCAATGTTTTAAAAAAGAGATTGGACATTATTTGCCTGAATTGCTATAGGGTTTCCTGCTTCAGCAAGAAACCTCCTGCTCAGCAGGGGGTTGGACTAGAAGACCTTCAAGGTCCATTCTATTCTATTCTATTCTATTCTATTCCATTCCATTCTAAAAAAGACCTTGGAGATTGAGTAATTGCTCAAAGATGTAAACATACATTTCATGTGAAATTCAGAATGAGAAAGGTTTTTTATACAAGTCCATGCCTTCGTAAGGTTACATTTAGGAAGAGGTTTTTTAGACAAGGATTACACTACAAATTTCCTTTTCCATCTTCTCTTTGGCAGCTGCCCAGATGACCATCTGAGGCTGTAAAAAATACTGATTTCTTTTCCACTTTGAAAAACTAGAAAACAAACTACAAAGCAAAGAAGGAAGAATACCTGTCCCTTCCCATATTGGTCTCCCATTAGAAAATGCAGCTGGAAGAAAGGAAAGAGAAAGAGAAGTAGAAAGTATGAAGGGTGGGACTATACATGAACAGTCCCATGTGTAGTTTAAATTTCAGAGAAGTTTATACAAGCTGTTTTTTAAAAGGATAGAAATTGGCAGTGCACATGCTAGTATTGGATTCTGATGTCAAAAGTTGAAAAGAAGCAGAATGTAATAAAATATGGCTGAAAACAAAACTGGTGGATAAAAGAACTGGGTCTCTGGCCAGAAAAGAGTATTGGGTGTGAACACATCATAAATGATTGAGGCTGACAGTGAAAACTGTCTGAGGGCCAAGTGAGCAAGAATCTTAAATGCTTCCTACCATTTTTTTCCAAGCTACTTCTTAAGAATTACAACCCCTGTGCCCCATTCTGGAAAAACTGAAGTGCTGGTTTTGCCTTCTTCAGAGTGGAATCACCCAACCTTTTGGGACCATGGGTGGCAATGGCATGAGGAGAAGGTTTAGCAGTCTGAATAAAATGCAGCCTTCAGGGACACACTTAGGAAACCATTACATTTATCAGCTCACTTCTACTTACGGTTCTGGGGAATGCATGGGGGATGACCAGTGCCTTATATATTGGGTACTCTGAAAGACACGAAATGCCAGGGCAGCAAGGAAATCCCGAGGAGACAGTAGCCCTGCAGCTGGTCTCAAGCTAAAGCCCGTTTTTTCTATAAGAGAAATTTACACTGCAGTTCATCTCGTGGTGAAAATATGCTTATATCTTAGGAATGATGCAATTTACCAATCTCTGCTGTTACATTATTATTCCATTTTCACATGCATTGTCCTGCCACGAAAATGTCTCTCTTTCACAGATGTATTTCATATGAATAAATTCTTCCCTTGTGTTTTCTATTCTTCTGCAGGGTTGTTAATTTCCCATCTAATCATGGAAACTTGGATAAATGATTCTGGAACCTTCTCAAGGTATTTGCCCTTCAACATGCAAAATTGTAAGAAAAATAAACAAGTTCACAGTGACATCCCCAAAGGAAGGGAGCAGGAAGATCTGAAAACCAACTCCATTATTAAAAGAAAGGTGATTCCTGCTCAGAAATGCCAAGGATTAAGCATGAGCTGTTCCCACATTCTTGGAACCTGAAGCCCTGCCCCACAGCTGGAAGCTATCCTTAAGGACATTTATCCTTTGCTCTGCTCTTATCTGTTGAGGAATCAGTTGTTGTCTCTTTTAGATAAAAAAAAAACAAACCCCCAGATCTTTCTGGGCTACTTGAATGGATTGGTATCTTTGTCCTCTTCCATCATCTCATCAAAGATCAGGAACTCAAGGCAACTCCCTGTGAAGTAGGTTGGCCGAAGAAAGAGTCACTGATCCAAACATACAAAGCGGATCTCCTTATTGCCAGTTCTCAGCCATTAAATATAATGCTCTCTAAAAGGGAACCATTAGACTATGAGCTAAAAGAGAGGGGGGGAAAGCATTAGGCCAGGCCTGTCAAACTGGTAGATAGTGGGCCAGATGTGTCATGTATGGGTTACACCCACCCTGGCTCTGCAAAGGCAAAAAACATCATTCTACATCATGTGACGAGATTGAATTTGACACCCATGCATTCAACTATAAGCTCAAAGTCAACAAATGTCATCAACTGGGTTCTTGGGATGTTGCCATGAAACAAGAAGCTACTCAGTATAATTGATTTCATCAGGTTTGTGCCTCTGGTGGAGCCTGTGATTCCATAAATGTTGCAATCATCTTCTCCTTCAGGTGTTTCCTTTGAGGTCAATCAGAAGAATCCTGCTGAATCCACGAAGATTGGTTTAAAGAGGAAGAATGACAAATGGTGCATTTCAACATTTAAAGCAAGCACCTTTTGCAGCACATGGATGGGAACTAATAAGGACAGAAACAGCACTCAGTTGAGACATGCAGAGAGTATTTATGAGGGAATTCCTGCTAAGGCTTAAGAGCTGAGGTTACATCATTCAGGGGTGGACTTCAAAAATTTTAGCGAAAGGTTCTCGGCCCAGTTGCTAGGTGGGAGTGGCCATGGTGGCCATGGCCTAATTGGCCTCCTGCATCATGGTGGGGGGGCATTTTTGTCCTTCCCGGGCTCTGGAG
Source organism: Laticauda colubrina (assembly GCA_015471245.1). Lineage (NCBI taxonomy): Eukaryota > Metazoa > Chordata > Lepidosauria > Squamata > Elapidae > Laticauda > Laticauda colubrina. Next base: position 53,340,565 of record BLBF01000022.1, on the reverse strand, counting down.
GCTTTCTTCAAGCCTCTGGAGGGCAAAAATGGCCTCTGCGGGCTCTGAAGGCTCTCTGGAAGCTGGAAATGGGCCTATTTCCAGCTTCCCCAAACTTCTTGGAGCCCATTTTTTGCTCTCCATGAGCTCCGTGTGTGCCCTGTACTTACCTGCATCCAAAACGGGCTGCATGGGGACTCCTGGGAGGAGAGAGGAGAAGTGGGTGGGGCCAGCCAGAAGTGGGATTTGGGGGTTCTCTGAATTGCACAGAATCTTAGCTAGGGGCTCTCCCAAACCCCTGCAAACCCCCAACAGCCCAGCCATGACATCACTTCTGACAACTTCAAAGATGGTAGAAATGCCCCATCTGACACAGCTTGGAGGCTTCTTTCTATCCTGTGCCCATTCAGCCACAAAATAGATGAAATAAATCTTTTCCTGAATCTTTTCCTTAAAATTTTGCCTACATTCTTATAATTGTTTGATGTACATCCTTCAAATAGTGTACGGATTTTTCCTTGTTCTATCATCCATAAACCAAATGAAAACTACTGGTCAATACTATGCTTGAAATTGTATCCAATATAACTTTTTTAAAAATTAACACCAGTCTGAAGGTTTCTGAAGATAATTCTGGAGTTCTGCTGCTTATTGGCCTTTGACAAATTTCAAAAACTGGATGTCTTCCCAGAATCACGAGTTTCTTCAACTGCATAAACCTTCAGAGTAAAAAGCTAATTATTGTGCTAGAAAGGAGTATTATAGAGCCATGCCACATTGCTTGGCCTGGAGGCTCCTTGAAGTGTGTTTCTACACCAGTGGCCATACAACTGCTCTCACCTTTTAGAAAAGCAGAGACATCCTGCAGTTGTGGGATACAGTCGGCTTGGTATCCACAGTATTTTTCTAGTTGACAAAAGGCTTCCAGGTATTGCTTACAGGCATGGGTGGGGTAGAGAGCACTTAGCTTCTGGTAAATTTCTTTCCTGAAAATAACAATTGTTAACTAGCAAAAAAGTTCACTTAAAAGAAACATACATCAAAGTCGTGCTATCTAACGTGTTCAAAAGTCTTGTGTGGTAGCACTCCAAACAAGCAACATCCATATAGGAGTTGTTGGGAAAGGCAAGATGGTGGTCACAGTAGTATAAACAAAGTCTGTATTTTGTGTCCACCAAATCTATAAATGTACTATCCTGATCACCATTCCTTGTTTTGACCATTCCTTCTTCATGGATGCTTCTGCTCCAAAGATTCTTACTGTGAAGCTCCATGTGGAGACCTTGATGCTCTCTGAGTTTGCCTGTTTTCTTGAAAACATTTCACTACCCAAACTACACAGCATCGTCAGTACTGGTAAGGAATGGGGTGTGCTCTCCATTTATATTCTAGTGTCTTGACCTGTCATTGTTGGTGGAGGTGTAATGTTTCATATGATAGAATAGGAAATTATTAAATGTAAGAATGGGAAGGAATAATAGCAAATATATTTTATTCTAATGACCTGCAAATGAAATGAAATGATTTTAAGTTGGTGTTAAGGACCTATCCATTAGTGTGAAGAATTTAGTCTAAATCAAACACTGACACTGACATCCTATAAAACTCCACTGAAGATTTACCTAGCCTGGTAACAAAATGTTCAGAAATCAATTTATAAGCTAGGAGAATGAACCTCCAGACTCATCTTATACCCGAGCTACATATATTCTCCACTATCAAAAACCAGTTGCATATCTCCAGTTTGAAATGGCACATTATACTGGCACTTGGTAGACCATAGCCTTTCCTACTTTGCTGCTGTGTAGCTTCATTGTACTGTGACTTTTATCATCCCCAGTAAGGAAGGGTATTTCAAGTTGTATTCTAGTACATTGGAAAGGTAGCCATCTGGAGCAGGGGTCTCCAGCCTTGGCAACTTTAAGTGTTGTGGACTTCAACTCCCAGAGTTGAAGTCCACAACACTTAAAGTTGCCAAGGCTGGAGACCCCTGATCTGGAGAATATGGCCATGTGAATAGCTGAACATTTAAAATAAAATAAATATAGACAAGTCAGCTCATTTCCTTAAGTCCACAACACTTAAAGTTGCCAAGGCTGGAGACCCCTGATCTGGAGAATATGGCCATGTGAATAGCTGAACATTTAAAATAAAATAAATATAGACAAGTCAGCTCATTTCCTTAAGTAATTTTCTTCTTTTATAAGGACAGATGGGCAAAGACATGTATTTTTTATTTTTAAGATACCGTAGTATACAAAATAGATCCCTGTTGATCAAAACTGCAATACAAGCATAGCAAAATGAGATTAAAGTACAGGTAGTCCTCAACTTACAACCAGAACAACCTACCACAAGAACATTTTGCAACTGCCTTGCTTAACAGTGGCTATTCTGATCCCAGAATATCCATTGTTAAGCAAGGCAGTTGTTAAATGACTCACATCTGATTTTATGATTTTTTGTCACAGTTATTAAGCGAATCCAGTTCCCCCATTGACTTCACTTGTCAGAAGTCAGTTGGGAAAGTTGCAAATGGTGATCAATGACTTCTGGATGATGTAAAATTATAAATAAACGCTGGTTGCTAGGCACCTGAATTTTGATCATATGTCTGTGGGGATGCTCTGATGGTCATAAATGCAAAGACCAGTTGCCAGTCACCTTTTTTCAGGGTCATTGTAGTTTTGAACGGTTGCTAAATAATCAGTTATAAGCTGAGGACTACCCTCTACATAAAGTACCTCTACATGAACATGAAAATTACAAGATGGGGAAGATAGCGGCACTGTCAATTCCCTATCTGCAGCAATCCCTGTAGGTTCAAGTCACATGCTCACCAAGTAGCAGTCTCTTCAGCTGTGTACTCAACTCTTGGCAAAGGGTCACCCCTGGAAAGGCAAAGAGAATAAAAACAGCCGTGGTGGCACAGTGGTTACTTCTGCAGTCTACTGGCTGCTTGCAATTTTGTAGTTCAAATCTCAGCAGGCTCAAGGTTGACTCAGCCTTCCATCCTTCTGAGGTGGGTAAAATGGGGACCCAAATAATTGGGGGCAATTATGCTGACTCTGTAAACTGCTTAGAGAGGACTCTAAAGCACTGTAAATTGGTAAATAAGTCTAAGTGCTAGTGCTAGTGCTAAATTGATTCCATTTTTGAGATTTCCATATTTTGTTTATGTGGTCCATATTATCAAGCTTCACACAGCCAGGCAAAATTAAGAAAGCATATTTCAGTAGGCTATATTTAATGCTAAGCTGGAAGCTAAAAATTATACTAGGGTTTTCCTAGCCTTATTTATACTGTAGGAGCTAAATAAGGCAAAGTCTTTGGATATGATCAAATGCTTTTCCCCAGATTTTTCTGCACTTGGGCTGAGGTGTCATTTGTGAGATAAGCTGTCATCTGATTCTCCCACTGATCCTCCCCACTGTTTTTAATGCATTTTCTTGCATTCCTGTCTTGGTCTTCCCACAAAACCTCTCACAAATACTGCTTCTTGAGGTTTTTCTTAAGGCATTTTGTCAAGAGAGGCTGAACAAACAGGAAGTCACAGATCTTTAATGAAGCAACCCAGTGCTCAAATTATAAGGCAGAACTGCACAAATATTGGCTTGAGGGCCACACCAGGCTTTGGATAACATATCAGGGTTGCACTCTGAAAATGAGTGGAGCCATATTCTTAAACATTTGTAAGGATGAAAGTATTCAGATTACATAAAGCTTACCATTTTGTTCAATTATTAATTTGATGCACTTACTGTCTATAGTTAAATGCCAGGTCAGCAATAAAAGCCCTCCTTTTCCTATATTCTGGATCAGCATAACCCTAGAAGAAGAAGAAAAATGCTGCTTGCCAAAGTCTAAATGATTCCATTCCAAAGCTCTGCTCTTGGATTTAATTGTGACTATGAGAAGAGAATTTTAGAAAATCTGGAACTTAGGTGAATATCGGAACAAGAGATTTCAGAGCTTTTATGGTGCCCTTAAAAAGACGACAAACAGAGACATGATGAGTGATTTACTGACTTGTTTTGTGTGGATGGGTTTGCCCTGCCTTTCAACTTTGTACTGAAGGCAGCATATGAAACCTAACTGACATAAAATTAGGAGTTTGTAGTGGTCCTTGGCTATAAAAGGGGATGAAAGAACTAAGTACCACTACAGGAGAATATTGGTAGCTGAAGGTTGAAATGAGGGGTCCTTGGTGTTCTCTGAGATTGGTTGCTTTCTTGCAGATTTTTCATTCCCCAAACTATGTAACATCATCAGTCACTAGCACTAGTAACTAGGACTGATTATGCTACTAATTTGTGTACATCTGCAAGAAAACAGCCAAGCTCAGAGGCACCAAAGGCTCCTCAAAGAGACAAGCGACAATTGACACGTAGAGAAAACCCTACCTTAATCTTGACCTATTTGGTCCATCGAGAATTCTCATAAAACTTTTTCATTTTTTGTTCATTAGCTACAACCAAAACCCAATTTGTCAATGTTTGCGACTAAAAGAGTCTTCTCCAGTTCTTATTTTGCTCTCAGTGGAATATGCTTAGATCAGAAGTAGTATTCAGCAGGTTCTGATCTGTTCTGGAACACTGGTAGCAGAAATTTTGAGTAATTCGGAGAACCGGCAAATGCCACCTCTGCCTGGCCCCACCCCATCTATTTTCTGCCTCCCAAGTCCCAGCTGATTGGCTGGGTCTTCTTTTGTTGTTCTGCACAGGAGAACGGAGCTGGAAAGCAGGTTAGTGGGGTGGGGAGGCAATGGAGATTTTGCAGTAATCTTCCCCCAGGAGTGGGGAAGGAATGGAGATTTGACAATGTCCTTTCCCTGTTACACCCATCAAGCCACACCCACAGAACTGGTAGTAAAAAAAATTGACTCTCACCACTGGCATAGATCTACTTGGATTTGAGCAAGCATATGTTTTTTTCAGTTTCACCTCTCTTCAACATAAACCCCATCACAATAATTTCTCCTTACAAATACTAAATACTTTAGTTTTCACAGAAACATCACCAGTGTTCAATCTATATTCTGAACAGTGGTTGCAAGAAGAGTAATTATGTCAGGAAAAATAAAAAGAGCAACTATCTTCAACTAGATGGTTAAATATTGCACCAAGAAGCCTCTGTTTTATTATTGGTACAAAATTTGATATGGATGTGGGTAACTCCAAGCCTCAATAATTTGGAAAGATAGAAACTTAACTTACCGGGTGGTCAAAATTCAGATCAGGGTCAAACTTGGTGATCAGATGATGGCAGTAGTCGAGATCTCTTATTTTCTTTGGGAACCATGGAACTGTTGACAATAATATCAACTGCACATTGTAAGAGTGTGACATCTGTAGGTTCCATGAGAGTAGCAAGAGTAATTTACTTGTTCAGTGGTATCACATAGACAATTTTTCTTCAACATGATACCTTCAGATACGTTGACCTTACAAAGCCCCAAATCCAAACAGTCTAGAAATTCTGGTAGTTGTAGTTACAACATTTATTTAGATAGATTCAAATCAGACAAAGAAGTTGATCAATGAGATCATTATTAAAATAATCTTGACTTTACCAGCTGAGGGATTGTAGGAGTTGGTGAATATAATGACAATATTCCTATGTAATCAATTGAAAGGCCTTGCTTATCAACATGATGTTTTGCTATAATAATAAATAGAGTAGATAGAAAGATATAATTCTTTATTGGCCAAGTGTGATTGGACACACAAGGAATTTGTCTTGGTTCATATGCTCTCAGTGTACATAAAAAGAAAATATACATTCATCATGAGTCAAAAATCTTAATAATAGTCAATGGGTACAGTAAGCAATCTAATCTAAACCAATGCAGAGAAATTATTGTACAGACAAAATATGGCACTTGAATCACACATTATCTTTAAAATTCTGGCTAATGGCCTTTAAAATATCAGAATGTTGGTTTAATTATAAATTCTTGGTGTACACTGAAGAGGTATATTAGGAAAAAAGAAGGTAAAAGCCTTTTGTGACATACCTTTTTCTTCTTTGAAAGCTTCCACATCATCTGCCACTCTCTTCAAGGAATTCAAAAGACTGCTAACCTCAAAGTCCTGAACTTCACATTTTACAAAAAATTCAAGGTTGCCATCAGCATTCTTTGATATTCTAGCTGTTCTGCTTTCAAAATGACGTATCTTAGCTTCAAACATCTATAAAAGCCCAACATAGGAAGATGTATTTTTACCATTTTAGCTTGTTAAAGAAAATGAAATGTTTCTTCTTCTAAGAATATTTCCTTTTAATACTCAAAACATGGGCACCGATCAAACACTTCCCAAAATATTAAATCACTCCCCTAATAAACAGTTCATAAGATTTCTTATTTTTTTTCACACAGAGTAGAAGATATAACTGCAAAACTCTCCAATAGATCTGAAGTATGCTTTGAATTCCCAAAGATGCTTCTGAATGTGAAAAATGTGAACCAAACCTTAAGGCAGCTATATCTTTTGCCTGTAGATGTACAATAGTTTAGAAAAAAGTAAGTTACTCCTGAGAAATAGAAATATCATTTTTGTTCTCTACTTCACCTTTAAGTTGAAGAGTGCAACTAAAGGAGTGTAACTTAGGGCAAGATAAAGATGGGTTTAAATCTGGCAGATACCTCACGAGAAAGAATACAAGAACAGTCCTGAGCACACAGAGATGCAATAGGAAGTATGATGTTACAATTCAAACAACTAGGTTTAAATTCTAGATTTAAATTCCCATCCAGCTCCAAAGAAATATTGGACTAGTTAGTTTGTCTGTTAAATGACATAGAATTGTCATTAGGATAACACAACGAGGAAGGAAGAAATAGTATCTATGCTACTATTGATAGTTCAATAGATAGTTCAATACTATCTATTGAACTCCTTGGAAGAATCTCATTACGGGAATTTAATGTAATTAGTAGCACAAATAGTGCTGAATGAATGTGCATAAAGCATCAAAAGAGCATGGTTGCAAAAAAAATAAAAATAAATCCAGATATATGTGTGAAATATATTAACACAGTTTCCCCTTGTCGTTTACTTTCTAAATGGGCTGTGTATCTATGGATATAATAACATATATTATATGTTCTAATGGATTTCCACACAGGAAATCCAGTCTATCTTGAACTATGAAACTGAGATAAGAGTAAGCAAGGAGCTGCTTTCAGGGTCAGCTTTCTAGCCTATTTCCTTCCAACCACGTTTTCCATTCATCAGCCTCTTAGACCTGTGGAGTTTCCTCCTTTCTTTTTTCCTTTCAAATTGGGAAGCACCGAACCCCAAGCTTGAATGGCTTTTCAGAAGACACAAGGGGCGAACCTGCTGGTATATAAGACCGAACTTTCAACAGATGTACCTCGAAAACTCGAACGGTCTTGGAGATGCTGCTTTTTTTCTTGTGGCTCAGGGCGAAGGTGAGGGTCAGCAGAGCGCTCCGCTCTTCCCTTTTCCGAGCCAGAACCCGAGACCGCTGCGCCTCTGGCGGCTCCATCTCTTTCGATTTTGCGAGCGATCCGAAAACGCTCCTGGCCGGTAAGATCTCTCGCGAAGGAGGCGGCGGTTTCCCCGACAGGCTGTATCTCCCCAGCTGCCCAAACGCGTTTCCAGGAGCGCGGCGGTGGAGTACCGTACTTGCTGCGACCCGGAGCAGAATTGGGACGGGATTCTCCAGTATGCGGGGAGGCGGGTTCCAGTAAGGCTTCCTCCTTCCTTCAATTTAATGCCTTCCAATCGCGTCAAGGTGAGGCCATCCGGGGGCGATGAAGAAGGAATCCAGCACACCCGGGAGGTACCAGGTTGGGGGAGTCTTTGGCACGTGATCGACCCCACTGTCTTCATCATCAAACGGATTCTGTTTCCGAGGGAAATAACACTCGCCCTCGAACTGGTTTGACAGTGACTTTTGCGGTTCTTGCACATGGTGTAATGTTGGTTTCCCCCGCTACATACCCATTTTGCCTATTTTTTGACTGACTGCTAGCTGCTTTGAGAACCATATCTGTTCATATGTCTAGAAACGGCTCCCCTTCCCCCCAAAAATAGGCTAGGGAGAAAATTCGATAGCAGCCCTCGGATACTTAGGCTCAAAACATTGAAATCGCTTTAATCTGGTTGTGTGAATATCACTACTTTCCATCCCCTCCTGCTCCGGTACAAGAAGGATGTTGTCAACTAAATTGACTTGCTACAGTGAATAAGAAGGCCATTCAGTCGTATTCGCACCTCATCCTGTTAATTCCAAGTTTGCCTGGAATTAAACCGTTTGTAATTCCGACCTTGTAGGGAAATTTAGATAATTATTATTTGAAATTCTCTGATTCAGAGCATCATGTAATTTATTTGAACAAGCAGAGGAAAAGGAACACAGTATTTGTGCTTCTTTGTTGGGGTTTATGGATAAACGTGATGTTTAAGTGTGGTTCTTCAGTTTACTTAGTAGGAATTCCAGTGGGATTTACCTCAAGGAAGATGGTGGCATCAGGGAAGCAATCTGGCTCAAAAGGCTCTGAGGAAGATTTGCAGCGTGAAATAATTCGAATTTAGTATCAAGCACATTCTATCAAATGAAAAGGAAATCAGACGTGATTTCTGCTTTTTGACTTTCTGTCAAAGACACCTACAAGTTGTATTATTAAGGGCATCTTAAAATCAATTGAATTAATAGACTCCTTAATAAATTTGATCCTCCCAGCCCTTCCTCAACAAACACCTATTTTCTTATGTCATTTCATTTGCCTCTCTAAACTACCCTCAGCCCCTGCCATTAAAAAAGAAAACCCTTTATCTGTTCTTTAATGGAAAGGGATATTTTGTGAGAGATATGCCCAATTCCTTGATATTGTCTTGGCAAATATTAACAAAAACATCACAGGGAAAATCAATACAGACTTGTCACATTGCATGAAGAGAATCTTACTTGAAACCTTTCAAGGAATAAACTCTTATATGAAAACAACACCTGCATGATATTCGCAAAGCCTATGAACCTACATTAAGTTTTATTTCACCCACAACCCAGATTCCAAATATGTGTTTAAGGTACTGAAGAGCCCCCTTAAAAGCCAAAATTTAAGATCCCATTGCCCAAGACTGAAACACTTCAACGCGATCAATTCAAAGCAGTTGGGCACCATTTCATCCTTCGCCCTATATGAGCAATTCGAAAATTTGTCGTGGCACTGTAGTGGTGCTGTCCGCGGTGCTGAAAAATGCTCCTTGACAATTGAATCCACACCGGTAGATTAAATTGGTATTTAATCTCTTTGGTACTGAAGATTTGCTTCTCCAGTTAGTTTTCATTTAAGAGGCGATAAATGTGTTTGTATGTCATTGTGAAGCACAATTTATTCATGATAGTACAGAAATGCGATTCTGAGGAGGGCTCCTAATTATTCCTTTTTGGTTATTAAATCCTTGATTTGAATGCAATTTGATTTAAATTTAAATCTGAATGCAACGTAATTTAAATTGTATGTATATTTTAATGAGCCATGGTTTTCTTAAAAATAGGCATATATTAACTGTTTTATGGGAAATATGAATGTTATTTCTAAAAGTATTTAGAAGGAAAATAAATATTTTGTTGATAATTGTTATTTTGGTTCCATTGTTATTTATTGGGAAATCCAAGAGAGCTAAAGGGATCTAATTGGTTTAAGTAATGTAGTAATAATATAAAAATTTTATCAGCAAAATTTCAAGAGAGTATAACTGATAGGTGATCGTGCTATAATTTTAGTAGTAGAATATAATCATAATAAAAATGTTAATCAAATAATATTTATGATTTTGTGATTTTATGAATATTTATAATATTAGTTGGAGTTTTAAACATTAGTTCAATTAATTGCAATTTTATTGCAAAAAGCATGTTCAAAAAAATCTCAGAAACGAGAAGGAGAATTCCAAGAATCTCTCTATGAGGGAGATTGGGAGACAGGTTTTTAAAAATTGATAAAATAAATAAATGAAGGTATAGATTTCCCTTCTTGAAAGGATTTTTTAATTGTTTACTGAACAAAAATTGCTTCAGGAATATAAGTGTGTCTCATAAAATGTGAATTAGTCATTTTCTCAAGAGATCTAATGAGATTAAAATATAAGTAGTTATATTTTGAAATTTATTATTGTATTCATCCCTATGTTGACTAGCATTATAACAGCCCTAATCCCAGGTGATTTTTTTCAGATACCTCTGAAACAGGTGACTGTTATAATTAAGGACAATATCCAATTTTAATTACTTTGGTCATTTTTGCCACAACATTGGAAAACATGGACATAATTTAGTCATGTTAAGCAATGTTTTATGAGCTGAAAGAGTACTTATTAAGAGCCTAACAATTGCTTTTCATATTGCTACTAGGCAATGAAGTCTTAAACATCCAATTAAATTTCATCCCATGAAAAGAAAATAAAGGCTGCAGACTGCATTGATTTAAAATATGAATTAGATCATTAGCTGAATCATATGAAATGAAAATCATGTGGCTTCTCACATATTTATTCAGCTTATCTTTATAATTCCTTTTTCATATCGGATATATAATGCAAAGAGAAAATCTTATTTTCCAGGAACATCAGCCTGATTCACAACATTGCCTCTCCTTCACTTGTGGATTACCAGATTATATTCCATCATAAAATCACTTATACATATAGTTTAACAAATCTTTTTATTAACTCAATTACATCTGTTCCTACTTTAACATGAACCATCAAAATTTCAATGAAATCAATAAATTTAAAATATAAGACAATAATAATTAATATATTAATTTTAAAGATTAACCATTATGAAAAACATTAGGTTCAATGCAAAAAAAAAAAATAGCAGAGGTATTGTATTTATTGAAATAATTATACTTTTAAAATATTGGTTTGAGAAAAATATGACCAAAAGGGTTATTTTTTTCTATAAATTAGCTAGCAATGAAAAAACTTAAATCTAAGTATAGTTGTTTAAAATATTTAGCTTTACATTAGCCAGTATTTGAATCATTTGAATAAGGGTATCAATGTACACTCTTCTCAGATGATAAATGTAAATAATCTATATACATTTAAAGGTAGCAGTAAAAGTTGGATTTTTCTCTGCAAGCCATGAATTTGCAGACATATGCAGCACAGAAATATTCTGCCAGTAAAATGATTCTACCAGAAAAAACACATCAATATACTGCATGAACTGGGACAGAGTTATAGGTGGAACATGAGTACTGAAAATACGTGTGTGTATGTATGTATGTGTGTGTGTTGTATTTGCACAGCATGCTGGACTTTTGCATGTCACAATTATCTCCTTCCTGATAGGTTACCTATGGAACTTTATATCAATCCCAGTTGATCAATTTAAAATATTTATCTTTAACATGTTGGACATTATTATACAATTATATATAATACCTAACATCAACATAATCTTCACAGTGAACCATAGATAATTAGCACTGTAAGACAATAAAAGTAAAATTAATAAAAACTTCAAAAGGTATGGATACAATGTAGCTTCCTGAATTCTTTGCAGAGACATTCTTTGCAACTTTGACCTGATGCAACCATTTTTAAATTCACTCTTTCTTTTGCCATTTCTTCTCCTACACCAACTTTGGTCCCTTTCCATAACATTTTCAGAGAATTGCCCTGTTGATAGAGTCTTGATCACCTTTACAATGTTACATTGCATTGGAAAGAATAAAAACACTTGATTAAATGCACTTCAAAAATGCATAACTCTTACATTAAAGATGGATTGAGTATGCTTAGCTTTTCTACTATTTTCCTACATTTTGCTTTTTCAACACTGTCATATAGAAATCATGTTTGAAAAGCCTAGTTCCGACCTAAAGAGTTATTTACATTAATTTTGTAGAGATGTATATGATCATATCAAAATCTGGAGAGGGATTTGTCTATAGATATATATAAACATATTATATATTATATTTTGTTACTTTTCTGAATTATAGGTTAATTATGGGCAAACTGATTTGGTTAAAAGAAAAAATAACAAGCAAGACAAGCTCAGAAGTCTCTCTTTCATTTTATCTTCTGGAGAGCATTGCAAAGAAGTTCCATTTCATCTGCAAAGAAATCAAGAAAAATAAAAGTTTTACTTTGCTCTATGTGTGTTACATCTGCATATTAACTTTTGCTACCAGGCAATGCATATGAAGCTATTCACAATTTCTCCTGTCAGTAGAGATAATAATGCAGAGATTACTAGGCAAACAAAACAAAAAAAAACATAGTACAATCTTATGAGGAGAATGCAAGACTGACAATACAGGTAGTCCTCAACAGTTAATTACAACAATTAATTTACTGACCATTCAAGGTCACAACGGCATTGGAAAAAAGTGACTTACAACCATTTTTCACATTTACGACAGTTACAGCATCCTTGTAGTCATGTGCTCAAAATTCAGATGCTTGGCAACTGGTTCATATTTATGATGGTTGCAGTATCCCAGGGTCATGTGATGCCCCTTTGGCAACCTTCTGACAAGCAAAGTCAGTGGGGAGGCCAGATTCACTAAATAACTGTGTTACTGATTTAACCCCTGCAGTGGTTCACTGAACAAATGTGGCAAGAAATGTGCTCCATGAAGTGGGACAAAGTTCACTTTACAAATTTGTCACTTAGCAACATAAATTCTGGGCTCAATTGTGGTCGTAAGTCCAGAACTACCTATATATGTGTTTGGATGAAATGTATTGAATGACTTATGAAGAAGAAGCAAAATGAGATGATCAACTGTGATACAACTGTAAAATTATTGTCTATAGATTCCTTATCTTGTCCCAGACAATATTTATCTTTCCAAAATACCTGGGATAAGTAGCTAAACACTACAAAGGCTTCCACTTCCAATAAAGTTTCTTTATTGGATTATATCGGGCATCCTCACAGTTATGTTAAGATTCATTTAATGTCCGATCTTCGCATTGTTGTCTTCATAGTGTGAAAAGATAGTTATCTTCATGCCATAATGATACAGCAAGGGGAGAATCCTGCATGATGCTGGTTCCAAGTAAGAATGAAGAAAACTCCTCACAACCCAACCAGAGGTCAATTCAGTGACCAATCAGGAGTACAGATGTGACTACATGACATGAACTACATCTCCTGTTTAACCAGCACATTCCATACAACATAAAAGCTCCCACTCACAAGAATCTTTTTGTGCACAAACAACCACTTTTTCAGATCTTCAGATCTTTAATAGAAAACTATTAAAAAGAAGTTGAAGTTGATAAATAGAAAAAAATGTATATGGTCTACAAAAATACATTTGTTATGAAACTCCTCTGAATTCCAGGACAGAATGAATACATACAGCATGTCAGTGCAATCTAACCACAAAAATCTTTATTTTAAATTTACTATTAGAATTGGAATACAAAAAAAAGTATTTTTTCAGTTTATTAAGAACCTGTAAGTGATTATTTCATCTATGTCATATGGTGCTTCAAAATGCACCTGAAGTCAAACATCTATTTCTTTATACACAAGGAACTATTAATTGAATAAAATGAAAAGGCAAAACACATATATAAAAAATTCTTGGTTGGCATCCAAGCAAACCCACCCAAAGTTCTGAAATTAAGTACTTACTGCCAATGGCATCTGATAAATTCTTTAATTGCTTGATATTGTCCAGAACCTCAATTCTTTCAGTATATGGATTGTACCGGACTGAAAATGGACGTGAAATCATTGAGGCATATTTTCTGTAAATGCAGAGCAAACATTTAAAGGCAACCATATGTCAAATTTTGGGATGAAATGTCATTCTTCAAAGCTAGAGACTGTAAGTTTTATAATTTATTTGTTGGAAAGAGGAACAATAAAGTTGAGATCTTGTGCAATAAATAAAAACTATTATGCATGTCTTATAGGTAGAAAGTAAGTGATCCTTTCCTTTGATATGTGGACAAAACAGGGATTGTTTTGTTTGCTTTTGCTCTTACATGTATTTCCTGCAGTCTCAATTTCCCTGTCATTTCCCTTGGAAACCATATTTTATTTGGAAACTTCAAGGCTGCCACATTTTAGTGCCTGGGAATTTGGGAGAGGAGATTTTATGGAGAGATGGAAGATTAGACTGAACAACATTCTTCTCATAAAGTCAAGGACAAATTACCCTTCACCTGGAGAGGACTGTCTGGAGGAATGCCTCCAGTTGGGATGATGGTTGAGTGGGCCATGTGATGGACTGGTCGGTGCAGGGGACGGGTTTGGAATTTCAATTGGGAAGGGAAAACCCAGAACTCTCAGATTTGGGTTTTCCCAGTTGTGCCAACATGACTTCTTCAATAAATTCTTACTTGGATGAACTTTCTTTTTGAGTGCTGAATGAAAAGGGAAGATTCACTGGAATGCCAACATTCTCATTCTTATCTTGCTGAGTATCCCTGGATCTAACTTCTCTGGGTTATCATTTATCTCACAGGTCAGCTTTTTTAAATAACTTTATAACTCCTCTTTCAAATTAAAGATTTCTAAGGTAGCTGGTGGTAAACTTATGGTTCCAATACCTGTGAAACCACTTGCAAGTAATTTAAGCAGATCCTACCTTAACTTCTGTTTTGCATCTTCAAAACTTTCAGCTATGTAATAAATAGGCTGGAATTCAGTAACTGGATATTTCTGAATTGCAGTCTTTTCCAAGATGAGAGGTTCTGTGACAGGTTTATCTGACAGACAGTACTAAAGGAAAAGGACAGAAGGGTTTTAAATTTTAAACAGAAATGATTGTTGCTGTCACAGTTTAAGCTTAGTAAAGACTAATAATTCTTTCCATTAAATATTGAATATTGAGTATTGAATATGGTGGGGAGTATCATTGCATTGTAGTCAAGTATACAGAGAAATGTCTTAGAAGGGGTGGGCTGCTACCAGTTCTCCCTGGTTTGGGTGAGCCAGTTGTTAATTTTATGGCCAGTTCAGTGAACCCACAAATCCCACCCCTGGCTGGCCCCGCCCTCCATGCCCTACCCCTCCCAGGAGTCCCCACATGGCCCATTTTGGATCCCAGGTAAGTGCAGGACCTCCATGGAAGCTCGGGGAGGGTGAAAAACGGGCCTCCCGGAGGCTCTGAAAGGTTGAAAATGGGCCTGTTTCCAACCTCCAGAGAGCCTCAGAGCCCAGGAAGGCTGTTTTCACCCTCCTAGAGACTTGAGGAAAGCCTCCAGAGCCTGGAGAGGGCAAAAACGCACCCCCTTGCAGTGGTGCAGGAAGCCAACTAGGCCACACCCACCATGGACATACCCACCCAGCAACTGGATAGAGAACCAATTGCTAAATATTTCGAAGCCCATCCCTGTTTAGGAGTATAGAAATGCAAATTAAATTAGAGAGCCAAAATACAAAAAGAAAAACAAACAAAAAAACTGCCAGAGAGCTCATAACCTCAGAATTTTAATCCTCATAACCTCAGAATTAAAAAAAACTGGGGAAAAAAGAAACACATGGCCGTGATGGAATGTCTTTACAGAAGAATTATATGATGCAGCTCCAAACAGGGACATTCCATATAAAAGGATGAACATACTCCATTTTTTCTTACACTATTGTTTGACATTTTAATTAATAAGGGTTATAAAGAGCCATGGTGGTGCAGTGGTTAGAGTGCAGTACTGCAGGCTACTTCTGCTGACTGCTGGCTGGCTGCAGCTTGGCAGTTCGATTCTCACTGGATCAAGGTTGACTCAGCTTTCCTTCCTTCTGAGGTCAGTAAAATGCGGACCCAGATTGTTGGGGGCAGTAGGCTGACTTTGTAAACTGCTTAGAGAGGGCTATAAAGCACTGTAAAGAGGTATACAAGTCTAAGTACTATTGATATAGTCTGGATTTATTGATGCCTTCATATGCTAAAAAAAGAAAAGGAAGCAGTACATGATCTGTTTATTTAATGTGGGCCTCTCCATTCTGAGGATGCAAGTCTCTACCTGACACTCTAACCTTGACAGCACCCTAATGCTCAAAATTAAGGATTAATTGGCTTCCATGTTGATGACCAGTCTGTTTTTGGAACCTTCCTTTTCCCCAAAAGTAGTCAGCAAAGATGTGGTTTGCACACTGATTTCCAGGGAACAGAATAGCTTATATTTGAAAATTGGGAGAGTAAGCCTTTCAAGGACCAAGAGGACAATTGGAAACCAGAAAAAGCTACCAAATTTAAGCTGGGTTGCATTTGAAACAAAGCTACATAAACATCACCATGCCAGATTTTTTATTTTGCGGAAAGATTCATCAACTTCATTTGCAAAACTCATGAATTCATACTTGCAGTTCCCCATATGATGACAACAGTCCAGCCCCATAGGCCTTAACTGCGTTGCCTTCTTTACAGAGGCCAAATTCCACAGTGAACCAGTAAACCTGAAATAAAATAAGGTGCAGAGTTTATTGTTACTGTTGCTACAGAGTTTCTGATGATGCTGAAATAGGGCTATGAAAGAAATGAAAGAAATAAAATGATTTATATTAATGAAAATTTTGTTCTAAGAATAGTTCATGAATGGACACTTTCTTGATGATTTTATTATCAATTAATAATAGTTGTTTATTTGGGTTAGAGCCTGAATCTTCAAAAATGCTATGATTTGTTTCACTGTATTTAAAATGCATTAATGGTTATAATCTTTTGGTAAACATTTCAAGCTTATAAAAGTTACTGCAATAGTTAATGAGTTTTTAATGGTTAGCTACATTCATATAATGTACATATAGTGTAAAAATGAATTATTTGTTCAAGGAAGAGTTTCAAGATAATTCTAAAACCAACCAGCCAAGAACTTTCATTCCATATTAATTGTAGGATATGACTGAAGCTATTATCAGAATTCAACACTGACCGTTGCAAGTTTTTCAATATAATCATCTGGTGCTCCTAGAGAAGCCAACCCAATCTCCTATAAAGGGAAAACATTTTCAGTTTCTTGTTTTACTGTCATCTATACAATTCCTGCACAGAAACACACAACTTTTTTAAATCTGAAAATGAAATAATAGTGAGATAACTTATCAAGAAAATATTTCTCTTTTCTGCTTATAAATTATATTTCTTTCCAACAGAGGGAATTATAGATATTGTTCTGTATATAATGTATACAGGAAAAATAAAAGTGCACGTGTGCAACATGCATAAAAAGGATGTGCCTTCACTTTCATGGTAGCAAGTGCCCTCTTTAAAATAAGAGATAATAGTTTTGATTTAAGATAAAGTCCAACTGAACTTTTCAATATATTTAAAGTTATCAACTGTAGATTTCAAAATGCTGCTAAAACTTAACTTCACATAAAATAATCTTTACGATCTCAGCAGGCCCTCTAAAAAGATTATTTTTAAGCATCAGGCAGATTTTTTGTCTCTGTCTAGGACTGAAAGACAAGTTACTCAGGAGGCTTCATCTATATAACGTGATAACTTTGTGTAAAATTAAAAACAGGGTCTTATTTCCCTTTTAAAGTGAAATAAGCCTTAATTGCAGAAGAAATAACTGGATGCAGAGTTCTTTTTCTTTAAGATTTGATTCCCTCCCCTAGAAATAAAACACAAAGGAATTTAGAAGCATTCAGTTCCCAAAGTGGCACTCTATACACCAAGCAGACAGCTGTTTTTCCCTTTCTTCTAACTTCTACCCTCAAAATGATGTTATAGAGTATTGCACACCAGAATAATTAGACACAAGGACAGTTTTTCCCTGAATGCCTTCACTCTGCTAAACAACTAATTCCCACAACACTGTCAAACTAATTTCTAAGATGTGTTACTATTTTTATTTTTCTCATCCTTCCTATTACCTATCTCCTTTCTACTATTACTATAACCTTGTTGCTTGTATCTTTACAATTTATATTGTGTTATTTAGTTTCCTAGTATGATTTTGATTGCTTATTTAGTATCCTATGACTATCATGAAGTGTTGTATCTGATGATTCATGATGAATGTATCTATGATGACTATGATCATAATTTATCACTTATATCTTTTAAGTACACTGAGAGCTTATGCATCAAAGGCAAATTCCTTGTGTGTCCAATCACACTTGGCCAATAAAGAATTCTGTTCTGTTCTGTTCTACTCTACTCTACTCTATCTACTCTACAAAAAGTTCCTGTCTAGTTGCCAAAATCCAGTCACCTGTCACCTCAGTAATCTCCCTTTCATGGAAAGTAAGATAGAGTAATACAGATCTAGACTGTTGGGCAAACTGTGTATGAAATAAGCCCTAAAATGATTTTGTAATTGAGTGGGTAGGAAATAGCAGTGGAATCAATCTGCAGAAATGGATACAATACATCCTCCAGTTACAGCAGTTTACTTAGTGACTGTTTGAAGTTACAACAGCATTGAAAAAAGTAACTTATGACCATTTTTCACACTTATGAACTGTAGAATCAACACGGTCTGTTGATCAAAATTTAGGTGCTTGGCAACTGACTCACGTTTATGACACTTGCACTGTCCTGCATGGTCACATGGACACCACTTGTCAGCTTCTGACAGACAAAGTCAATAGGGAAGCCAGATCCACTTAACAACTGTGTTGCTAACTTGGCCACTGCAATGATTCACTTAACAACTGTGACACGAAAGGTCAAAAATGGGACAAAAATTCATTTAATAAATGTTTGGCTTAGCAATGGAAATTTTGGGCTCAATTGTGGTTGTAAGTTGAGGACTACCTGTAGGACCTATTTCCACAGAAACATATACAGGTAATCCTTGCGTTACACTGCTGATCGTCTCCAATTAGAACAGAACTGGCAAAAAGTGTCTTATGACAGGTCCACACTGTAGCACTGCTATGATCACATGGTCAAAATTTGGGCACTTGGCAACCAGCATGTATCTACAATGGTTACAGCAACCTGGGATCATCATTTGTAACCTTAACAGTTGGCTTCCCACAAGCAAAAT
This sequence comes from Laticauda colubrina, assembly GCA_015471245.1. NCBI lineage: Eukaryota > Metazoa > Chordata > Lepidosauria > Squamata > Elapidae > Laticauda > Laticauda colubrina. The sequence continues at coordinate 53,321,633 of BLBF01000022.1, read as the reverse complement.
CAATGGGAGAAGCCAGATTTGCTTAACAACCATGTAATAATACTTAACATGATTCACTAAATAAACCCAGCAAGAAAAGTTGCAAAATTGGGTGCAACTCCCTTAACCTTGCTTTGCAACACAAATTATGATTCCAGTTGTGGTTGTAAGTTGAGAACTACCTATATATGGATACAGTTTTATTGATAAAACTGAACTTTCTGTCACAGTATTGGCATTGTTAGCTGTTTCAATAGTTTTATTTAATGTAATTATTTAAATTTATTGGCTACTCAACTCTGATGGATTCTGCATGGTATAAAAAACTAGGGGAAAAATATAAAAATAACAGAAAACATGAAATCAAATAGGTCGTCCAAACTAAAATGATCTAATAAATAAAAGAATCAATAGAGCGGAGCAGAGGAAAGCAAAGCAAAACAACAACAAAAAAGTAATAAGTATCTACAGGTGAAACTCAAAAAATTAGAATATTGTGCAAAAGTTCATTTCTTTCAGTAATGCAATTAAAAGGTGAAACTAAAAAATGAGATAGTCTCATTACATGCAAAGCAAGATAGTTCAAGCTGTTCTTTGTCATAATTGTGATGATTATGACTTTCAGCTCATGAAAACCCCAAATCCACAATCTCAGAAAATTAGAGTATTACATGCATAGAACAATATAGAACAATATTGGACCTCTGAAATGTATAAGCATGCATATGTACTCAGTTCTTGGTTTGGGCCCCCTTTGCAGCAATTACTGCCTCAATGAGGCATGGCATGGAAGCTATCAGCCGATGGCATTTCTGAGGTGTTATGGAAGACCAGGATGCTTCAATAGCTGCCTTCAGTTCTTCTGCACTGTTCAGTCTCATGTATCTCATCTTTCTCTTGGCAATGCCCCATAGATTCTATATGGGGTTCAGGTCAGGCGAGTTTGCTGGCCAATCAAGCACAGTAATCCCACAATCACTGAACCAGGTTTTGGTGCTTTTGGCAGTGTGGGCAGGTGCCAAGTCCTGCTGGAAAATGAAGTCAGCATCCCCATAAAACTCGTCTGCAGAGGAAGCATGAAGTGCTCCAAAATCTCCTGTTAGACAGCTGCGTTGACCCTGGACTTAATAAAGCACAGTGGACCAAAACCAGCAGATGACATGGCTCCCCAAATCAACACAGACTGTGGAAACTTCACACTGGACTTCAAGCATCTTGCAGTATGTGCCTCTCCATTCTTCCTCCAGACTCTGAGTCCTTGGTTTCCAAATGAGATGTAAAAGATGCTCTCATCAGAAAAGAGGACTGTGGGCCACTGAGCAACAGACCAGTTCTGTTTTTCTTTAGCCCAGGTAAGACGCTTCTGATGTTTGTTGTTCAGGAGCGGCTTGACCAGAGGAATACGACATTTGAAGCCCATGTCCAGGATCCATCTGTGTGTGGTGGCTCTTGATGGACTGACTCCAGCCTCAGTCCACTCCTTGTGAAAGTCCCCAGTACTTTTGAATGGCCTTTTCCTGACAATCCTCTCCAGGCTGCGGTCATCCCTGCTGCTTGTGCACCTTTTTCTTTCACTCTTTTCCCTTTCACATAACTTTCTATTAATGTGCTTTGATACAGCATTTTGGGAACATCTAACTTCTTTTGCAATTACCTTTTGAGGCTTTCCCTCCTTATGGAGGGTGTCAATGATGGTTTTCTGCACAACTATAAGGTCAGTGGTCTTTCCCATGATTGTGATTCCTACTGAACCAGACTGAGAGACCATTTAAAGGCTCAGGAACCCTTTGCAGGTGTTATGGCTTAATTAGCTGATTAAAGTGGGGCACTTTGAGCCTAGAATATTGAACCTTTTCACAATATTCTAATTTTCTGACATTGTGGATTTGGGGTTTTCATGAGCTGTAAGCCATAATCATCTCAATTATGACACATCACGGTTTGAACTATCTTGCTTTGCATGTAATGAGTCTATTTCATATATTAGGTTCACCTTTTAAGTTGCATTACTGAAATAAATGAACTTTTGCACGATATTCTAATTTTTTGAGTTTCACCTGTACCTTAGGCCTGAGACCAAAGTCAAATTTCAACATTTTCTGGATCCCTTAGAGAGATAATGGATTATCTCCTGTCTGTATAAATCTCCTGCTAGGTTAACATTAAAATTTAGCTTTTACTTACTTGAGAAAACTGAGCAAAACTAGGGTCAGCAAACAGAGGGACGTGTCCTAGGAGTTCATGGCAAACATCACTAAAAGAAAAGATAAATTGGTATGAAAACATTCAGATGAGATGTGTTTGTGAGAGGGAAAATATTTTAGAAAAATCTGGTTATTTCAATAAACTACTAGGAGAATCATACAGATGTTTTGGACTTCTTTCAAGCTTAGCCAGCCAAAAGCAAGATATTGCAAGAATTTTGGCCAAAGATATCTGGAATATACCAGATTACCTGATTTACCTTGCTAAACATATATATGTGTGTAATCAGATAGAATTAACACTTCCCTACCATGGCTTCCTTCCCTTTCTTCCCTGTTCTTTGTTGTGCCAACTTATAGACACATGAGACACATCTCTAAATAAAAATCAATCATCTGCAGAGAATATTTGTGCATATTTTCTACAAATTGAGTATAAAGTTATATGCACATTTCTATACTTCTTGGTCCACTTCCCTTTTGATCATGCATAATATTCCAAGGGTTCCAAGCATAATACAACTGTACACTTTACAAAACTAAATACGTACGGTTCAGGTGTATACATTGGTCTTGATGAATGGCGAATGTACTGCGTAGAGTGAAATACTCTAAAAGCCAAGCCACCCAAAAAATCTCGAGATGAAAGAAGACCAGCCACAGGTCGTAAGCGAAATCCAGTGCAGCCTTGAAAGAACAGAAAAGTTCTAGATTATCATGTGACTTCAGATGTAGCTATGTTCTAAAGTTCCATTCAACATTCTCATTCAGAAATTGAGTTACTTATTTCTAGAAACATATGGACAAAATTGCTGTCTGATTGCTTCTGGTACACAAGCCACATTTATATCGGTTTTCCAACCACTATTTACTTACTTCTCAAAAAGTTTGACACATCTTCAAGCTGAGGAATGTTATCCTCTTGGTAGCCACAGTATTTTTCCAGGAGTGGAAACACATGATTGTGTTCATAGCAAGCATGTGTGGGATAGAGAGTCTTCAGTTCCCTAAAGACTATCCCCCATGTCTTCTTCTCTTCCTCAGTGTAAGTCACCCTGGGTATAGGTTGCCCACTGAAAGGGAAGTAAAAATAACCATCTTATCAACATCAACCCCAGAAATTCAATTCATATGATCTGATGTGCTACGGCAGATCTTTAAAGATTAGGCAGGGAAAGTTATCATTACAATAAACTTTTTGCAACAGTATGTTCATATATGTGTCCTCTGATTCTTCCATTGTACATTTAAGCAACTTTATGCCAATATTCAACACACACACACCACCGCCAAATCTACTTATAGGTCAAAAAGAAATAAGACACCTCAAAGATTAATGTATGCTAAAATTCTGATAAACACTATATTCTGCTTCTGACAAGCCACTTTGACACTGTTTGATTACTGCTATGGGCTTATCATGTTTTTCACATATTAAACTTATTATTATATTATCAGAGTTCTGGTCATTTTATTCCTGTCTGGTATATCCATATGAAGTTGTCGTATATTGGATCAAATTGATATTATGCTGAACTTGCAATTTCTGAAAACATTTTTCCATGAGGAAAAGGTTGTTTGTTAGGCTTATTATCAGATATTTTGGGGTTTTCTTCTACTGAAAAGCAGCAGAGGGTGTTATTACTGGAATAGTTTTCTGCTGAGCCATCTTTCCATTTCTCTGAGTCTTCTCTAGCTGCCCAAATCCTTCCGTTCTCCACCATTCAGTCAGAACTGAAGAAGCTTCTTGGATGAGAAGCAAAACATCTTCAAAAAAAACAAACAAACACCAAAGCCCAGTTGCCTTTTAAAAATGCACCTTCCCAAATTTGCCAAAATAAAACAGACTAATAGGATCTTCCACCAAGTTTGAAGAGAAATGCAGAAAGTCAAGACAGATACAACTCTCCAGTTGTCAGACAGGGCACATTCCTTGGCCATCTTATAATGTAGCAAATCAAGAACATCATGCTCCACCCATCAAAATATTATGGAAAAATCTCTCCTCCACTGAAATAAATTTTGAAAACAAAATTTCTTCAGAATGAATAAAAGACAGGATAAAAATGTAACAGAATTTTTCAGCACAGCATTAGGTCGAATTCAGGGGTGGGCTTCAAAAAATTTAGCAACAGGTTTGCTGCTCAGTTGCTGGGTGGGCATGGCCATGGGTGGACATGACCTAGTCAGCCTCCTGCACCAAGGCAGGGGAGGAGTTTTTGCCCTCCCTGGGCTCCAGAGGCTTTCTTCGAGCCTCCAGTAGGGCAAAAATGGCCTCTCTGGGCTCCGGAGGCTCTCTGGAAGCTGGAAACTGGCCTATTTCTGGACTTCCCAAACTCAGGGAGGCTCATTTTTCACCTTACCCAAGCTTCTCCATGCGCCCTGCACTTACCTGCTTCCAAAACAGGCTGTGTAGGGACTCCTGGGAGGGGCAGGGTAGGCCAGGAGTGAGATTTGGGGGTTCTCTGAACTGTTCAGAATCTTAGCTAGAGGATCTCCCAACCCCTGCAAACTCCCAGCAACCCATCCCATTTGAATTATTACCATGTGCAGTTCTGAGAACTTCAAGAATTCTCATGCAGCAGGTAGATCAGGTAAATAAGCGCACAAAGCAACAATAGAAAATTCAAGCCTACTTTTATTATAAAAAGAACAGATATTATAAAAAGAATAGAATGTGTTTTTGCAACAATTTCTCTTTGCTCTTTGCAGAAGAGATGAACATATACAGTCATCTCTTTTGCCCTATCAAGAGGATAGCATCACGTTTAAAAAACGCTTTGTAATGAGACCCTCCTTGCAATGGACTTTTAAAAATCTGCAGCAAACAAGCAATTGCTCCACACACAGTTGGGCCCTAATTCCTAAAATGTTCCAGCATAAGACCAACTGGGTTAACATGAGCGATTTTAATATTTAAGAGGATGCAGAAAAGGAGACAGTAAAGAACACTGCTAGGATCCCAGAAGGTCTGATAGTTACTTTATCCCTTATCCACTCTATTATTTATGATTGGATTACCTGGATTTAGGAAAACAAAAACACCTGTTAGGGATTAAGTCAGCATCATTCCAAACTTCCTTACTTCTCACTATGCAGTAACAGTTTGGCCTAATTTCTCCCATGCTGTTCTTGCTTTGCAGCTTTAATGATCCGAAGACAAAATAATCTGATGTACGTGTCATCGACACTGAAAACCAGGCTGGTGTACAAAGCGGCTGGCTAAACTAAACAATGCCTCCAATCTCTCCTGCCCTTAAAACTGGGGTGCTAAAAGTTGACCCAGGTAATGGCTCAGCAGGAGTAATAGATCTGTCTCTTCCTTAAATGTAAGTCCCCAACAGTCAGCCTGGCTCTGTCTTGAACCCAAAAGGAATCCTTTGACTTGCTCAACTTGTTGCCTTGACATTAAAACCCAGGGCAGGGGTGGTGTCTGCTGCTCAGAAAATAATTTTAAACATGGGCAGGCAACTTATCTAAGCTTTTCTCTCATCCTGCCCCCAAACCTTTCCCCCTCCCCAGCAATTGAATAAGGATTGTGGCACCGTGGGGATAATAGGAGGGATTTCTAAAGTGGCAGCTCTTTGTCAGAAGATGAGTGATACCCCCACCGTTCCTTGTCTATTCACTTCAGCCTGATCCTAGGGGCAGCCCCCCAATAATTGTGCAATTTTCTGTGTCTCTGCACCAGTCCTTCTTGATCTCTGGAGCCTTAAACATGATTTTGAATGAGATGGGGGTGTGTGATGAAACTGCTGTGGTTTCTATAGCATTGACATTTCTCATTAATCCTTCGGCCACCTTCGTGGGCCTAAGAAAAGAGGAGAGGTTTAAGGCTCTGTCAGACACCAATTTGAAAGCTGCTGAGATCAATAGACCAAGGCTCAGGGTGGCAGGTGAGAAGGAAGAACTGAAGAGATGGGGGTGTAAGTGTGGGGGGCAGAAAGATGAATGACCGAGGGTCTTAAAAATGAGCCACACAGCAACATCCTAAATTGTCCTTCCTGCTCCACAGATTGTCCTTGAAAGGATTATAATTTCATGTTCATAGTTCCTATTGTTTGCATGTTTATTGTTTTCCTATACATATACACATGCATGCAGCTTTCCTGATTATCTTATTCTTTTCTGAAGGACATGCATAGTTTGCCCTGTTTCATCTTCATAGCAACTTCAGGAAGTGGGCTTCGTGGAAAAAAAATATTCACCCACTGGCTTTGTGACTTCATTTGAACCTTATTAAAACTCTCATCGCTATAACTCTTTGTCGTGAATCCATACCAACTCAAGGATTTTTAAAGTATGATTTTATCCATACCCATAAATCACAATGGCTAGATTCAAATAGGTTGACAAAGCAAAGCCACCCAAACCAGAAGGGTCAACCACTGGTTCTAAAATTCCAAATTACTACACCCCAAATCTGAATTAGCAAAGTGTAGCATTTGTTTCTCCATAACATGCTGTGCTGTCTATTCAAAGAAGGGACCATTTCCCAGCTCATCATGAAGGTTTGGCTTACACAACATGCAAAGACAATGGCTAGGCTCCAGTTACATATTGGCCCCTTCCCCATAACCCCATTTCTTGGAACTATTGATGTTAGCTTCTATCTGTATCAGTGAACACTATAAAAATCAATCCTGTTTTTGTTAAAAAGTTTTCATGTTCTATCATTGAGAATGAATTTGGATTCAAAATCCTTTCTTTTTCTTTTATATTTTGGGTGGGGCTTTGATGTCCTTTCTATCATATCATCAGTTTTGAAGCAGAAAACACTCATCAGCTCAGACAATTGTTTAACAAAAACTCTGTCAAACGAGGATGTGGGAGATGACCTTCCTAGGAAGGAAGGAAGGAAGGAAGGAAGGAAGGAAGGAAGGAAGGAAGG
>BLBF01000022.1:53297650-53314549 GCA_015471245.1 Laticauda colubrina | reverse complement strand
AGGAAGGAAGGAAGGAAGGAAGGAAGGAAGGAAGGAAGGAAGGAAGGAAGGAAGGAAGGAAGGAAGGAAGGAAGGAAGGAAGGAAGGAGAGGTAGTATTCAGCAGGTTCTAAGCAGTTCTGGAGAACGGTAGTGGAAATTTTGAGTAGTCTGGAGAACCAGCAAATACCACTCTGACTGGCCCCACCCTATCTATTCTCTGCTTCCTGAGCCCCAGCTGATTGGCTGGTTCTTCTTTTGTTGCCTTGCACAGGAGAACAGAGCTGGAAAGCTGGATGGAGAGGAATGGGATTTTGCAGTAACCTTCCCCTGCCATGCCCACCAAGCCATGGCCACAGAACCAGTAGTAAAAAAAATATGAATCCCACCACAGGAAGGAAGGCCAATTCTTGGCCATTCTATTCCCCTTTGCTTTTTTAGCTATTAAAGATTGGTTGTATTATGAATTTCAAATGAGTTCTCCTTGATATAGACAATAAATAAATGAATTGTCCACAGTTTGGAATATATATATAAGGAAGTACATACATACATACATACATACATACATACATACATACATATGTGCGTGTGTTTACTTCTTCATATATATATTCCAAACTGCAGAGGGTTCATTTATTTATTGTCTATATCAAGTAGTATACACACACACACACACACACACACACACACGTGTGTGTTTGTATGGATTGTGTGTGTGTGTGTGTGTGTGTGTGTGTTCTGCACTTCCTACTAGTTGATAATAAGATTTAATTATCAAATTGGATCATGCATAAAATCACTACTTTACTATCTCTTCAGTCCCACAGTCCAGAAATAGTGTGAAGACTAACTAGCTCACTGAACATTTTATCATGCAGCTGGAAAGTGACGATAGACACAATTAGATCAAGAACATACGCAATGCATTATTTTAATCTTGCTCATAGTCCTTGCTTTAATGCAAATTATATACACTTCTTTCCTCTCCCCCGTTTAATGTGAAGCATATGAGATGCTGTTTTATTTAGTGCCTGGTGCTTTGTAGTCGTCTCTGATGCTGCAGCACAATTAGATAACAAAGCTTTGTGGGGGCTGGAGCCAGATCCTCCTCTGAATGCCATTTATTACCAGAAGGCTGTAATTGGGGGATAAATGCACTCAGAGGAGGATCTAAGAACAGAGGAGGAAGAAAGCAAGCAAGAGAAAATAAACATTTTATGGAAAATTTGACTGGAAGAAAATTTGGTCTGATAGTCCATTTTATTTGGACTCTCATTGAATTCAGGTGGGCCCCATATGAATGAATCTAGAATTCACATGAGACTTTCTATTTTCAATTGCTCTGGTTTGCCTTTTCTTATTTAATTTGATAACAAACTATTTTATTTAAACTTTTCTTCCTTCGTTTGATTTCAAAATGCCTAGATTTCTTCTCTGTTCAAAGGCCTCCAGGTAATGCTACCAATGAAAATAAGCTTTTTTGTCCATAATGATGCTTCTTTTTGAAAGATTGGATCTTAATTTAACATCCTAAAGCACAGTTATCCAAAAGTAAAAGGATCCATAGATGGTCTTATGATTTTATGAATTTAAATTCAGCTGAACAACAAGAAAAAAGTTTTGATGATCAAGCTTGTTCAACAACCAAATCAAGTACTTACAGAGAGAGTGAGGTGATCCTAATTGGAGATATTTGGCCAAAGATTGAGGAATAAAGCACCATGGATTCTCCAGCCATGGGATACACTGCTCTATTATTCTTTGAGCATCTATAGTTAGCCTGCCTGCTAGTAGTCTGGAATTCGTTCTTATTCTATTATTTCATGCTGCATCCAGTCCAACCTGCTCTATCCAGAACAAATTCATCTCATTTTTTTTCTTCTTCCTTCAGGGCCATAATTTGCATCATCCCTCTAACTGACCAAATGACCAATGCCATTTCCACATCCATTTCAGCCATGTGGACAGTTCCTCAACATCTTCACTGAAGCAGTACTGTTGCAAAGAATAAACGAGGAAAAGCTAATCTTGATTTATAATCTGTCTAATATGTTCTTTATCACTTCTGAATAATTCAAGATGCACATTTCTACTGTACCTTCTGCAGTGTTCCTCAAACATTTTTTTACTGATTAACAGATTACTGAATGTTGATAAACATTCAGCTGACTGGTGGTTGAAGAGGCAGAGTTCTGGCCAGGTGATCAATGGTGAATGTGTGAATGCTGTTGTGGGCCATCATCTGGACCCTGTGGTCTAACAGTGGTCTGTAGACTGTTTGAAAATCACTGCTCAAAAGGAACACCTATCTTGTGCAAAAGAAGTTATTTTAGGAGGTAGTTTCTTCTTTCTAATCTGCATACTTACTGCCTATAGTTGTATGCTATATCTGCAAATTCCTTTCTTCTGTCCCGGTAAACTGGATCTTTGAAACCCTAGAAACAGATAACAAAAATAATTGCTTTGTGAGCATTTAAAAATGTAGGTACAATTTAAAGAAAACAGATGTATTTCAAGTTGATTTAAGGCAAATCATGCTCTAGAAGGGATGGAGGATCATGATTCTCCAAATCAATGTTCAAGATTCACCAAAAAGTTCAAAGACATGATCTAGGCAAGCTTAATAGAAATATGCAATAATACAGACCTGGAAAAACATAATTTATATTGTTTTAAAAACACCAGTATAGCTCCATCCTGTCTCTCATTGGAATATCCTTCCTGAATAGCACTGATTCACTGATTTGTACTGGTTTTAATCTGATAACAGATAACAGATAATCAGAATTGGAAGGGACCTTGTAGGTCATCTAGTCCAACCCCCCACCCAATCAGGAGACCCTACACCATTTCTGACAAATGGCAGTCTAATCTCTTCTTGAAAGTCTCAAATGATGACGCTCCCACAGCTTCTGAGGGCAAGCTGTTCCATTGGTAGATTGTTCTCACTGTCAGAAAGTTTCTCTTTATTTCCAGATTAAATCTCTCTTTGTTCAGTTTCCATCCATTATTCCTTGTCTGACCTACAGGTACTTTAGAAAATAGCTTGACCCCACAAAAAAGAAAAGAAATTAAAAAGGAAGATATCACTGGAAGATAAGGCTTTGGAAAATATATAAGGCAACTTCCTGTTATTCAAAGTCAAGAAGACATACAAATTTCAATGTCCAAAACAAGATATTGGTCCCAGATACAAAATGGAAATCAGTGCAGCTGTATTAGAAACATCTTCATCAAGAGAAGAATAGCACCAGGATCAGAAGAAGTAATAGTACCACTCTATACTGCACTAATGAGACCAATACTTGGCAGATTTCATCCAGTTCTATGATAAAAAAAAGACATTGAGACACCAAAAGAGTACAGAGAAGAACAAGATGATAAAGAGATCTGGAGTCCGAACTGTAGGATGAACAGTTAAGGGAACTGTTTTAAGAAACAGAAGTCTTAGGCATATACATGATAGCTGTCTTCCAGTACTTGAGGGGCTATTATAGAAATGAGGGACTGACTTATTGTCCAAAGTGCCTGAAGGTATGTCAAGAAGCAATGAGTGGAAGCTCATTAAATAAACATCCAACCTGGAACTAAGGAGAAATTTCCTGACAGTGAGAACTATTAACTAATGGAACAGCTTGCCTCCCAGAATTATGGGTTCTTCATTGCTGGAATTTTTCAAGAAAAGATTTGTCTGGAATGGGCAGGGGATTGGGTTAGAAGACCTCCAAAGTCCCTTCTAGCCCTATGATTCTATGATATCTTAGCACTTGGGTAACGGCACAATGATAATAATTACATATTATGATCTGACAGCTTCACTTATCCTACATAGGGAAGATTATTTGCCCAGGGTGAAGCTAAAATCTACGGTAAGTGGACTGTAGCAAAAGTAATATACTAAGGAAATTTCAAATAATATTTTCAATTTGACTTATTATAAGCAATATCTAGGTACACCTTTCTTTCCCCATTCCAAACAACAGCAAACCCTACCAAAAAGGGACCATTGACTAATTGTTTCTGGCAGTGGGATTTGAGATGAGTCCTTCATTTGGATGCATTGTCTTTTCTTAATAGTTTCATTTTGCCTTTGGTTACTATGCTTCTGTATCTACAATATTATTCACTTGTTCTTCAGTACAATGACCCCTATTCATCTTATTTTGTTCTAGGATTGGACCAAATATTGAGTGTGCCAAATAATTATATGGGGTTCATTCTTCATTTTAGATTAAACTAGTGAGCTAGTGAAAGGCTAATCACTCTTCCTCAATTAGTGTAATAGCAGTATTTTTTGCTGCATTCTGTATAATTTATTTACAAGTACCCAGCTTCAGTTAAATTAATAGTGATAATTGCTGGCTGCACTACATCTTCTGACATCAGAAGGATACAGAATATTGTTTTCATTGATCAGTGGTAAGCAATTATGTGGTCATTCATCCAAAATTTTATTTGCTACTCAACAGTAGTGTTCTGAACATCTCCCTTTTTTCTCCGACTTTCTCTATTAATGAGAAAGTCCCTTCCTAGCACCTAAAAAGTATTACAATCATTACAAGCTGATCACTGATTTAAATCCTCCCCCATCTCTCTCCCTCTCTCTCCTTCATTATTTTGGTTTTTTACTAGAAATCCCAAAATACATAATTTATCAAAACTGTGAAAAATGTTTTAAAAAAGGAATTATTTAGAGGAAGAGTTAAAATGGAGAATAAAAGAAGACAGAATAAAGAAGATATCACATCTTTCAAAGAGATATAATAACTCTATGTGTTTCTTGTTGTCTACTGAGTATTTCCAAACAATATGCAAGATTCTTTGCAGGAGCTTATTTGATCTCCCATTAAGATATTTCCCACATTCAGAGCTTAATTAATTTATAGGAGCCTGGAGTCAATTAAACAATGCCCCTCTTTTTCCAATGAAGTGACAGCATGAATTTTGATATCAGTGGTGTAACTAATCAGATACACAAAAAACTAGATCCACCACTCTTAATTACCCTGAATTCACATGTTTAAAAAAAATCCAGAATAGTTTTTGTGATGTTTTATAATCTCACAAACCCTAGATGGCACTGTTTAGCTACAGTAGAATTTTCCCTTTTCTCCAATGTGGATATTGTTACCTAGAGTTCTTTAACACTGCATAATAAGTAATTCTGAAAATTATAGATATTGTACCTCATTATGTTAGGGATTGATGACAGATCTATAGAATAGTAAATTAGTAAGGAATACATTCTTGGAAACATAGATTTTCTGTTTAGTTATCTATGCATGTTTTCATCTGCACTATTCAGATTATAAGAAATTTCTTATGTATATGATTCTGCCTGTTTCTTTTAAATATGCCCTTAATTTCACAAAAATGAAGCTTCATACCAATAACCACATTCATACCAATAACCACTTCATACCAATAACCACCAATTATGAAGATCATAATTCCAGTTTTTGTCTGTCTATGGCAACTGTCCTGGTGCCCTCAAAATGTTCTTTGGGGCTCAGTTTCCAAAATTCTCAGTTGTAGAATGGTAAAATCTAAGTGATGCTTACATATTAAAATGTAAAATTGCATATGAAATTAGAAATAGAATTTTTTTCTTTAAAAGAGAATGGTTAACATTTTTTTTTGTCTTTAACAATTTGTATCCTTTCTTACAGGATGGTCAGCATCCAGTTCTGCTCCATAGCTGAGAATCTGATTCGCAAATCTGTCCAGTTCTTGAATAGATCTTGGGAACCATGGAACTAGAAAGCAGAAAAGAAGCATCAATTGTGGTTAGTTCCTTGCCACTTCATAAGAGCATGTAGAATATGAAGTTATATTCCTGTTACTTTATTCAATATTTGCTTGAAATTTACACTGAAATATAAATAATAGATAATTTAATATACAGTAATCCTTCTTTACACATTGTTAATTGGTGCCAAAAGGAGCAATGAGTACCAAAAACGGTGAATAGCACAGTTTTTCCCATAGGAATAATGTAATGAGTCACAAGGCAGCCATCACTAACAAATTGTAGCTGAGTATCAAACAAACAATGAGTAACCGGACAAAATTTTCACATCAAAATGTAAATTCAATGAGTTTCAAAGCAGTTGAGCATCAAAGAACCACTGTATAATGTTAGGTTAGAGGCTGGAATTTCTAGACTTGTTCAGTAAATTTTGTCCCAGTGGCTAAGAAAGATCTCAGGCTTCCTCAATGAACTTGAAAAATATATGAATATATTGAAGGACATTTTCTAAGCCAGCAGCCCTCAACCTTTTGGGCACCAGGGACCGATTCCATGTATTTTTTGCACAGACCTTTGTGGCTTGACGGCCCAGCAGAGAGAAAAGAGGGGATAGTTCCTTGTGAGTGGTAGGTGGGGCCCATGTGAGCACATGCACCCACCACTCACACAAAGGGACTTTGCATGTCAGTGCAATCCACTGCTGCTTAGGCAAGGGAAAAGTCGTGCCTCAGTATAAGTCACCACCAGTCGTGCGAGAGAAGCTTTGCGCTTGAGCGGCAGCCATCTTTTGCTCACTCGAGAGGAGCTTCACACACATACAGGTCCTCACCCACTACTACACAGCCTGGTTCCAAACAGGTAGTGGGCAGTGGCCTGGGGATTGGGGACCCCTGCATTACAGAATATTAAAGTTAGGGTCTATATATTGTGTATATAATATCCATTTTGTGTTTCCTTGAATTTTTGGTGTTATTACTGAACCAGGATCTTAGCAAGGAACATAAATCATCTCTATTTTTATGAGATGATTTATGAAATGGTTCTGAGTTGTCTTCATTTTTCACATAGATCAATTTTATTTCTTTTTTATTTGCAGAACTCACACCATCCTTCTGAAAGTTTGTCATGATTTAAATAAACACTGCTGGTTTTTTAGCCACTAGATGGCAGCAATAGCAAATATTACAGCTTTGAGCCTATTTGTGCAGGAAAATCTCTATTTTAAAGACCTCCAAACTCTTTGGAAGAACAATTGTGCCCTGAAGATTTTTAACAAAATAATTGAAGCAAGACACCCAGTTGGATCCATGTCTGTTTTGAACTTCAGTAACACTCTCCAATACTGAGGTTTCTCTTATGAGACTGGATCCTTCTAAGACTCACATTTATATAACTTGAGCCATTCAGGACATTGAGAGTTAATTTCTTGACTCGAATTCTAAAACTTTGCACACAGATTTTTTTAAAAACAAAATCTTTCATTTTAAAATTTTTCTTTTACCTATTGCATTCATGCAATTCTGCCCACATTGCTTGGCATGTTGTAATTAATAGCCACATGTTTAATAGCATCATAGTCATATAAGTGACCAATTTGTTGACTAAGGACCCTGATTGGGACTTTGAGGGAAAAAGTTCTGCTCAAATTTAGGTATACTAGGAAGAGGCACAGTTATAAGAAAGATGCAAGATTCCTCCAAAAGGGCATTTTTAGAAAGTTTTAGATTTCTTTCTTTTGCATAATATATTAAATTTAAAGCTGAATAAAATTCAGAGATCCTATTGAGAATAAAGAAAATTCAAATTTTGTTACACTTGCAGATATCACTGACAGGGGATGTCTCAATAAAAAGCAGTCTGGTTAGTCAGACCAAAAGACTCTCCAAAGTAGCATTGTTTCCTGCAATAGTCAAAAAAAGTGCCTATAGAAAACCCATAACAGCGAACACAATATAGTGCTTTATTGTTTATTTCCCAATAACTTTAATTTCAAGGAACTGGTTTATAGCCATAAAGGATGGTAATTATGGTTTAATCTGGGGGTGGGACGTGTGAACTTCAACTCCCAGAATCTAGAGCCAGCATGTCTCTGGTCTCATCCTTCATCAGCTTGTCCAATCAAAAAACAGATGGCATATAACCAATGAATATCCTTGTTTAGATCTTTCTACACATTCCTATGCATTAGATAGGCTATACAACTTTTCCCTCTAAGTGTTTGCCGTTTTATAATGTTATTTGAATACATTTTTAACCTTTCACTGGAACATTGTCATTACCTCTACTGTAGTTTTTGTTTACTTTCTTACTTAGCTTTACTATTCTGATTCTATCCTGAGAGTGTATTATAGAAAATTAGAATGTGCATATCTGTAGTTCTGTCCATCAGCTTTCCTCATCCTGCTTCTCCCCAGATATGTTAAACTATAGCTTCTTCACTGTCACTGTACAATTACCAGAACGTTTGCTGATTCGGAATGGTTGGGTTTACAGGGCAACATATATGGAAGATGAGAGCCAATTTGACGTAGTGGTTAAGGCTAGAAACTAGGAGAGTGGGAGTTCTAGTCCTGCCTTAGGCATGAAATAATCTGGGTGACTATGAGCAGGTCATTTTCTCTCAGTCCTTAGAAGTAAGCAGTGCCAAGCCACTTCTGAAATGTTACCAAAAATCCTGCAGGGACAGTCTATCTACTTGCCAGTAGTCAAGACTGACTCAGAGTAAAGAAAGAGATTAAAATATAACACCGGCAGGGACATTTTATTACACATATATATCTGTTCAGAATTAACCCCAGTTTAATTTATATTATTTCATCCCATATAAACATGTGAAGAGGACTCCTTTAAAAATAGAACATTTTAGAGCATGCTGGTTTTTTCCTGAGGCTGTTAATGAATGGCCAGCACAGGCAATTGCAACACTGACCCTCCATGAACCTCTGTAGGGCCCATGCAAGTTGTTTAGTAATAAATATTGATTTGTCTACAGGAGAAATAGCAGCATTTTATGGTCCTGCTGTGAACACCCAAGTGGTGACCAATTTGCTAGAGGTCAGATGCTTAATGGGATGCTAATCAGCTATTTATATAATAGCAAGGAAACCAAAGAGATTCAGAGATTCTCCAGAACTTTGTCCATTTTGGGGAGGGGGAGCCAATGACAGGAGCTCAATATTTATTGCCATTTTCAGCTTAGGTTGGAGCCTTCTTTAACATGGCCAACTATTCTGGTGAGCCCCAGGGCCCCAAACTAACAAGGCTTCTACAGACCCTCAGCTTCCAGCTTGTCTCCAAATTGCAATAAATTATTTCTGTTTTCTCACTGAAACTGAATCATATTTAATTATTTCATTCAGGACTCCAAGGGATCTAAGCATACTGAAAGCACTACATTGTGTCTTCATGACAATTCATTTGAACCCTTAAGAGCAGTTTGATTGCCAACTATGCAGCTACAGCAGAACTCTGTGATCAACCATAATTTACTATAGATGTTCTGAAACTTTTGGGACCAGTTGGCAAATTTAGGGTTTTGTAAAATTGTTATGGGCATCATTACAACAAAATGTGGTTAACCTGGCACAACCACAAAAGTCCTTTTCAACAGAAGATAACTTAATTCCAAGCCTTTTAGAGTTGACAATTATAATAAATGTAAATAAAATAAATATATACATAGAAGAATTTGTCAGATGCATAGCTTTCTTCCGACTTTGTTCAGTCTCTTATCATTTTAGCTTTTTAAAAATGTCTCTGAGGTTTTGCTAAGCCCTGAAGCTTTTTTAACACTAAAAGAAAACCCCAATTAGATGAGACAATTCATACTTGAGGCTGGTCCTTTGTTTTGTACTAGAGTAAAATTAAGTCTCCTTTGAGCTGTTAATGGCTAGATCACAGCGCACAGAAGTACAATTTACTCAGGTCTATCTCAATCTCGCTGTAGAGTGTGACACAAAGTGTGTCTTAGATTCAGCCAAAGTGTGAATCTAAGCCTCCTTACTCAAATGTTAATTGTGGATGTTAAGAATTCTGATCATAATAGAGATAAACTTCTGATTTATAAGCAAATGGTTCTCTTAAAAGCAGGCTGGGTGGGAAAATCTTCCCTGCTGTGTGATTGAGGAAAATGTACCACAAACAAATGTTAACCACTCTATGATATTCCTTAGATTAATGATTATGCTCTTAGTGATGGGCAAGATACCCTATCCATCACTATCAATTTGTCACTAAGACTGCATGTATCTCTCCATCTGCCCAGCTCTTGTGCAGTTGCTGTGTTGCCAATGGAAGCCAATTGGGCTAAGATAGTTCCAACCTGGTTAGTTACATAGCCCTATTTACTGGTATGTGTGTGTGTTTATTGCATGCTTTTAATTTTTTAATCTCTTTTGTTTCTTCTCTTTATCAATCACACCAGTTTCACAAATATGTGCTCTTTCATTTAATTTAGTCTCTGATTATAAATTTATAAATGTAAGCCACATACAGAGAAATAGGCACATGTACAAACCTAGTGGTTTACAGACACCTATATATACAACATCTTTAAGTCTGGAAACATATTGGTCATCTGGAAACATATTGATCAAGTTGGCTATAAGTAAATCATTTGAATGGTCTTACTCTATGGATTGGAAGTTTTTTTGTTAGTGGTACACAAGGATTAGAAACAGAGAAGAATATTCCTTCTGGATAATCAGACCCACTTTTAAAATATATTATTTGTATTGAACCTCAGCTTTGACTGTAACATTATCATGTATTAAATCAGGGCTGTACACTTCTGTGTAGTCTGGTGAGGATGTGTCTATACACACACACTTGTTAGTATTTCTTAAATACTAATCCTAACCTCCAAGGGCTACAAGGGACCTAAGGATGATACAGTGGTATTGCTGGAGCATATGGGGTTGGAATAATTTTTTGCTTCTTTTTGCATTTTCAGAGTTCATAAGTTCGTAAGACTGTTCCATAAAATTGGAGGCTTAATGCATCTGTTTTTCTATATGTGAGGGAGGGAGGGTTTTCAAAAAGTACAACCAACCCAATAGATTGGGATAACCTATAAAATAAACAAATAAACAAAACTCAATAGTTTTATATGTTGGTTTTATAGGCCATCCTGATCTGTTGTGTGGATTGTGCCACCATTAGTTCAAGGACTGCAGAAAAAATCTTTTTTGGTAAAAAATATCATGATATCAGTTTGCCCACAATGTTTCATCTTAACCAGACTTATCTGAAAATACAACTAACTTGTTTCAATAGATCTTACTAAGATGAGTTGCATAATTGCCTCCTAGTAGAATCCTCCCCCTTATTTTTTTTCCTTCCTTCTTTATGCCAGAATTATGATAAAGAGGGAAGACTCAAGATATTCCTCCATAAGTAATTAAACTTTCAATTTTAAGTGATTGTGGTTCCATGACAAGCCATAACATTTTGCCTGTCATGTTCCTTTCCTTTTTTCCCCTTTTAAAATGTCATGGGTAGGACACAAAAGAGAGGATAAGAAGATTATAAGGATTCATTTCAGGAAGATATTATTCCCCTTTCATGTTGCTCCCAGGAAGAAAAAGATACTGCAGACCTAAAGCATTTTAAATCAACCTTTCCTGAAATCCTATTAGGATCACACCTGCCATCTGAAGAAACCATGATCAGAAGATTTGGATGAATGTACATGTTTACTAAACATGTAAGTTCTCCTGGTCATATTTTCTTCTAGATTCTGTCTGATGAATACAGGTAAGTCATAGATTAATAATTATGTGCATGAGTATAGTCTTATTTTAATTCTTTGATTCGGGCCTATTAGAATTAGGAAGTTAGATGCAACTTTGAATTTTTATGTTTTCTTCTTATGAATGTGGCATATAAGTTGTCTGGATAAAATAACTAGGATAAAATAATAAACAATAGCCATTCCAATAAAAAAGTAAGTGTAACTGGAGCTAGAACCCAGGACCAATTGATCTAGTTTGTGTCCATATCTGTCTTGTTTGCAATCATTCATGAATCTGTTTGATATAGTTTCTGTATCAGTCAGAAGGACAGAACGTAATCATTGTTAATATATTTTAATATCTAAAATGTTATTTTCTAAATAACTCATCCTAATATGCATTTTAGCTTATGTTTATATGCGGTATGCACCTTTCAGGATATCACAAAGGAATATCACAAAAAATTAAAAGCGAAAATATGTCCTCCATTATTTCTTTGTCTGAAAAACGTGAATCAGGCTGGTAGACCTTACCAATGCAAGCCAACTGAAATTCTTGAATATCCATTGGTAAAACCAGTGAAAACTTCCTTTTACAAGAATTGGTTATGCTGTAACCTTTCCTCTTACCTGCATCTTTCCTCTTTTCACGTGAAAGTTCATGAACATTTGCTCTGATGTCATCTCTCAAGGTCTTGATGATATCTGGAAGGGCAGAAATATTCTTGCTCTCCAAATTAATGAAAAATTCATATTCATCTTTATTCAGCCGGGAAGGTCTGGATTCTATGTGAGTCAAGTTTATCCCCTTTTCCTAAAAGACAATGAAATAAATAATACTTTTTTTTTGCAGGTGACCTAGAAAGTGATCTGCGCAGAGTATGGTGTATAAAAATTTGGATGACAAAAATATTTGTTTGTTTATAAACCTATTTTTTAAAATAAAAATGTGTACTTTAAATGTTCAGCCCCACACAAAAGAAATTGATAACTGAGTTATACAACTATAGCTGTATACCATTATAGGTCTGCAAATGCTATTATAATAAATATTAAGTTGATACCTCTCAAGATCTGAATATAATGAATGTCCTACCTTTCCTTATTGCCTACTATTAGACAAGTGGTCATTAACCTCAATGGCTTATTTGGTACCATTCAGCTGAGAGACATCATGCTTCTTAATAGCAAATATTAGAGAACATCAATGCGAGATAACTATTGTTTTCATCTTTTGTCAGGTGCCTTTTGTAAACATCTAATTGGCTACTGGGAAATATATGTTGCATCAGGTGCATTCTTTAATGTTCCCCTATGAAGTCTTTTTGAGGAAAGTTTATTTTTAGTTACAACCCTTACTGTTACACATTGGAGGCATCAAAGGGCCAGATAATGATCTCCCAAATAAATAGTATACAGAGACTGAATCTGCCTTTCCCTCACGAACTGCATAAACTTAGATCGTTCCAGGTAATGCAGCAGAAGGCCCAAATGTGACACAAATATGTGACATAATATAAATTACTATCAAGTAAATCAGGAAGAGTTCCAACCTCCGTGGGCAGTATAAAAGATGGCAAGTAGCTCCATTTCAATAGCTGTTTTGAGATATAGTCTTGTCACATATATGATGACTAATGTCAGAAACATGTCATTGCAGTTTCTCATTGATTTGTTTTTAATTAAAAGAAATTAACAATATTAAAGATCAGATGGAGCAGGTCTGAAGAAGGTCAAAGAAGGTAGACCCAGAAATAAAGACCCAGAAGGACTATATACTCACTAATTACATTTTCTTTTTTTATACTTGCGGTCTTGAAAAATATATATTTGAAAGATAACTACAAAAATGAATCAAGCTATTAGTGATGTCTAGTTTAAAATATCATGAATACATATCAACACCAATAAATATAGGGTGGTAATCCCTCCCGCCCCTGGAGCTGAATATTAAATATATTCAAGAGCAGAGAGAGGCAGAGAGAGAAATTCAAAAGGACCATCTGCTCAGAAACAATGTACACTATTGGATCTGTCTTTTCTGAAGTTCTAAGCAATGAGCACCAAAGATGGGCTAAACTGTTTGGCCAGATACCAACACAAGAAGTTGAAAAGGTCAGAAGTGCATTCAAATCCCTTGGCACAGGAAAGAGATCCTCCTAACACGGATGGCCTCCATGCAAAGACCTCTGTTAACCAAGCTGAGCCCTGAGGTCAAGTTGTTTTAGCTCTCTAAAGACCTGCACTGGTCACAGACAATGCTTTGTATTTGCTATTTAATTAGGTGCTCACAAATCATTAGAGGGCTCCAGAGCTAGGGAAGGGTGAAGTTTAAATTACTCCATGTAAGATTTATTATGATCAAGACCAGACCCTAAAACTCACAGTCTGCTCTTAAGCAAGAATGCTACAATTTGTTATGAGCAAGAATACTATATTTAATTATAATCCCAATAATTCCATTGTTGGAATTAAGATTTGGGATTTATAGTGAGATAGCAAAATTCTTTCTTTCAAGAAGTAGTAATATTTGATGAAATGAATGACTTGAACAGAGAACATTAGATGGAAATGTGAAATTTTTATCTGCATCTTTGCTGTTCTTCCATTGCCCTTGGAATCAGTTGTAAAATTTTTGTGCAAGAGAAAAGTTTCTGTCTCCACCATTTTTAAAATGATTGGCAAAAGCCAATGATCAAGGGGTCCTGGAAGGTGATAGATGATTATCCCCTCTAATTCTATACAGCATAGCAGGTGCATCCTTGGTTATTATTAAAGACATACAAGAGAAAAAGGATGCCTGCATCTTGAGATGTATACTTACCTCATCAAATAATCTGAAGATATATTGCATGAACAACACAATTCCTACCAGTTGCATCTGTAGTGTCTTTAGTTGTGTCCAGCAGATATGTAATACCTTTTTAAAAAAATTTAAATTTTAAAATAAACATCCTAACTATTGCCTTTTTTTCCTCTTGTGAAAAATTCTGTATTATGTTTGAAGGTACAAATATTTTTTGCATTTCCGACAGCAGAGGAACAAGTGATTAATTTTTAACTGGTCCAAACAAACAGATTTGATCTTGGAGTTGCTCTGAAATTCATATACAAACACCACTCTGCTATGAAAAGGCTCAGCACATGATCACCACTTTCTCTGTTGCTAAATGATGCTGCAAACATAAGTATTTCAGCTAAAGCAAACATTGCTGGGTTCATCCGAAATGCTGATAGTTACTGCTTTGATACTTATGTAATGAAGGGGAGAAATGGCAGCCATCTTTCTTAAATGTCCCCTAACTTGCTGCATGTTTTTATAACAGAGGTGCAAAACAAGATCCCCCCCCTGAGACTCCCTTCAGAAATCAGTGCTTCTTTTTGCATTTTTGGAAACAT
This sequence comes from Laticauda colubrina, assembly GCA_015471245.1. Classification (NCBI taxonomy): domain Eukaryota; kingdom Metazoa; phylum Chordata; class Lepidosauria; order Squamata; family Elapidae; genus Laticauda; species Laticauda colubrina. The sequence continues at coordinate 53,299,689 of BLBF01000022.1, read as the reverse complement.
ATAAGAGGAAAAGTAACTATGTTGGGCAAAGTCTTAAGTTAAAAACATTTATCCCACATCAAGAATAAGAACCCACATTTTCAGTTGAGGATGCAAATAATCTCAGAAAGGCTGCCTGCTGGTGGTAGATGAGCTCAAAACCTATGGAAGGTGGACTTCCGGTTTGAGCCTCTTTGATGATGGACCGAAATCCACGATTGTGCGCAGTTTCGATCTGTGCTCGCCATCGGAGCATCCCGAGCCGGCTGGTTTCGGGGCTAAGCCACTCCGTAGAGGTGGTGAAAAGGGGGGAGACTGCCAGCAGGGTCAAGAAGAGCTGCATCTCTTCTCCCCAGCTGGCCACAACTCCCTTTCCCAAAGGCGGTTGTAGCAGTGGTCAGAAATGGCCACCTCAAAGAAGAACTCGACCAGAAAAGAAAGTGCAGGAGGAAAATAAGAAGAGAAAGTTTTGGCTGTATGGGTTAAACTGAAAAAGCAACAATGTAAGGTACCCTGGAATTTAAACTATAAAAATAACATTGTTCCCAAAGAAGATGTTGAAGCGGCGAAGGAGAGAGGGAAGGGAAAGGATTTGGTTTTTTTTTTCTTCCTCCCTTCCTTATACTGATAACTAAGAGACTTAATTAAGAAATTGAAAAATTTCATGACATTTTTAGGCTTTTAAGCTGAAAATAAAATGTCAAAGGGATAATAAAGCTTTTTAGATATTTAAAAACTTTAAAAGCAGGAAGAGAGAGAAAAAGAATAAAAGGGCAGGATCTGGAAAAATAGAGGAGACTGCCTGGAACTAAAAGGAATTTACAGTGAAACCTTAACAAGATTTCTAAAAGATACACTTCAACTGAAACTTTGAAACAAAAGAATAGAACCCCAGGAAGAGAAAGTGGAAAAAAGAAGCAAGAAGAAACAGTTTGGGATTATTTGGATTACTTGGTGATTTTTTGATTTTTGGCTATTGCATTTAAATGACTAAAATCAATTGGGTGGTTGTTTAAAAGTGTTTAAAATGGCATCTCTTCTAGAAGAACTGAAAATGGAACTTAAAAAGTACAAAGAACTGCACAAGAAGGGAGAGGTTCTTTTGGCTTCGTATTTCAACTCTTAGAAATCGAGATCTGGAACTATGAGAAACAACAAGAAACGCTTATACAACAAGAAAATCTGGACAAAGAAGAAACCATCTTTAATGATCAAGTAATGTTATGTGGTGGGGGGGGGAAGGAAAAGGGGGAAAGGGAGTGAAAAGTCTAAGATTTGAAAAAACAACCAAAAAAAAGAATACTTGGAAAAATAATTACAATATTAGAAAGCAATAGAAGAGGGGATCACAGAAGAGATAATTAGAAGTAGAGAGACAAGGGGGAAAAAGGGGAGGGAGAAGAAGGGGGGGAAGAAGGAAAGGAAAAGAAGTTATAAAAGACAGAAACAAGATACAGAGAAACAAGAAAAGGGTACAAGGATTTAAAGCATTAGCCTGTTTAGAGATAATGGGTGAAAATTTAACTGAAAAGAGATTCTGCAATGGTACACAAGATAGTATTGTGATATTAAAAATAGAAATAATTTTTAGAAAATATTATGACTAAAATGATGGACAAAATATTTATTGTAATATAGTTAGTAAATGAAAGAAAGAAAGTGAATGAGAGAATGAAATTAGGAAACAATGGGAACATTTTAATTATTATTAATGATTTATAAAAATATAAGTGAAGAGAAATGTGAAAAAAAAGAATTAATTATGGAAAGTTTATAAGTTTTCACAAGGAAGTATGATATTCAATTGAAAAGAAAAAGATGTCAAGATTTTAATGAATATTAACGAAGAATTGAACTGGAATGGAATGAGTGTTTTATTTACATACACACACACACACACACACACACACACACATATATATATTTATATATATATATGTGCTGTTCAGCTTCCTTCGGGTATTATCCCACGTCATTGTAGTTCTGTTAAAGTTGTAGCAACGTTTCAGCAGAATTGCTACAACTTTAACAGAACTACAATGACGTGGGATAATACCCGA
>BLBF01000022.1:53266609-53287250 GCA_015471245.1 Laticauda colubrina | reverse complement strand
CTATCTATCTATCTATCTATCTATCTATCTATCTATCTATCTATCTAATAAGCCTGACATTTGTGGAACTCTTCTGACATGCCTGGGAACACTGGCAGCTACTTAGATTTCCCAGTAAGCATTTTTGACTGGGTTCAAGCATGATATCAGTCTCTCCCCCCCCCCCTTTTATTTAGTTCTCCATTCATTTGGATACGTGTGGCTTACCATTTTAATCATTTTTAATGCCAGCTTCTCTATGAAGCTTGGGCAACTGTAAAAAGAGGATGATTTTAATATAAAAGGCAATGTGTGGATGTTATACTCATGGAATGAGAAGAGATAAAGCCAATATTTTTTTATATTTTTTATTAAAAGTTTGAAAAAGAAAATAAACAAAAACTGATACATAATAAAAAGACACCGAGAAAGAAAAGGAAGATATTAAAAAATAGAAAGAAACTTCAATTTCCTGAGGAACAAATACAAGTGATTACAAATTTATCTTTTGCTCTATGGTGACAAAAAGGCTGTCTTTTTTCTATTATCTAACATTTTCTAATCATAAAAACCATAAATCAAAAGTTCATTTTTTCCATTTCATGCAAAAAGTCCATATGAAGTTTATAGTTGACAAAAAATATATTGTAGATATTGTCTTCTCTATAATCAAAGAAGTCTATTTAGTTATCTCTGCAACTTCTGTCAATCTCACCAACCATTGTTCCATTGTGACTTGTGCCACTTTTCTTCTTTCAAGCATATAATAATCTTGTTGCAGTTATTATATATAAAAACAAAGTTCAATTACATTTTTTCTAGCTCCTTATCCATTAATCCCAAAATACAGCCCTTTGGTTTCAATTGTACATTAGTCTTTAAAATCTTCTGAATTAGTACATGTACTGAATCCAGCATTTTCTGGGTTTTTTACACACTCATCAAACATGATAAAATGTCCCTTTAGGAGAGATAGAACCAATTAATGGGGCCATAGCACAAAAAAGAATTTGCTAGGGCATATTTCTATTTACATGATTGGGTGCAAGTAGGGAGATGCCCCCAAGCCTTAAAACAAACTGTGAAAAGGGACAATTTTAAATTGTATTCACTGGTAATTTTAAATTGTATTCACTGGTAGTTTCACTTTGCATGTAGATATTGGATTGCTATATCCTATGATGCTAGAGCAACAATATATCCTATTAGTACAATTTGGGGTATTCATAGCTGTGGTGGGATTCTACCGGTTTGGACCGGCTCCGGCAAACTGGATGTTAAATTTGCATCTGGTTCGCTGAGCTGGTATTTGAACTGACTGGCTGGACCTGCCCACCTTGACCCTCCCCTGCAAGGAGTCTCCACATGGCCCATTTTCTATGCAGGTAAGTGCAGGGTCCACATGGAAAGTCTCGGGGGGGGGGGGGGAGAAATCAGGCTTTCTGGAACTCCAGAAATAGTCCTGTTTCTGGCTTCTGGGGGGCCTCCAAAGCCTAGGAGAGACCATTTTTGCCCTCCCAGAGGCCTTATGGAAACCTCCAAACCCTTGGGAAGGCAAAAAATGGCCCTCCCTGAAGTTCTGGTAGGCCACACCCACCATGGCCACACCCACCCAGCAACTGGGCAGTGAACCAATTGCTGGGATTTTTGAATCCCTCCCCAGTTCATAGACTTAGTTTCTGTTCAGGAAATGGATGGCAACTCTGATCAGGAAGTCCCAAAGGTGCTTTTTCAGAAGGCAACTGGACTTTCTTGGTTTTTTTCTTTGAAGATGTTTCTGTTTTCATCCAAGAAGCTTCTTCAGCTCTGACATGATAGTGTGGAATCAAATAGTTATTGCCTCCTGAAAAAGCATCTTTAGGACAGCCATGACCTGGATGACTAAGAATCTCTATAGGCTTCTGACCAGGAAGGCCTTCACAAAAATTCATCTGTAATTTATTATGTATTTATCACACTTTAAAACTGCCCATGTCTCTCACAGAGGAACTACCTGGAACAGATGGCTTAGGACAGTCATCATGTATTTGAATTATTGCAATGTGCTTTATTAGGAGCTTCCCTTGAAAACCACTCAGAAGCTATGCCTTTTCCACAACTCAGTGACACTAATTTATGATTATGCTATGGCACATGCACATCACCTCTGCTTTGTGAGCTGCATTGGTTGCTAGTAGGTTTCCCAGTGCAATTCAAGGTGATACTTACTGGCTATAATGCCCTTCATGGCATAGGCTGGTTATTTGAATGTCTTCCTAAGCTTCTGTCCTTCTTAAATGATGATGCAGAGTCAGCAAGCTTTGGATACCATCAAATATACAGTGTCAGCTGAGGGGGCCAAGGAAATGAACCTTCTCTTTTGCAATAGCTACTCTCTGAAAAAAGGCCTCCAAGATTTGCATAGCTCACTTTGACCCTATTTAAATGAACCCCTAAAACCTGGTACTTCCTACAAGCATCAGATTAGAGTAGTTGTTGAACTTCTCTGTTTTCGTGGTGCTGGAACTCTTTTCTTGGAAACTTCTTTGAAATGCTTTCAATATTATTTTATTTTTAACTATTTTATGTAAAGGTCGTACTTGACAACCTATTAATTTAATAAATAAGTAACATAAGACAATCTTTTTGAAGGCATCCCGTTTGAAAAAGTATCTGAGCTGTCCAAATTGAAAAGAGGAATAACATCAGACAAAGTCTTCAAGTTATGCATCTAGGTGTCTGCCTTTTGCAAATGGGGGCACAGTTTGATTGCCAAGGAGGAGAACTGAATGCTTGTTCATACATTTGATCTTCTTCCTTAAAATGATTGATTGTCAGCAGATGGCACTCTGTCTACATAAGTTTACGGAAATCCCACTATAGCATTTTCTTTGCTTTAAAATACATCATAGAGCGGGAACCGATGCAAATAAGCAGCATCAGACAGGGCACTAATACAAGGAACTGCACCTGGATCAGCACCTGCCTCTCTCTTCACGCTAGTTAATTGAGTCAATATGGATTGACTCACAGCAACATACAAGTGCCACTATTTTTCAGGCTTTTTTATCAGTACGCAAATAAGCGACACTTAGCAGAGCTTTTGGTCAAAGTTATAAATACAAGAGGCTAGTTAATATTGAATAATTTGTCCGTGGTGCTCAGTTTTATCTCCACTGGCTGGCAGTGGTCTCCTTCTAGGGTTTCAGCCATATTTTCCAAGTCACCTTGAAGGTGCAAGGACTCGTCTTCAGACCTGTTGTGTGAAAAATATGGAGGGCACAGCAATTACTGTACTGAATGCAAAGGTTTGCAAACATTTGACAGACACAAATATGCAGGTTTGGATAATTCTCCTCAATAAAGGAGTAGCTCATTTGTTTTTAGCTCGTTTGTTTTTAGCTCATTTGTTTAACTGGGTTCTATTTATCTAAGTTTAGGTCTTGTGTGGAGAACAGATCACATTTTAGATCATATTGATGCAAAAATATTAAACATTCAAAGGAGTTCACAAACTTTAGAGAACCATTGCATGTCAATACTGTGAGAGAGTGGGTTCATGTAACAGATTAACAAGTATGGTGCTTGTTTTTATATAATACCCAAACACCTAAACAAAGTATTATGGCTTAATATGATAGACTAGTGTATTATGCTATGCACTATATTGTATACCACTTCAATGGTACTGCACAATTAAGATACAAAACAAAATACTATAGAATATACCTAAAATTAATCAAATCACATTTCAATGATTACATTGAAATTAAACCAAACAGAAATCCTGTGACCACATGCCAACCTCCAAATGAAAAGGGTGGCTCAAAAAAATGTGAAAAATACAACAGAAATGAATGCTTTTATGCACAACTTCTTCTTTGAAGTTTTCCTGAATCTCAGAAGCAAAGATCCATCCATAATATCTGACAGGAAGCTGTTCAAAGGGGTGGGTGCTACCATATAAAAGCATGCACTGAAGCTGCAGTGTGCCCATCTAAGACAAATATATCAGCCAGCTCTTTTCCACCTGAAAGAACAGGATCCTGCAGTGTAATAACCTTGGGAGACAGGAGGAGGATCCACAGCATAATCAATGATCTAATAAGAGTTCTGAGTCCAAAGCTGGAATGGGATTGCAGAAAATGTCTCAGAAAGGTCCTTGCATAGTTTCTGGAAAGCAAAGATAAAAGTGGGAAATGGTTTTTAGACTTGCAAGATTCTGTTACTGTAACTCTACAACAGAGGTAGCATGGTTTTAATGTGCTCTCTGGATTACCTTATAAGGCTTGTCATATAAGAATTCAGGTTCCAAAATTGTACTTGAAAATCTACTGGCTAGAAGAGCAGATGACCAGTTTTGGCTGAGCTAATGCAGCACCCACAGCACAGGTGTCCTATAAACAACTTATCTGCTAGCATGCAGCTGCAGGATCTTGTACTAATGCAAGTTCAAATAGACTTTTGAGACACCCGATGTAGAGACAGCATAGTAATTTAGCCAGGAAACAAAGAACACAAATTACTTCCCCAGAAATAGCTACGCTAAAGCTCAGCCAAAACTGGTCATCTGCTCTTCTAGCCACAACCTCTATATCCATAAAACAATAGATGAAGGTGAATCTAGGAGCATTTCCAAGTCATAGATCTGCTACTTCAGGAAGAATGCCACTCCATCCAGATTAATCCCTGGAGCAGTTGGAGTCACATAGTTTCTGGGCAAATAATAATTCCTTGCTGGAATCAGATTTAAACCTGTTTCTTTTTATCCAATCCTTATAGCTTCCAGTCACTGGATTAGGACTTCTACCATGTCTTCCTCTCACAAGAACCAGGGACAGACCCTAAATTCTCCAAAACTGAACCAGTCACATCTCTGGAGATTCTTAGTCATCCAAGTCATGATTATTCCAAAGGTGCTGTTCAAAAGGCAGCTGGACTTTCTTGGTTTTTTTCCCCTTGAAAACAGGCTTCACTTCTCATCCTAGAACTGAGGAATGGAAGAGAAGTGAAGTTTTCAAAGAAAAAAACCCAAGAAAGTCCAATTGCCTTTTGAACAGCATTTTTGGGACCCAACAAGTCACCTTAAAGAGAGCTGCTGCTGGAATAAACTCTAGTAACACACAATAAGGGTGGAGAGGTAAAAGCACTTTGCTTCTGTTATCACTTTGATGTAGGCTCAAATCTGTGTTCAGTTGGTTTATTTTCAGTGGAAGGAACTTCTTTGAATCTGCACTTAAGGAGAGATTGCTTGAGAGCAAGGTCATGAATTTTTGTGTTCTCCCAGATCCCCACAAAAGGACAGAAGTAGAAGTCCTCAAGGATTAAAAGCAAGCACCAGAACAGTGATGAGTTTCAGAAAGCCAGAGAATGGACCAACAGCAAGATGAACAATACCTAGGCAGAATCCCTAGCTTGTTCCAACCTTACATAAAAACATTCATAGTCACCCACTTGATGCATGTTTACCCCTAAAATCCAGAAGACCCTATTTTCCTAGTCTTCTGAAAATTCTTTTCCCAAAAGAGAAAGTATCTGGGAATTTGAGGAAATGCACTTTTGAGGTTGCTGGGTTTGTGTGTTTTGGTTTTTATCATAGAATGTCATTAATTTGCATAAGGTGGACTTTATACCTATTGCAAATAAATAAAATGAGTCACAGCTCTGGACAACCCTTGTTTCTTTGAGGATCACCATTCCTTCATCTACACTGCCTTGACATTAAGACTGGTGCAGGATCTGAAACCTGGGGTAGCATAACCACCCTTGCCCAATTACATTTGCAGAAGCAAGTTGGTAATACATACCAATCTTGGACACAAGTGTAGGTCATGGTCTTGTTACATAAGGACTGTTGTTGGATGCTAATTGCATTTCGTTGCCTGTATCCATGGCAATGACAATAAAGTTCAATCAATCAATCAATCTGAAACAATTTTGAGTCCAACAGTCTAGTCACCCAGCCTCAAAACAAGCATTAGATGGGAACTAGCAACAAATTACAGGTCATTCTTCCCTTAAAATATATTCCCCCGACTCATTGTCACTGCAATCTGATCATCCTCCTTCATTTTTCTGCCCCATCTACCAGTGGTTGCCTATTACTTTATTTCCATGACAAACCAATCAATCTCGAAGTCTTTCCAATAGTCCAGCTCCTCATTCACCCAACTTCCCGAAGTTTCTGGAACAGTTGGTCATTTGGTAACAAGATACTTAAATCAGCTATCCCCTGCTCTTACAGCCACCCACTTATTTTTCACTTGCTCTTTTAATCTTTCAAGAGAATCACTCCTCCAATTCTATTTGCACCAGGACTGGCAAAGACCATAACTCAACTTTCATTTTAGAATGCTCCAACTTTAGGTGATGCTTCCTCTGTATTCAGTTCTAAATTTGCTCATGGCCTTGTAAATGCTCCAGATCTTCAGAGTTATCCAGGCACCCCCAGAGTATTAGTCATTCTCAACTACTAAGGCCCTGGATTAGTAATTCAGCTTCCACTAACACCTGGCTGGCCAATCTCCACATGGGTCACACAATGTATTAATTTACTACAATGAATTACAAAACAGTTTGAACCACAATTCCCCCATTACAGCCTAGCCTAGTCTGCCTTGTTGAGTGAACTCTCCCAGTCCTTGTGAACTCTCCTAGTCCCAAATCAAAGCACAGCCTTTTCTCCCATTTCTTTAAAAATTCTGATCAACTCTTCCTGCATGTTATACTTGTAAGGACTGAGCTGCAGGTTATTTTCTGAGTCACAAATTAACAGAAGAATGATCAGCATCATAGAGCAAACTAGAGAACAAGTTTCAGAACAAACAAGCCAGCATGTTATACTTCAAAAGGGGTTTTGTTTATAGTTTTTCCTGTCCAAATGGAGTCAATGATTAGCCAGAACTGGTGGAGCCAAGCCAAATTAGATGGTCCTTTCAGAGTAGTTGTAATTTCATAGTGCACCACATGCAGCACTATTCAACATTTCTTGATAAATGAAATCCCAGAAAGTAAATAGGACTGGGAGAATTGCAATTAATCTTCAAGATATTAATTTCTTTGCCATAAAAGAAGGGTATCTTCTAAAATTAATCAGTTTAAATATATTGTATAGTGCCTGTCTTGGACAGAATGGCATATGTTTTTGGTTGTTGCTCGCACTCTACTCCCAGCTCACGCTCCACGCTCACTGCTGTCCCCCAAGAGATTGCCTTCAACAGATTGCAACTAGTGACCAGAAAATCCCACCCCTATAAAGTTTTCTTCAATTTGGTGTCTTCCAGATGATCATTTCTACACTGAATTACTATTCATATCTGGGAATGACAATTACCTAGTCCAATAGGGTAGAAGACTTGGGAAGGTAGTGTTATTGTCAGGACCCCAACAAATCCACCCCCATTCAAACCATAAGTCTCTAGCTGCATCTCAGAGAAAAGAAATTTGATTTATTCAAAGTGGCCATGTTGGTGTTAGCTGGATGCAGTTGATACTAAAATACATCATTCATTTTCCCCTTGACCCTGATCTCCCCCCCCCCACGTTAATAAAGAAATATGAACAAGAAAGAAAGAAAGAAAGAAAGAAAGAAAGAAAGAAAGAAAGAAGACAGAAACTGATCAGAATCTTGGCAAAGAATATAAACATCTGTGTTAGCATCAGTCTCCACAAATTAATTTCAGTACTGGCTTTTGACGACAAGGGAGACTTCTATGGATTTTTGTAGGCTGCTTTCACACAAGATGCTTAAGCAATAGTTCGTTGTCCTAATTCTAACAGATCCTGGAACATCAGAAAGTCTGAAAATTTATGGTCTGAGCTCTCCAATCAGATACTACTTCTTGTCGCACTTTGCCAATTAAATAGAATTTTCAAGTCTGAACATATTGTAGCCATTGATTTGCTCCTGTTTGGCAATTTGTCACAGCTGTGTGAAGGCAGAAAACAGCATTTCCAGGAGTTGATTGGGCACAGTGCATGAAGCTTCTGGAGAGGTCTACCCAAGCACACTTCTTACTGGAACTGCCACAGGAGGCAGCATAGTGAAGCATTTTAGAAGTAGTGTGTGGGTGTGCGCGCGCGTGCGCGCGCGTAAGTCGCTTAACAAAGCAACTTAGATGTTTTGCACAGCAAGTTCTTTGGAGAAAATCACCTTTCTGAAACTTTGCCCAGGGTTACTCAGTGCTGTTCCCAGCCTTTCCACACATTTGTCTAATTAATACTATGAAAAGTCGTCTAAATCGATGACTAATATTACACACCCAGCTACACATGCCATCCTTCAACAATATCTTCCCCTTTTTAATTTGCAATGTTCCAAAAACATGCTAAGAACTGAAACCCCGCAAGTTCTTGACTGGGCTGTTGGGGAGTTAGAGTCTTAATGCTGCAACTGAAGAGACCCAGGTTGGAGAAGGCTGCTTCACCAACTTTCTTTCTTCCACTGAAATCCTTCGCGTCTTCTGGTGAGCTGCCCCGTAGGAACCTGACTGATCGACTTGCTCCATCTCTGTCACAGATTCCTATCCTTATCCTGCAAGACAGTTGCAGCTACCTGATCACATAGCATAGGGGTGCTATGTGAGCGAAGGGGTCTTCTCTGGAAAGCGGCTGCCAGAATTATAAAGCAGAGGTCCCCAAACTTGGCAACTTTAAGACTTAAAAAAAGTCCACGAGTCTTAAAGTTGCCAAGTTTGGAGAGCCCTGTTATAAAGGGACGGCATTTCAATTCCAAGAGGGTCCGGGGCGGGGGGGGGGGAGAAGGGAGCACCGTTCCTTCCCTTCTTGGCTGTGAAATCTGGCACCAAACTCTCGAATGAGCACCGTAACTGAAAGCCAGAATCCAGATGGGCAATGGCCCGCCTTGATCTTTCCGGCCGAAGGAAGCGCTCGGCTCCATCTCGCCTTGGCCAGTTGATGGACACGGGACACGTGGCCCGACAATGCCGACACACGACCTGCCTCCGGCGGTCCAGCGGGCAACTTTCTCCCGAGATCCTTTGTGCGGGAGGGCGGATCTAAGGGAGGAAAGAAGGAGGGGCGTGTTTCTAGGGGCGCCAGGCAAAGCGGGTGAGGAGTGGCTTCGCTTGCGGAGACAGTAAACTCTTATTTCTTTGCGCGTAAAAGAAGCCAAAGGCGCTCGCTTAGCCCGTAAATAGAATGGAGAGAGAGAGAGAGAGAGAGAGTTAGTTTTCTACCCAGGACAGGTTCATAGTTTCTTTTTTTTCTTTTTGGGAAAGGACACTTAAAAAAAAGTGTGAGTGGTCCACTCTTTCTCCAGATTTCGCTTCTCTCAAATGGGAGATTCTCAGTCATCCAGGTCACTTGGCTGTCCCAAAAGTGGTTTTACAGGAAGCGACTGGACTTTCTTGTTTTTTTTTTCCCCTTTGAAGACGTTTCGCTTCTCATCCAAGAAGCTCCTTCAGCTCTGACCTTCCATTCCCCACTATCCTGTCAGAGCTGAAGAAGCTTCTTGGATGAGAAGCGAAACGTCTTCAAGGGAAAAACAAGAAAGTCCAGTCGCCTTCTGGAAAGCCACCTTTTGAGATCGAAGGAGAGAAGGAGAAGGAGAGAGAGAGAGAGAGAGAGAGAATCTCATCTCCTCCTCCCTCCAGTTCATTAGCATGAACTGGAGCTAAGATGCTTAAATCCCTCATTATTTAATGCGCTCTAATGGGGGCAGAGTGGGGAGGGCGGCGCTTGGAGGCCGAGGATAAGACGCATCCTTCCACACACACATACCTCCCCAATTGCATTTTTTTTAAACGGAATCATAATGAAAAAGTTTCCCAAAGAAGGGGTGGAAACAATGAAGGTTTGAAAAACAAGGCAGAAACCGTCCAGTAGCGCTGTGCTTGGGGTCAATGCCACGGTCACCTCATTCTGAAAGAGCAAATTTAAACAGCGAGAAATGGGGAGGGAAAGGAGGGTGGGAGAGAGAGATCCCGACCCAATGAAAGGGTGGGGCTCTCTTTCTCCCCGAGATCCCAGTCGCCTTGTTTATTTCACCTTTCCTTTCTCCACCGCAAGGGAACCGATGGAGGAATCTTTCAGAAATACTCAGCGCGGGTGGAAATGTCCCGTTTACAACACTGTAGCTGCCTCCGTTTTGTTTGTTTAATTACGCACCGACACACTTTAGCAACTTCTTGCCTAAAAAAAATCAACTGGATGCCGCTTTTGAAAGCGAGAGAGAAGAGGAGGAGGAGGAGGAGGAGGAGGAGGAGGAGGAGGAGGAGGAGGAGGAGGAGAAGAAGAAGAAGAAGAAGAAGAAGAAGAAGAAGAAGAAGAAGAAGAAGAAGAAGAAGAAGAAGAAGAAGAAGAAGAAGAAGAAGAAGAAGAAGAAGAAGAAGAAGAAGAAGAAGAAGAAGAAGAAGAAGAAGAAGAAGAAGAAGAAGAAGAAGAAGAAGAAGAAGAAGAAGAAGAAGAAGAAGAAGAAGAAGAAGAAGAAGAATGTGGGGCAAAAAGCCTGTAAAATTGTTCCATTTACGCATTTATTTAACTTCGGCAACAAGGTTTTAGGACGCTGGTCTTTAGTTGGAAAATATTCAAAACGAGTTAACTTTTCTCTGCCTCGCCTCTCCTTGGCAGCTCGCTTTATTTTATTTTCTCCAGTTGTGCCTATTCTTCCCCGGTCGCCTCTCTCCTTCCCCGGGCATTCAGCGGTCCGGCTCTGCCAGTTGCGCGCGCACGGCCGGACGCTCCACTCCCGCGCCGGTTGCCACCCACTGCACGCTCTCTCGCGCCTGTTGCCGAGGTGTTTCTATGCAAACTTCAGCGGCCAGTTGTCATATTAACGATTACGCGTAATGACTGGAATCGTCAAAATAAAGAGGGAGACGCGAGAGACCTCAACCCCCGCCCGGCGGTGTCCTCCCCCCCCCCCCCCCCCCCCTTTATTTTGTCCTCCTCCTCCTCCTCTTTTGCCTGCTCAAACTCTTTTTTTTTTCTTTTTTTTTCTCAAAAGAACTTTTGCAACAAAAGCACTAATTGGGCTCCAGAAAATACCCTGACAAGGCATGGAAGATAAGTTTCATAAAGCCCCGCAGTTGCGAAGGGGGGCAAGAGCGCTCTCAATAGACCCCACGCTTCTTTTCTAAACTCTCTTGCTGAGCCCCCAAAATAGGCCGATTCTTGAATGCCAGGCCAGCAGAGAGAGCGAGAGAGCGAATGCCCTGCGTATTGTAAAGGTCCCCTTTTTTCCTCGCTTGTTCTTCCCAACCCTCCCAAATAGGCGAGTTATGTCTTCTATGGGGAGAATAAGCTGGGGTGTGTTTTTTTTTTTTTTAATTAAAAAAAACCCCACACCCGATGAAAGACCTTTTGCTTCGGGGTTGTTGTTTTTTTTTAAATCTTAGACATGGAAAAGAAAGGGGGGATTCCAAGACACTGTAACAAAATACGGGCATAAGAATCATAGGGTTCCTTTCTCCTCCCATAAAAGTTCCAAATGTATGGGTTCTTTTGAAGATCTGTATTTAAATTAACAGCTTTCCAAAGGCAGGCGTCTCGGTCCGCGCAGGGATGAAGGGGGGAGCTTTCAAGTAAAATAAAAAGGCAGAAAAACCGGGAGAGAATAGAGAGAGCAAACGTTTAAAGAAAACAGGGTAGGGGCTGAGACATCCCCACTCCCTCTGAAGAAGTACCCTACAATAATATGTTAATTTCTTAATTTAAGATGATCAGGATAAAGAGTGTTTATTGCTTGGAGAAATTCAGAACTCGGAACTGCAGGTTCTGAACTAGGAAGGGTCCTGCATGGTCTGGAGAGAGAGATTCCACTTCTCTTTTAGTTTAACAGCTACGTTTCTCTGAGACATTATTTGAACAGGAAGCCCAAAAGACTGCTTATTTAGGAGGTTTTTAAACGGATTTGGAAATTTTCTCTACTTACAAATTTCTTTGTAGTTTTGGCAGAATTGGAAACTTGTCTTGGTTAAATTCAGTTATAAATAGATACATGATCATTCCCCCCCCCCCCTCTCTCTCTTTCTCTCTCTTTCTCTCTCTCTCTTTCTTTCTTTTGTAAAGTTGAGCTATGTACATAGTGAGCACTTATTTCTTTATTTATTATACCCACCCCACTGTCAAGCAACTCTAGCAGCTTACAATGTTATAAAAATAAGAATATAAAACATTAAAATTTTTAAACATTAATAATGAACAAAGATTGGATACCAGTACATAAATGGGGTAGAGGTGGGATCTTCCTAACCCACTAACAACCTTCAGCATGTAGCACCTCCCATTGGGTCCCCAAACCAATTGGCAGACCCAGGTTTTAAGGCCCTTTCAGAAGGCCAAGAGGAATGGGAGCAGATCTTATCTCAAGCAGCCCGATGTTTCAGAGGGTGGGAGCCACAGCAAAAATAGTGCTGTTCTCCTGTCTCCTACCAGCTGTCCCCTACAAAGTTCCTTGATTGATGGGGTTTGCAGCATCCTTCTTGTGCTGGAGCAAGTGGGGTGGGCCAATCCCACTGGGATGAAACCATTCCTCAAATATCCTGGTCTTATGCCATGCTTTAAAGGAGTCAACCAAAACCTTGAATTGATTCTGGAAGCAAACCACGAAACATTGCAGGTCCCACAACAGCAGTGTTACATGATGATCCCTAAGGGGCCCAGGACTGTCCATGCAGTTGCATTCAGTTGTGCCAGCTGCAGCTTCTGAATTCTCTTCAAGGGAAACTCCATGGGTAGCACATGGCAGTCGTCCCAATACAAGATGACCAGGGCTGACAACTAAGTTCAGAGCCTCATGATCCCAAAAAGTGCAAGTAAGTTAAATAAACAAATACATAAATAAACAAATAAATAAATAGGGTCTAGAGTTGGCCAACTCCATATGGCCAGCTCGCCTCTGCATGTCACCTCTGCCAACTCACCACTACCAAGTTGCTGCAGGACAGCTCCACACAGCCAGCTGCCACAGGGACAACTCACATGGATGGCTGAAGGGAGAGCCAAGCAGGCAACCCAGCAATGTCAAGCTGGTGGCAATGAGCTGGCTGAGCTCAGTTGTCCCATTCCAAATAAGTTTATTATATCCAAATAAGCATAAAATAACTATGCTATTTTAAAAAGCTTAAATCTTTCATTCAAAGTTTAAATAATGGAGCAAATGTAATATCTGGAAACACAGCTGCAAGATCATTCAGTTGTTTAAGATCTGAGCCCGTGAGTTCACCTATCAATTTATAGAGTAGACTGGAGTAGAATTCTTTATTGGCCAAGTGTAATTAGACACACAAGGAATTTTTCTTTGAGGGCCCTGATATTTTAAATGGGACATTGGAGGACATAATAATGATCTCTGCTTGATCAACAGTACAAGATCAGAGATGTTGTTCAACAGGGCATGTACCTAGGGGTTCAAGTCTGCTTTTCTGCAATCACTTGTCACCATTACGGTGCTTGGCTAATAAACCCACTTGCTAACTAGCCTTAATAAATTCAGTGAAACTAACTTCAATGTGTAGAGCTGCATGACCACTTTTGTTTTGCTGAATGGTTCTTAGAAACATTTCAGCTCTAAGACCAAACTGATATGTTGTTGTCATAGACATATGATAATTGAGTATTTAAAAATAAAAATGTAACAATAAATGGTCAATTCCACATAATGACATACCATTTTATTATTTATTTATATTTCAAAATTTTGGGTACCAAATTCCAACAATTCTGAGTGGCATAAGCACCAACAGCAAAATCAAAACAAGACCACAAAAGTGGGATCATCCAGGAGGATTGGATTTTTCCAAGCTGTCTGATTAGATCCACTCCATTAGAATCAGTGGTGGTATTCAATTTTTTTAACTACTGGTTCTCTGGGCATGGCTTGGTGGGTGTGGCAGGGGAAGGATACTGCAAAATCCCCATTCCCTCCCCACGCCACAAACCTGCTTTCCAGCTCCGTTCTCCTGTGCAAGGCAACAAAAGAAGACCCAACCAATCAGCTGGGACTCTGATCAGCTGGGACTTAAGAGGCAGAGAATTGATGGGCCAGTCAGAGGTGGTATTTGCCAGTTCTCCAACTACTCAGCATTTCCGCTACCGATTCTCCAGAACCTGTCAAAATTGTCTGAATACCATCTCTTATCAGAGTAGAGGTAAAGGATTTATTTCCCCCACACACACCTCGTCATACCATTGGTAACCATTCCATTGGTAATCATTCTACCTTGGCCATTCAACCCTAAGCAGTTTTCACACCAGTTGGTCATCAAATTTGCCTTTTCTGCTAGTCTCTGCCAAGCTGTTTGCCGTATTTGATAGTAAACTTAGACAGAGAAACCAGTCCATTTCTGGCCAAAATGTTGATTTAACTTGCTTCAAATCTATGAATAAATATTTCAATAAATAGTGGGTTGTTGTTGTTGCAGTCTTTTTGCATCTTCGTGTGTTGATATCTCACGCAGAGCCCAACATTTGGTCCCTAGTTTCTGTATATAATATGTAATTATGTAATGTAATATGTAATTATGTAATGTAATATGTAATGTAATATGTAATTATGTAATTATGTAATATGTATGTAATATGTAATGGTACTTACCTGTCCCATCGCTATCAGGATGCAGCAATGGAGGAAGCCAAGATAATTTATTCTACATGATGGAGAAATTATGCTATGGGCTGAGACAGACCACTGTAGTGTGCAACGTGGTGACACCATTCAATTTCCCCCACCTCCCCCAGGTAATTAAGGCACCATCACAATACAATGGAAGATGTTCCCTCAAAATGATGTTCAACATTGGACAGAGGAACCAAGTATAAATTCCCCCTATCTGTACATAATTAACCATTCAACCATAGGGCCAAGAAAGGTGACATAAATCCTTTACTGGCCTTCACAGATTTGCCAAGTTGCCACTCAATTCACTTCTTACAGGAAGTGACTCCACCAGAAACCTAAAAGTGATGGAAATGATTATGTGTTGAGTCATAAATGGGACATATTCTGAAGATTTCAGAGTGCATCAAATGCTCTACAAAAATTACTCTGATGTGTAAAGTATAATCACTTTGGCTATTTAAATTAAAATTAGTTTTTCTTTTCTACACAAAATGCTTTCTTTTTTAATACTCTATTTTATTTTATTTTTAATTTACAAATAGTCTTCCTGTTGTAATATCTTCGTGCTTGAACACTTCTGCCAGTTAGCTGCTCCTGGAAGGCTTGAATGGGAAGCCTCAAATGGGAAGAGACCAATTCACTCAGTGCAGAAATTCATGTTAAAAACGCCCTGGACAAATGTCTCATGAATCTTTCTTTTGATCATATTCAGCAAAAGGCAATTCATCATCACTCTATTGCCCAAATGTTTTTATCTTTAGGAAATACTTATTAACCTTCAATCAGAATGTATTTTAATGTACAGTTGATCCCAATGATACCCATTATTCTTTCTCCACTCTGAGATAATAGAAACCAGGATCAAGCTGCTGCCACCTCCTTCTCTTCCTTCTGCATGATAATCCCTTTAAGAAACTGACGATTGGGTTCATACAACATGTTTAGCTTGGCTACTGAATTAAACCATTTTCTGGATCTGCACAGCCTAATGAATCCCAAATAAATAAAATATGCTAGCTCAGACAACTAAGTACTAAGTTACAAATAAATCAAGTTTAAGCTAACTCATCTTAGTATGTTATATAAATAACTGCAATAACTTTTAGTCACCGAGATAAGCACATGTATGAACAGGACCATTCTGGTTCTGATCTACTATGATACCAAGATCTTTTGCACTTGTATTTTGGTTTTCTTGGTAAAAATATCTTCTCTGGCTAATTTCTAGCTTCCAAATACAATTCAAAATTATGTTTATGACTTAGGATCAGTTTTTCTGACATTAAGTATTTCTAGAAGAACATTTTCCTTGGTCCTCCACCAATGTTTAGGAAGGAGCAGAAAAATGATCTAGTTTTGGAAATATGTACCAAAGGACATAGTAGCTCCCTCATTGTTGTCCTTCTGCCAATAGTTGAAAATGTTTTACAGATACTCCTTGACTTACACAAGTTCATTTAGTGACCATTCTAAGTTACAACATCATTGAAAAAAGTGACTTAAGACCATTTTTCACACTTACAACTGTTGCAGCATCCCCATAGTCATGTGATCAAAATTCAGATGCTTGGCAACTGGTTCATATTTATGATAGTGTCCAGGGATCACCTTTTGCAACCTTCTGACAAGCAAAGTCAATAGGGAAACCAGATTCCGCTAACAATAGTGTTACTAAATTAACAGCTGCAGTGATTCACTTATAAACAGTGGCAAGAAAGGTTGTAAAATGGGGTCAAAATTCACTTAACAACTGTCACACTTAGCAACATAAATTTGGGGTTCAATTGTGGTTGGAAGTCAAGGACTACTTGTATTTTATCAGGACTCTGGGATTTTCAGCTGGCAAAGTAGATAGGTATTTTTGTTGACTTTTTTAAAGGGTATGCTTTAGTGCAGTTTAATCCTGTTTTTATCTATTTGTTAGTTTACTTTATTGTCATTGCACCTCGTACAACAAAATCAAACACCATCTTCAGTGCACACCATGACCATGAAAATAAACACAAACACACATCCTTCACCCTCCACACACTGAACTGAAAACCCTCGACACCACACCAATACTACAGTACAGCAGTATTCAACAGAGCCCTGGGATAGAAGCTGTTTTTCATCCTATTTGTCCTTGTTTTTATTATCCTGCCATATGGTAATAGTTCAAAAAAAGGGGGTGCGATATATTATACAAACATATACACATTTTAAATAGCAGGTAGTTTCTTTTTCATATGCTAGAGCAGGAGTGTCAAACATGATTTCATTGAGGGGCGCATCATGGCTGTGATTGACCTCAGGGGGCTGGGCAGCCATGGCCGACTGGGTGGGTATGGCCAGCTTAACACCATTCCCCAAATTGCTGGCATGTTTTCCCTTTGCACTGGGTAGACCAGGCCGACGCCACGCGGTCCCGATGTTTCCTCTTCAATTGGGTAGACTGGGCTGAAGCAACGTGAGCCGGCCCCTTACATTTTTCAGGACAGCCCCAGAGGCCAGATCCAACCACGTTGCAGGCCATATCTGGCCTGGAGGCCTTGAGTTTGACACCCCTGTGCTACACTATTACATCTTTATAATCTCCTGTGTTCAGTCTGAGCCACTGTATTATTTCAGATCTTAATGCCGTTCTACTGCATTTGTTGGCCTGTCAGAGGTGGGTTTCAAAATAGTTTACCACCGGTTTGGTGGGTGTGGCTTGGTGGGCACGCTTTGCATGCACGCATACAATTTATGCATGCATGCACCAAACACACACTTTGCACACGTGCAGAGGCTTTCCTATTCACCTCCTCCAATCCTGCACTCTCCCTGTCATTTCAGCAGTTGACGCATGGCAATCTGCTGCACCATGCAAGGCAGCTGTGCTTCAAAAGCAGGGAAGAAAGGTCAGTATGGGAGCCAGGACAAGCGGGTGGGCCCAACAGCAGCTCCACAGAGAACCAGTTCAGTCTCCACTGACCTTCGCCGTTACTGGTACACCAGAACCAGACTGAACTGGTAGAATACCACCACTGGATCAAGTCTTATACAACTTTCTTGAATTATTCATGGCCTTTTCACATCCCATGTTTTTCTCGTAAGTTGGAATTTAGCTCATATCATTCTAAGTCACCATAACCTAAGAGCCTTGCACTTTAGGTCTATCTCATACTTAATATCTGGCATAAGTGGGATGCTAAAGACAATGACAGCAATGATAATGACAAGGATAGTGAAATCATCAGCATCTCAGGCATATAATCAGACAAATGCAGCCATCTTGGTAGGATGTTCATTTGGACCAGCATTTCCCTTGCCCTTTGGCAAGCTTGATTCCCCCTCACCACAAAGCTGCCATGAAGAAAAAGCCATATGGGTGAATTGCTCCCATTGCCTCAATTTCTCAAAATACTCTCTACCATCCAGGTCAATGTTACCATCTTTACCATTTTCTATACAGGAGAAACTACTTTTAAATAAAGTATAGGGCAATTGCCAGGCACTATTTTTTATTTTCTAAGTATGTGAAGAGATAACTTTAAAATAAATACAAAGCTGATGCTATATGATGCCATCTCATATGTAAGTAAAATTCATGTAATTTATTTAATGAGTAGTTCTGTAAAAACACAATGTTAGAAGATCGGAGCCAAGAAACGCCAAGGGAGGCATAACTGGTGCTGATGAACCCAAGACTGCTTCACCAGAAGCACTGCGTGGGAGATTTTCTTTAGAAGGTATTTCATGCCAAGAAATTTGAGAAATGTAATCCCCCTCTATCACTCATAAACACGAACCTAAATCCATACGATATTTTTTTTTCAGCCTATTTACAATGGTGGCTGGATATTTGTCCTCAATGAGCAATTTTATAAATCTGTCCTGAATTTTAAACAGGTGTTGGTGTGCTTGTAGTGATGAAACTTGTGGAGCTACAAAGTTTCCTGTTGTAAAAAATGGTCAAAGCGAAACGGGCTTTGGATTTATTACCTATCCAACAGACAGATAGGGTGAAAGAATCTTTTGCAAATCAGTATTTTCAAATTTGAATTTCTTTCTCCCAAGCTAATTTATGTTGCAATACTCTTATTGCCTACTGGATTCAGAAATGCAGTCCAATCCAGCAATATTCTCGTCAAAAAGGCATGGTTACTGTGCAGCAATTTTCTTTCAACTTATGGTCTGCAGATGTATTGGACTCAGAGGTTTTGTGCACACTGGTAAGCTTTGGGGAAATATCCATTTCTGCACCCACCCGCTTCTTCAGAAATATATGATGTAATTTTTTTTTTCCTTAATTTGTTTGTAGCTCATTTACTTGTACCCAAGAAAATGGAAGGTGGGAATAAAGCAAAATACTATGATGAATAATGAGTATCAGCCTACCTGATTATTTCATATATTGAATAATTCTTGTTTGGCCCAAGTATTATCCCCTTAATTCAAGGGCCTTAAGGATACTTGATGGGACAACACTTATGAAGGTGCTGGTGTATGTTCAGTTAACGATTCTGATGAATATGAGGGTAAATATGGAGGCTATATGAGGACCAGTCCTCCCTGAACTCTGTTGGACTCGTTTCCAAGTAAAGACACATCAGCTTACGCCATTTCAAAGCAATTTTCCCCCTCCTTCCTTGAGGAAGTATCACTAACAATTTAATCAATCATTTTGAAAGTATCTCGGCTTTCCTCGCGGACTCAGAGCGCGAAGTGAAAAAGAAACGGGGATTTAAGCATCTTTGGGAGGGGGGGAGAGGCTCCAGCTCATGGACGCCGCCAGGGTCTCCCTGAAAAGCGGCCGTCCCTCTCGACCTCCGCGGCTTCCCGGCGCTTTTCGAGCGGCCGCTCCACCTCCTCTATTTCATCTGAGCCTCCTCAGCGCGTTGGAGAAAAGCTTCTCCCTCCAAGCCCGCCGCAGCCCCTCCGCCGCCTTAGGCCACCCAGCTGGCTTTTTTTTTTTTTTTTTAATTACATTCGAGCCCGTCGATGCTACTAAAGAGGCGCCGCCATTTCCCTCAGCCCTGAGAAGCCCGAGACAAGGTCCGGACCCCTCGGGCAAACTCCCCGTCCCTTCGGACAGCCTGCCGTCTGCCCGGGGAACTCGAGCGCCCGGCGTCCCTCATCCTTCCCCGCTACTTTTCCTTTCCCTTCCTTCCCTCCCCTCCTCCTCTCCCCCTCCCCCCCCCCACTCCACGGTCCCATGACCGCCTCCTTCCAACGGTCAACCAATCGGCGCTCGCTGCTCCCTGTGGACCCCCACCCTTCCTCATCCTAAGCTGTGGTCCAGCCCAATTGTTTATTCAGCGGCTGGGCCAACGGCACGCGCCGGGCGCACGCACTTGCAACAACAAACCGCGGAGGGGAGAAGAAGGGGCGGAGCACCGGCTCAAACGCGTGTGCGGAGTTTTCGCCGGGCCTCCGCCCGTGCAGGCGCGCCCTCCCGCGCTTCCCGCCGTCTCGAGCTTTCCTCGCCATCCGTCCTCGCCCCCACCCCACCCTCCCCTCAATGAAAAGGCTGCGGCTCTCTTGAGCTCGCTGCCACTCACTGCAAAGCCGGGAGTGTGAGGAAGGCGCAAGGTGCAGGGTGGGTGTGAGGAGACGGAGAGGCAGCCGAGGAGGGGGAGGCGCGAGCGGAGGAGGAGGAGGAGGAGGAGGAGAGGGGGAGAGAGTGAAGTGTGAAAAGAAGAGGGGTGGGTGGGAGAGACGGTAAGCGGAGCTTCGGCCATCCCTTATAAGTGAGACAATCTCTGGTCCTTTTTTGGCAAAAGAGCTTTGGCCAAGCAGGCTGCACACACGCGAGCGCCACGAGCCTCCCTTCGGTTGCAAAGAAAGGGGGAGGAGGGAAAGCAAAGCGGTGCCATCGGAGCTCGCTCGCTTTCTACCTTCTGCAAGCCTCCCCCTCCTTTCCCTTCCCGATTCTTCTTCTTCTTCTTCTTCTTCTTCTTCTTCTTCTTCTTCTTCTTCTTCTTCTTCTTCTTCTTCTTCTTCTTCTTCTTCTTCTTCTTCTTCTTCTTCTTCTTCTTCTTCTTCTTCTTCTTCTTCTTCTTCTTCTTCTTCTTCTTCTTCTTCTTCTTCTTCTTCTTCTTCTTCTTCTTCTTCTTCTTCTTCTTCTTCTTCTTCTTA
>BLBF01000022.1:53245999-53266509 GCA_015471245.1 Laticauda colubrina | reverse complement strand
CCCCCCCCCCCCCCCCCCCGCGCCAAAGGCCAGCAAACGCCGCGCGCCCCGCCGCGCGCCTTGCCTCCTCCGTGCGGCCGCCCAATGGCCAGTGGCAGCCCTGCCAAGATGGACAGCAGCGCCAGCCAGCCGCCGCCTCCCCCGCCGTTCCTCCAGCCCGCCTGCTTCTTCGCGGCCGCCGCGGCCGCGGCTGCCGCGGCGGCAGTAGCCGCTTCACAAAGCGCGCAACAGCAGCAGCAACAGCAGCAGCAACTGAGCCCGGCGGCGGGCGGCCAACAGAACCAGCCCTCTCCGGGCGCCGCCAAAGCGTCTGCTGCGGCTGCGCCGAAACAGCCTCATCAGCAGGTCAAGCGGCAGCGCTCGGCGTCGCCGGAGTTGATGCGCTGCAAGAGACGCCTCAACTTCAGCGGCTTCGGCTACAGCCTCCCTCAGCAGCAGCCGGCGGCGGTGGCGCGGCGGAACGAGCGGGAAAGGAACCGCGTCAAGCTCGTCAACCTGGGCTTCGCCACTCTCCGCGAGCACGTCCCCAACGGCGCCGCCAACAAGAAGATGAGCAAAGTGGAGACGCTGCGCTCGGCCGTCGAGTACATCCGAGCCCTGCAGCAGCTGCTCGACGAACACGACGCCGTCAGCGCCGCCTTCCAGGCCGGCGTCCTCTCGCCCACCATCTCCCCCAATTACCCCAACGACATGAACTCCATGGCAGGCTCGCCTGTCTCTTCGTACTCCTCGGACGAAGGGTCCTACGACCCCCTCAGCCCCGAAGAGCAAGAGCTGCTGGATTTCACCAACTGGTTCTGAGCGGGCCTGGTGGCCCCTCGCCGCGTTGACTTTGCAGCAGGTGGGTTTGGCTTGGCTTCTCGGGCAGGGATCCCAGGCACGGGGAGGGGTGGCAGCCGCGGCGGTGGACTCTTGGGGGACGCCGGTGGCCCCTCTTGCACTTGGAGAGGAGGAAGGAGGCGGCGGCTTTGCTGGCCTAAGAGAAGGCCGCAGAAGCTGCTGTGAAAAGGGGCGTTTGAAAAACCCGGTCGGCTGACTTTACCATGGCAGAGGACTCCAAAGGCAGCCATGAGGGTTTGGGGAAGGAGAACTGCACCCCATTTCCAGCCCCATAACCGTCTTAACCTGGTCCTTGACAGGGGCTGTCATAATAACCAGAGATTGACCGCAAATGGCTGCTTGGCGGAAGATGCTCAGCGGCAAAACAAAACCTCAGCTTAACATTAACCAAGCTTGACATGTTGAGTGAGAGCAGCCCCTCATTCTTTTAACTGACCTCATTAAGCTGTTCTGTGAGCACAGCCAACCAGGCTTGAGAGGACAACTCTGTGGTCCATTTTTCAGGTGGGGGACAATAAGGTGGTTTAACTGAGAATGGGTTGATCTTGGGTTGATCTTGGAAAAGCCAAGATCTTGCTTGGATTTCCCCAGTGACAAGTGGGAGGGTGGGATGTTGCTGTATTTGCTTGAGAGGCTGCTGCAGACCACTAAATCCTCCCGCAGTAGCTTGAGTGACTCTAGTAATACCTGTCAGTAAAACATCCCTGGCCTAAATGGGTTTGTGTGTTGTAAAATCTGACTTCCTACATAGGAACAAATAATAATGGAAAAATAGTTTCCGTACTTCTGGGAATCTCAGTAAGGCAGAGGGCTTTTCTCAAGTAGCTGGATTTTACTCCCCTTAGACTGGTGGTGTATGTTTCCTCATATTCAAGCTCACTTCAAAGCATCTCACCTAAATAAGTGTAGAGATCAATTAGAAGACATTATCAGATAGAAACTATCATATCTGAATTTCTGATTGCTGGCCTTATAATCCAAAAGCAATTTATCTGGAAGAAAGTCAACATTTACAGGTAACAGGGCCCATAGTTTTGTGATACAAACCATCCAAAGAAAATTATTTCCAATTGTGACTGATAGGGGGTGATACCCATCCTCTAACAGTAAGCAGGACCATCTATGGCCATAAGTAGACAATTTACATCACATCATGTCACACACATCATATCTATCACCATAAATAGATTGCATGTGTCATGTCATTTACATCCTGAGCCTCATCAGTACATGACTGGAAGATTGTCTAGCAATTGTGTGCACATTCTTTTGAAGTGTACCATAGAAGGGAAGCTCAAAAAGACTAAAGTCCTGTATTTAGTGCAATTAAATGCATATATTTAATAGAAATGACTTCCTATGAGATGTGTTTAATACTACAGACTAAAGCTAAAAATACTCTGTTTTTCTACATATAAGCATCTTCAAGTCTTTCAGAATAGACACATATAACTAAACATTCTAGGACAGAATTGATAATTGGGAATGGGTGTCAGTGAATGTACTAAAAATTGTATAACAACCCTAAACAATTTACTTGGTAGGTATTAAGTAAAATCCAAATGGGCAAGTACAGTGCAATCACATATTCAAACATTCAGAAACTAAGACTTGTTTTGCTTTATGGAGTAACAACCTATCATTCAAAAGCCAGCTGTTTGAGAATAGAGGTTTTCCATTTAGGTCATATGTTAACATTGCTTTCTCTTCTCTTTCCTTATGTTGCACAGGACTTCCTGAAAAAATCATTCCATCTTACTACTACTGCTGCTTTCCCCTTTCGTTGTGGAAAGGAAAGGAAAGCCAAGACACTGAAGCACAGAAGGAATTAAATTTCCTTTCCACAAAACCTGAAGCACTCCCAAATTCTGCCTTTGCACTCCAGCTGAGACATGCATGCCAGGTCTGTGGGCATTTACTCGGAAATAAAGTCCACTGAGCTGAATAAGACTTACTATTCCTAATAAGTATGCATAGAATAACAGACCAATGATTCAATCTCTTATACACCCTACTGAAAGTGGGGCTTACTTGCAAGTAAAGGTGTAAAATCAGGCTGCATAAATGGACCCAGAAGCAAAAGGGAGAACTGTGATGTGAAAATATTTACCTATTCTTTACCCGCAAAGTTAAATTATACTGCCTATTTCACTACTGCCTAATCTTCAACAGAACTAGCAGCTTCCCTTTTTACTGAAACACAGTATTGCCTCTTCCCCCTTTCCAAAAATGTTTTCAGGACCTTCTGGCCATAAATGGAAACACAAGCTAACAAACAATATGTGTCAAAAAGTAACAGGTTTCATTCAGCTAGAACTATTATGTGGTCAGACCAATACTAAGCATATTTGCTAAATTCAGTAAATTTATTCAGAAATTTATGTGAAAAGGCCTGCAATCCTGGTTGCCTAATGCTTGTGAAGCTGTGGAATCTCCAAACTATGCTGTACTCAAAGAATTATCTGAAATGTCTATCTACTTTCCCACTACCATTCCCATTATAAAATGCTTCCATTTTTTTCTTGCAAACTTTTTATTATATAAAAAAATCTATTTGTATCAAGCCTAACCAATTTGGGGAATATATTAAGCTATTTTTGTATATAAGAGCCAGATAAATTTATAGCCTTTTTTGTACAAATGGTATAAAATATGTATATCTTGATAACTTTTTTAAAGATATGTGATGCTTATTACCTCTTCCTATCTAGATGTGTGTGTAGACAACATGACCTTACAACTGCCATGTTTTTGTTAAGTGGTTTTGTAAAGGTCTTGGAATGCCTCCACATGTACTTTAGCACCAATGTGTCTTACTTTTTATAGAAAGTTTGCTAATGTATTAATAAACAATGTTCAAAATGAACAAACTTTATGCAGCTATTGTCCAAACACAAAATGGTAGCTATTTATTTTACAAGCTGCTGCCTTTTGAAGAAAAAAGAAAAGAGGAGGAAACACTCTTTTACTGCCTTTCCATTCTGTTTTATTATAAACTCACAAAAGTCATGTGTAACGACATTTTATACAAAATAGTTTGATAATAAACTTTGTTTCAATTAAATAAAATCTTCCTGGTTGGTACCATTCTGCCATTGATTAAACCTGTACAGGAAAGGCAAATATTTGGGTGGCATGTCACTTCTAAACAGCTATATATAGGATTTCTACACAAAAGCTCCCATATTATGCTGGTATTCTTTTACCTTTCTATTTTGCAAATGTCTGCTAAATCAAGAGAGGCCTGCCTGCCTGCCTCTTCCATTGTCCTTCATTGTAACCACTGGACATTTCAAAATTTTCTCCATAGAATGGATCCCAACAGAGAGAGGGCTCTTTCCTACATCTACAAGCTTTCAAACTTGACCACCTTCTGATAAAACAGGGTGTTGTGGATAGATCAGATTGGGCTGGGGGGAAATTAAGGGGCTGATTAGCAGGGGCTTGGGAGGAGAGGAGCATAATGGCTACTAATATGTAATTGCTTTTATAAGGCACTACATAAAATTGCTGGAGGTATGAGTCAGCGATGGAAAAAATCAAACAAAAAAAAAAAATTAAGCAGTGAAAGAGAATTGCGTACCTCAGATTCAAATCATTGATCTTTCTAGCTGTTATGTTCTCTCAACAGCGTGATCTGTGTGTAAAAGTACCCAATTACCAAGACTCAAAAAGAAATTGGGGCCTTCTCTCTCGCTCCTTTTTTGGCTAGCCTCCTTGTCAGTTAGTAAAGACGTGACTAGAATCTATCTCAGGCTCATTCCCCACCACTGCCACCCTCTCTCCCAACCCCTTCCCCCCTCCTGCTTTCGTGCTCAGCTCCTCCAGCGTCGCTTTCCAATTCAGTTTGCGCGTCCCAACACACTACACGGGCGGCGTGCATCCTATGAAACAAGCATCCTATCCAATGAAAATCAAATTGCTGAAAGTAGACAGCCACCCCTGCCTTTCAATTCCAGCTTTCTCAAAACGAACAGCAAATCATGCAGAAATTCTTCAGGCATAGGCTACAGAGGAATTTTATTTAATTTGCTAGCATTGCATTTCCATACATTTGGCCTCTTCTCTCTCCCCCTTCCCCCCACTGTTTCTCTCTTCTCCCCATTAATATGCTGCTTGGAGAGAACAGGAAAGCAAGCAGAAAACATCCCAGCGCCCGCCCTTTACTTGACTACGAATATTCATTGTTGAATTTGGTCTTGAAACCACTGTTTGATTATGAAAATAGCAATGGTTATCACCCATCCCATCTGTTTTTCCCCACTTTCCTAAATCTCTCCTTTCCCTCCCTCTCTCTCTTTTAAAAAAAATATTTATTTTTACACTGGTGCCATTATAAGGTTTTCAAACTAAATTTAGCTATAATTTATGGCTAGGAATAAAAATGCTGCTCATTTTGATCTGAAGGGCTAAGTTAACATTTCCATATGTAGATCGATGTTGGTTTCTTTTTCCTCTCACTATCCCTTCCCCTCCCATCAAATCAGATGTGAAGATGATGCTTCCTTTGAGAGAGAAATGAAATTCTTTCACTGCTTATAACAAAGTTCAAGACAGCAATACCCAGATTTTCTCTTCTGAATAGATCATATCACTTTCCTGGGAACAGGAAGAAGGGACCAAGAAGGAGTGAGGTAAATCTCTGAGCATTTAAACACTACTAAAGTCTTTTCTTGGGTTAGGAGGAAAGCTACTCAGGAGCTTTGAGGTGTTGGATTTGGCATTTAAAAACTCCATATACCAAAAACCCCTTTAATTGCATGATTAAGTTTTCCCATTACCTTTATGGAGTGAGGTGGGTAAGGTGCAGGTCAATTTACTAGAAATGCAGGTGGACATTTTAAATGTTTCCAGGATGGGAAGGCAGAACTTGACAAAGCCTTTTGCAAATACACCTCAGCTATGTTCTTTTAGCCTTTATAATAAAAAATTAGTGGATTAATTCAGTAAGATCAGTTTAAAATGGGGAAACAAAACATGGCTGCAGGCAGACCAAGAGGCTGCAATGCTTCACAGAAGCAACTGGAGGGTGTCTGCAGAGATCATTCAGTTAGAGAGAAGCTGATGAGCTCAGACAGGCAAAAGACAAAAAAACAGCCACCAACATGCAAGATCAGGGTGCACATTACAATGGGCTGGCATCCATGCCTGAATACTTATCATGCTGTTCCTTTCGGAATAAGCAAATCTATATAGAGCACAGAAATGGAGCAAGAAACAATAAAAGGCAAAGAAATTAAAGACAAGGAAAAAAATCAGAGGGAACATGCTTATAATAAAGTCACACATTATATGTCTCCACATCTTTTTATCCTTGAAAAGCCATACCATTCATATAGTACATTTCAGTCTGCTTTGTTTTCTAAATTTCTCAACTCTTTCTGCTTGAAAGAGAAATATTCACTTCTAAATAATGAAGTAGATAAAAACATGCTACTTTTGCTGTTTTGGAAATCATTTCTTTCTCACAGCAGGCCTTTCTACTGACAGACTCTTTGCTAAGCATTTCATGTATTCCCATGCATCCTTTGCTTTCATGTATGCTGCTCTGATCACATTCAGCAAACATCAACCCTATATTTGCCCTATCCTATTGTATGTCTTTTCTAAATAAATAAATGGACAGTAAACATTCATATTTTCCTCAATGGCCTGTAGCTCATATACTGTAGGTTAGGAGATATATGCTCTAAACTAAGAAAAAAATAAAAAATTATCTAGTGTGTATTTGTGTGTAGGTATGTGTGTGTTGAGTGAGTGAGCGAGCAAGCGAGCGATATAGCCAGAGAGATAGGGTTACAACAGGATTTATATATAAAAAGAAATGTCCACAACAGTTGATGCAAAAGGGATCCAACGGTTGTTTTTTTTGAGAACCTATGACAAAAAATAGTAATGGTTAGGAAGGCTTCCAAATATGGAGGATTGATGATCTATGCAGAAATAGTAAACATCAGCACCTAAAGGGAAAATTCCAAAAACTACCGAAATCCAGTTTTAACTGCTCAGTTTCATCCACTAAACGAAGAAATATCCTCTTTTCAATACATATTTGGGACTAACATCATTTGGAAATCCCTTTTTGTGGGGAGTATGCATGGACAAAATGGTGCAATATTAAAAGTAGAGCAGACTGGACTGAAATGAGCAACAGTGATGAAAAATGAAAAGCTAACACAGTTCCCATCTTCCCTCTTTGTTTAGCCCTTCCTTCCATCTTTATTCTGAATCCTAGTAATTTCTCCTCCTTTCTCTATAACTGCTGGTCAAGCTTGACATCTCCAAGGCATTTGACACCAGTTTCCATTTGAAGTTTATCATGACACAATTGTCCTCTATAACCTAAGCTTCCCTTGTCTGTGGAGATTCTTCATCATCCAGGTCATGGTTGTCTCAAAGGTACTTTGTTGTTGCAACTGAACTTTCTTGATTTTTTTCTTTGAAAACATTTTGCTTCTCATCCAAGAAACTAATCCAGTTCAGAACTGAAGAAGCTTCTTGCATGAGAAGCAAAATGTTTTCAAATTAAAAAAAAAGTTGCCTTTTGGAAAAGCACCTTTGGGCCAAGCTTCCCTTTTAATGCAACAACACTGTGCTCCTCCTCTTCTGAGACCACAAGCAAGCAACCTACAATTGCCACTACCGGTTAGCATTTTCTCCACTATCCCACCTCAGCTTCAAATCTATCATCTTGGAAGCAAGATCAAGTATGACTGGGAAAGCCTAGTTGGAAGACTAGGCTCCATTCCCAGAGTTCCTTTCATGCTTGTCATCATTTCCCATTCTATTTTGACACCTTCTTTTAAAATTCCCACTATGTAAGAAACCTTTATGAAAGAAGAAGGGTCTTATATGTTAACGGTATTCTGAAATGCCATCTGTAGGAATTTTTAGATTCAGCAACTGACAATCCAACAACCTGAAACTATGAAACTATCCAACAACCTGAGACCATGAAACTAATCCCATACAGGTCAGGATGGTTTTTATTGTATCAGACATATTAAGAGAATCTGACAAGTCTGGACGTGCCTCTCCCTTCCTCACTTTATCTTCATGCGAACTAAGGAGGGATTGTTTGAGGCATTTTGTCATGCTATCTTCTAGACCCAGCTCAATCCCCTCTTATGTGACTGTGCCTTGGTAGAAGCTTTTCTTCCTGTCTTTCAAGACCATTCTCTCTTTCCTGTACACTAACAACCCTACTCATCTCCTCCCCCATCCCCATATTAAGAAGGATCAAACTTTTGTTGCCCATTTCCTATTTTCCCTACAATTGCTGCTCCAATCAATTTCCTCTCCCTTCTCCCCTTGAAGTGGTGGCTGCCCAGGCATTAGTCAGCATCAGTTATTTAACTCCGTAGTAAATTACATTACCAGGGCAGGATCTCTGTTCTTCATCTTTGGGCAGATTTTGCTCTTGACTCTTTCCATTTCTTTTATGTTATGTTTATAAGTTTGTCCAGGTGATGCATGGAACCTTATGGACAGAGAAATCAGCTTAGAGAAGCTAAGGATAAAATCCATTACCTATAGGACTCTGTTCATGGATTCCTTATTGGCTGGTGGCATACGGGAAAGGGATGATAGCAAAACCAGAAAATGGTCACCCTTTCTACAACAAACAAGTAAGATGTTCACCTTTGAAGAATATTAAGTGCCCTGTCCTAATTTTTGGTCAAAAGTGGCATGTACCAAAGGCCAGGCATTTCACCCTAAAGTGGAAAATCAGACCCGCACCTACAACCACACACCCACACCAGTGGTTTTGGTAACAATGTTCTGAGGAAGACAGTGCTTGGTACATTTTTTGGTGCCATTTGGTTGACCTGCAAAGAAGCCAGCTACTCAATCCGGAATTTTTCTGCGGCTCTCCCTCCCCTCCAAAAAAGTTTTTGCCACGAGTGACTTTTGTGCACCAAATTAACTGATTGCCTCCAATTATTTTTGTCTGTTTGGCACCTCCCCCAATAGGTTAGGGTTACTGATCGCTGGTCCACAGCGATCCTTGCCAGAGCAAGAGCCTTTTCTCCTTTTCCCCGACACGCCTCACACAACCGCATTGGTACGCTGGGCGTCTTGTGGGCAGGGGGCTAAATCGTAGGAAGGCACGCAGGAAACAAACCACGGATCCGTAACCTCGTCTGCTTGCCCTTGCAGGATGTCTCCAGATCCACATGCCCCCTCCCCTTTGCCTCATGGGGTAGGGCCGCCTTTGAGAAATCCCTTCGTGGTCCCCCGTCGGGGCTTGGATTTCCACCGGGCAGAGTGCAGGAAGGTTTTCCAAGCGCGGGATCCAAGCCTCGCAACCGCCTGCCCGCTTCCTCATCCTGCGCCCGATCACGCGCTGGTTCCCCGCTCAGCCTCCGCAGCTGGAAAGCGAACCGTGCCGCAGGCCCCGCCGGAGCGGGGAGCGGAGGAGCGCGTGTCGGGCTTCAGGATTTATTCAAGCGATCAATCGCAGCATCCCGGCCCGCTCTCGACGCTGATTGGCTGCAGGCATGCGTCTCCTGTCGCCGCGTGCGCCGAGAGCCCTCCCGCGCAGCCCAGGCGCTGCTCCGGAGATAACAGCGCCCTGAAGAGGCGCCTCGTTTCCCCGCTGATGAAAAGGAAGCGGGCGGGCGGGGGGGGGGGGGAAGAGTAGGGAGGCGGGAGGAACCGTCCGAAGAAAGGACGGTTGCGGGATGGAAGGGGGAAGGGGGGGAAGGGTTGGGCTTGCAAAGAAAGAGTAAAGCGTACGTAACGCAGTGCAGGCAAGGGTGGAGAGGAAAGGCGCTTCTGAATCCGGCGCAACGGCTGCTCCTGGGGGTTTCGGAGACAAAACGGTTTCGGGTTCAGACAGCCTATCCGAACCTGGCCACTTTGGGCTCGCGGGAAAGAAAGTATTGTGAGAAATGGCGCTGGAGAATGGTAGTTTCCCTGGGATGTGAAAAGGAGGAGGGAGAGGAGGCTTTGAAACTTACCCCTGTCTGGTTTACATTTTGGAAAAGTCAGGACAGTCAGTGATTGATTGTTTGACAGCTGCCTACGACAATTCAGTGGAGCACTACTTCATACATGGAACCTGATATCAACACAGTTGAGAAAGTCCAGAAATATTTTCCCAAGAAGAATCCTCCACTCCTCTACTCATTGCAGAATACCTTATGCCACCAGACTGGAAATTCGAGACCGAGAAAACGTAGAACTACGCCGCCTTTGGTCTGATCTAATATAGTATATAAAATCATACATTGCAAGGTCCTACCAGTCAATGAATACTTCAGCTTCAACCATAACAATACAAGAGCACACAATAGATACAAACTCAAGGTTAACCGCACAAAACTTGATTGCAGGAAATGCAACTTCAGCAGCAGAGTGGTCAATGTCTGGAATACTTTACTGGACTCTGTGGTTTCTTCCCCAAACACCAAAAACTTTAACCTTAGACTGTGTACTATTGACCTCACTTCTTTCCAAAGAGGTCTGTAGGGGACGTGCATGAGCGTACCAACGTGCCTACCGTCCCTAGTCCTATTGTTTCTTCTTATTTTTCTTATATGTATCCATTTCATGTATTCCAAACTATGTTTATACTTATACCTATTTTCTTGTAAGTGATTGACAAATCAAATAAATAAAATTAATGTGCTTGATTTTGTTCTGGCTTTGCGTTGCTTCAAATCAGCCATTGATGTTTGTGATTTAGTGTTGAACTAGGTCACTATAGTTTGATCAACAATCTGTGGTTGGGTTAAAACATGGCTGGTTTAGTGGAATTCAGTTATGTATCTACAGTAATAGGCAA
Organism: Laticauda colubrina; assembly: GCA_015471245.1. NCBI lineage: Eukaryota > Metazoa > Chordata > Lepidosauria > Squamata > Elapidae > Laticauda > Laticauda colubrina. Next base: position 53,255,879 of record BLBF01000022.1, on the reverse strand, counting down.
TGTGAACTGTGCCACTATGGGATTAGTCTTCCATAGCTTCTGATCTAACATGTTTTGTGAGTGTAGCCAATTGTGGTTTATTCAAGAATCCAAGGATAAGGAAACTTGGTTTAGTGCAAGGCAGTTTTATATGAAAGGAATATGATGGCAGGAAGGAAACAAAATGATGGTGTTAAAACCCATGTCAAAACATCTCTCTTTGCACTTTCTTCTTTTGGGCCTTTCTACATCTCTTGAAGGGTGATTTGTATTTTGGATTTTTGAAATGTACTGTGTAATTTTTGGATAATAACCTAGTGGTTATTATTAACCACCCAATTATTATTATGGTTGGACTTGGACAACCTTGAACTATGTCGCCTACTATTAGACTTAAGCATAGCACACAAAATTATCTGCTACAATATCCTACCAGTCAATGACTACTTCAGCTTCAACCACAACAATACAAGAACACACAACAGATACAAACTTAATGTAAACCGCTCCAGACTTGATTGCAGAAAGTACGACTTCAGCAACAAAGTGGTCAATGCCTGGAATGGACTCCCTGACTCTGTTGTTACATCCTCTAACCCCCATTCCTTTAAACCTCAAACTGACCACTATTGACCTCACCTCATTCCTAAGAGGTCTGTAAGGGGCGTGCATAAGTGCACAATCGTGCCTACCATCCCTGTCCTTTTGTCCCCATTTATTCATACCTATTTCCTGTATTGTTACTCATGTTTATACTTATACCTATTATCTTGTAAGTGATTGATAAATCAAATAAAAAATAATAACTGTTATGTTTAGCAGCCCAGAACATGCATTGCAAATAGTTGTGTGGCCAAATCCAAATATATGTAGGCTATTATCCAGTCCAGAAAATGAGTAGTGCTCCATTGTTGCAGTAGAATATTTTGATTGGTGGTAAAAAGAAAAAAAAGCCATTCTATAATGGTAGGCCAACTCTTCTCTGACATTTTCCCTTTCATATCATTTGGGAAGGAATTAAGGACCAATTTAGGAAAGGTTAAAAGGATTGAAGTTGGTTATTAATCATATACCTAATCCTCCTATTGAAATCTTAATGATGCCAACAATAGGAATAGGAATATTTTTAATAGCAATATCAATCCTATATGGTGCGGATGCATGCAAGTAGACATATTAAGTTGAATCCTTGATAGATTCTTAGGTTTTGATATTCATTAACTTTCATTGGGTAATTCTGTGCAGATTTATTTGCAAGCCATTTTCTCTGTATTCAATGAAGTTCATTCCCCTAATAATTTATTTATATATAGTTTTTGCTTTAATCATGGTTTGTTGAGTAAACCACAATAGAAGTATTCATACCACACAATTAGGCAAAACCAAACAAAATCCATTATGGTTTGGCATGACATATGAATCCAATCAAGAATGCAGTTTTACAGAACAAAGCTATAAGTACCTTCTCAAAATTGTCCCATTAGACAATTCCCATCATTTGAAATGGAGAAAAATAGTGCCCACCTATAGTCAGCAATGACTAGCAGAGTACAGGTAATCCTCAACTTAAAACGGTTCACTCTTCAAAATTACAGTGGCATTGAAAAAAGTGACATGACCATTTTTTATACTTGTGACTGTTGCAGCATCCCCTGGTCACGTGATTTACATTGGGATGCTGACTCACATTTATGACCGATACAGTGTCCTAGAGTCACATGATCACCTTTTGCAACCTTCTGACAAGCAAAGTCAACGGGGAAACAAGATTCACTTAACAACCATGATAGTAATTTAACACCTCCAATGATCCACTTAACAAATATGGCAAGAAAAGTCGTAAAATGGGACAAAACTCCCTTACCACATTTCTCACTTAGCCACATAAATTTGAGGCTCAATTGTGATGGTAAGTTGAGGACTACCTATAACAGTGATGGCTAACCTCTTCATCGTGTGCCTACACCCATAATGCAATGCGTGCACTACCCTCCACCCCCTACACATGCGTGCATGACCCCCCCTGCACCACCTCTGAGCATGCATATGTGACCCCCATGTGTCTCACATCTTTGAGCATGCATGCGCAAACCCCCCATGTGCACCACGTCCCTCTGTACATACGTGCACATTCTGCACACACCCCACACCCTGTTGGAGAACCAGTTGTCAGAAGAAATTACTGGCCTAATCCTGTAAGGAAGGCAGGAAGGAAACATTCTGGTGTTGCTTACAGAAACTGCCTCTCCGTTAACCCTTATTACATTCTTGGTAGGACTAGATTTCCTGTCTCAGGAACTTCTCTGGAGTTATTTTTCCCTCCTTTGCTGGAACTTTGCTTGTGTGGAGTGACCATTCAAAGTTACAGTGGCAGTGAAAAAAGTGACTTATGGCCATTTTTCACACTTATGACTGTTGCAGTCATGAGTCATGAGAGGCCAGGTGAGGAGATGCGTGCCTCTATGTGAGTGATATTGAGTTGGCCACGCCAGTCAATTTCATGACCACCAAACCACATCGACCCAGTCACATGACCACCAAGCCACGGCCACCACCTAAGCCACGCCCACAGAACCGGTTGTTAAAAATTTTGAATCCCACCCCTGTTTTTAACCCAACATTTCAATAAGTCCAGAGATAATTTTTCCTTGTGCTCCCCTTGACAGCTTATTACCAAGGCATCCATCAAAGAGAGAGGGTGAAAAAAAGTCAAGAAGTGACCTTGACCATGCCACAGAAGCCCTGTCTCTTTTTTTACCTGTAGGGGACTGCCCTGTTGACTTTTCCAATACCTTCCCCCAACACCTGCCTAAAAAGAGCCACCTGCTCTTTTTAACTGAGTAAAACAGTTCAGGTTCATTGTCCAACTGCCGGCTCAGCCACTGATCCATCTCTGAGGTGAGTTAAAGACAAAGCAAAAATGCTGAAAATTCTTCATGAATAATGCTGCTCCTCTTTCCTCCCTGGAAAAGAAGACACCCATTTCAATGCAGGAGCATTTTGTTATGCTGGTCTCGGCTAAGTCACAGAAAGAGCCAAGAAGAAAAGCTGCAACAATTACGGGTCGCCTGTCAGAAAACATTAACGCCTTCCTTTCCCTGCCTGTCAAGCATGCTGGAAGTGAAAACTGCCATAGCAAATCACACCTTCACCCCTGCAGATATGTGAAAGCCAGAAAGGGGGTGGAGGGTGGGGGGAAATGCTACATATGTGAGTAGATAGATCCCACCAACACTGTTGTGCTTAAAATAATGGCAGACCTTTGTTTTAGGTTGCCTCAATTGATTTTTGCATAAACAAAGAAAAACATTGCCATCAATATGAAATACTGTGTAACATTTTTAAAAGCAGGTTCTTTTAATCTTCGGATGCTGATATTAAACATTAACAGCAGATAAAAAACTAGTATTTATAAAAAACATTTATAAAAAAATCCCAGAAAAAAAGGCCCATCTTGATTTTGTAAGGAAGACCTTCAGACAAGGGAAGTGATAAACCAAATGAGTATTTAGGAGGCTGGTTACCCTACAGATCCATGATGGCAAACCTATGGCATACCAGAAGTGGCACACAGAGCCGTTGCCAGCTGCTCTTCTGGTTTCTGGCAAGCACATGTGCGCTGGCCAGCTGGTCTTTGCGGGCACCAGAGTGCTGAAAAATGGCCCGTTTTTGGCTATTTTCAAGCAATTTTGGGGGCTGTTTTTGGGCTATTTTTGGTCCAGAAAATGCCCCCCAAATGGCCTAGAAAACGTCCTGAAAACAGCTCAGAAAACGGTGTGAAAAAATGGCCTGAAGACCAAAAAAAAAAAAAAAAAGTTTCTGGCTGGGGAATTCTGGGAGTTGAAGTCCACCAGGTTTAAATTGGCCAAGATTGGAGACCCTTGCTTTTTTTTCTTTTTTTGGGGGGGGAGTCTTCAGGCCAATTTTTGGCCTGTAAACCCCTGGTTTACAGAGTCAGCATATTGTCCCCAACAATCTTACCGACCTCAGAAAGATGGAAGGCTGAGTCAGCCTTGAGCAGGTCAGAATCGAACTGCTGGCAATCAGCAGCATTAGCCTACAATACTGTATTCCAACCACTGCGCCACCATGGCTCAATCAAATGGTTGGTGTGATTGTTGCCACTGGGTGTGTGTGTATGACAGTTTTTGTACAGTTTTGTGTTGGGCTTCTATTTTGTAAAATGTCTGATTCACTGTGAGTGAGTTGGGCAGCCATATACATTTTCTTAATAAATAAAAAAAAGTATAAGGTACAAGGCCTCTAAAGCCAAGTCAATTTCAAATCAAAATTTTAGTAGGCCAAATGGCTACTCTGAATGGAACCCTGCGTTTATGAAGGATGCTGAGAAATAGTTTCCATGAGAATACTCTGCATGAATAACCTAGTTTTGGATATTGTATACCCAAATTCACAAAAATGTGCACTTCTTAGTATTCTGTAATGCATTTTGCAGTTGAAAGAAAATGATAAAACAACACTTAGTATGGGAAAATATACAGACACTTAGTCTAGAGAAATATATTTGAAAATTCAATTTGGTACCGAAATGTATGAGAAGTGTACATTGAAATGAGTTCACTGGAACTGAATGTATACATGTAGAAATATGCACTGTATATGAATTTCACAAGTGGTCTGAACAGAATTTGCATTAGATGAAATGTACTTTTTTAAATATGCAAACAAAACTATCTTGCTTGATAATTATGTTTAAATTTTAACATCTTCATGCTCAAGTATACATATTTTCAGTTTACCTGCTCATGTTGCCAATGCTGAAAACATTGGAGCAGTATGTTTAAATTGAAAATTATACACAAGCACACACATTTATGTCTAGCAACTAAAATGTTATTTTCTTTTTTTTTTTTTGAAATTTTTTTATTGATTTTCAATAAACAAACATACACAAACAAAACACAAAACATAAAAACATAAAACTTCTTTTTGGAAAGCGGCTTAGTCCCGGATTACATCTTTTTGTACAGACATAAATTCGAATTCATGCTCACTTTTTATCCCATTTCATATCTTATTTACCATTCTACATTTTCTATATAGCTTCTCCCCTCTTTTCACTCTCTTAATTCTATTTTATTTATTTCATCTCAATTTAAATCATTATGCGTGTATCTTTTGTCTGTTCTATTTCAATTTTCTATTATCTTTTCTCATTAACACAAAATTTCTCCTGTAATCATTGATTGAAGTATGACCCTTTCAATCTTTCCCCTAAATTTAACACTTAAAATATTATATACTTTTAATTCTGATTCTGCTTAGTACGTTCTAAAGCTACATACTATATTATAAAATAAAAAGTAATAAGTTTATAATATAATTAAAACAATAATCCATAGCAAATTAAGCTCTATTATTAAATCCAGTTTTCTAACATTATTTCAAATATAAATACAACAATACAATCTTGTGTACTTTTGCAGAATCTCTATTTTAATCATATTTTTACCCACTATCTCTAAATAAATCTTGTTTCTTTACATCTTGTTTTAAACCTTTGTAACTTCTCTTTCCTTTTTCTATTCCTTTCTTCTCCAATCCTGCCTTTTTCCCCCCTTGTCTCTTAATCTCCACCTTCTTCATCTCCACCTTCTTCTGTATTCCTCTTTTCTGTTGGCTTTCTGACATTGTATCAATTTTCCACCTTATTTTTCCTTTTTTTGGTTGTTTTTTTAAATCTTAAATTCTCCATTCTCTTTCCCCTCTTTCCTTTTTCTTCTCCAGCTAGTTTGTTCATTAAAGATAGTTTCTTCTTCATCCCAGTCTTCTTGTTCTTGTAGTTTCTGGTAGGTAGAAATCGCCATTTCTAAAAAATGGAAAACAGATCCTGAAGAGCGCTTCCCTTCTTGTTCCTCTTCTTTTAGCTTTTTAAATTCAATTTTCAGTTCATCAACAAGTAGTGCCATTGTAAACAGTTTTTTTTTATACAACCCAAATGTTTTTAGTCTTTCAAATAATGATTTCCAAAAGTCCCAAAGTCACCAAGCAATCCAAATCTACACAGACTGTTTCATTTAGCACTTTCTTCTTTTTATACTTTCTCTTCCTGGAGTTATAGTTCAGTTACAAAGCTCCAATTAAAATAAATCTTTTAGAAGTCTTGTTACAGTTTAGCTCTGTTCTTATAAATTCCAAGCAGCCTCCTCCAACAAAAACTTAATATTTATTCTTTTCCTCTCCCTTCCCACTTATAGCAAAAAAGAGTTCTCTCCCCCCTCCCCCGATGCTCAGAAATCTTTATTGTCCCCTTGGCTTTAGTTTTCAAGATTACCTGCTGATGCCAGAATGGGTTTTTCTGATTTCTCCATTCATTTGCTATCACCAAAAGGAAGGAGAGTGAGAAAAAACAAACTTTCCCTTTTAACTTTCATTTGCCGTTTTTTCCATCTTCGTCGGGAACGATGTATCTTTAAGGAAGCTTAAATTCCAGGGTATTTAAATGTTACTTATTATCCCGGTTAGCCAAAAACTTTCACTTTCTCAGCTTCCTCCTGCACATTCTTATCCGGATGAAAGTTTCTTTGTGGTGGCCATTGCTGACCGCCGCTCCACCACTTTCGGAAAAAGGAGTTAAGTCAGCTGAGGAGGGGGGTTGTGATTCCCCCAGACCCCTGCTGAGTCTCCCCTATCTTCAGTTACCTCAACAGAGTAACTATAGCCCCCAAATCCAGCTGGATCGAGGGCACTCCAGCGGCGAGTGCAGCAGAAACCATGCACAATCATGGATTCCTGCCACCACCAAAGCCTTGCAAACCGGAAGCCCTAAAATGTTATTTTCAAGGCCCGTAGCCAGACAGGTAGTTAGAGAACCATGCATGAAATTTTGACATAACTTGTCACATAATATAGATAGAACTTTGTTAATTCATTTATTAAATGTAGACAGCCACACAACTCTAACACTCCAATTTTAAAGGATAATAAAAAGAATAGTAAAACAAATTGTGTGTACAGAAAAGGCAATATTTCAACTGGATAAAATCCTATAGGAGGCTGACCCACTATTCTAATCCAAAAGAATTCCAGAGGAATGGTCAAATCTCCAAAGACTTAAACATTGTCAGGGTAGAAGCACAGGGATGTGTGGGGTGTGCTGTTCCAGAGGACAGTGCTATAACAAATTACTGTGTCCCAAGAGATTACACTAGTTGAAGAGACTTGGAGTATCCAATTCTGCCAATCATATATTGAAAAATATAACTTCTCAATTCTATAACATATTGCAATATGCTTGGATGCTTGAAGAGTATCGACAGTATTTCTTTCTAAATAACTGATAGGCTATTTTATGCACTTCTTAGAAGGTGGGGAAGGCTGTAAGACACCAGGAAAAGTCATCATGGATCCATAGCATCATATGTCCTCCCTTTTCTTTGATACTAAGGGTCAAAGTAGAAAATTCTGCAGGAGTTTCCTTTCAAGGTTTTGAAATGGGGTTGTAGTGGCATTGGGGTGTAATGGTTTGTGCTCTGTTTTCAGGATTTCCTATTTGCCCTCTGATGGTCTGGCTTAGCACATATCTGCCAGCTGAGGTTGCTTTCCCCAGTGACTTTTTCCAAACTTTGTCTATCCTGGATAGTGCTCCAATGCTTCAGCAAACAGATGATGAGTGGTTAGTGGACCAGCTGAAGGGGAATAGAACAGTGCTACCATGACTATCATCTTCATTTTAAAAAGACTGTGTACTATTAAATCAGGTCAATTATTTACACTAAGAACTGGCAACAGCCACTCCAACCCCATCCAAATCTAACGCTGATAATCTCATAATACAGTATATTCTTTACAGGCATAAATAGATTATTAGAACATTAAAGTAATGGAGAAAACACTAGAAGCAGATGCTAATGTCTTCAGCAGTTGGAGATAGGTTAATTCACACAATTGAGCCCAAAATTTATGTTGCTGAATGCTAACAGTTTCATTTGTTAAGTGGACTAGATGACCTATAAAGTCCCTTCCAACTCTGATTATCTGATCTGATAATCCACTCACCAGTTGTAAGTGTGAAAAATGGTCATAAGACATTTTTGTCAGTGCCGTTGTAACTTTGGTCATTAAACAAACATTTTAAAGTCAAAGATTACTTGTACTTAACTGTTCTTGATAAGCATTTTTTGCCATTTACATCAAAATCCTATTCAAGCATTTCATATGACTGCTTCCTTTCTGATTACCGACAACAACAGGTGGGAAGGAAAGCTGCATGCAGCCCGATCCATATAGCAAAGAATAGCAATATGCAGTTTCAGTCCTTCCACAGCATCATTCATCTCAAACCCACCTCCCACTCCCAAATTAGCCTTTCACAAAATTTATATATATAAAAATAAATAAATACGTCTCATGCAGAGTTTTTCTGTTTCCTTGAAAGCCCAATGTCATGTGCATTGGGGTGGCCTGTGGAAATTGATTTGAGAGTCAACTCTTTTCTCTTTTCTTTCTATCTCTCGCTTGAGTGGTTTGTAGGCCTTGGCCCTTGCTTTCACTCGAGGGGAATGCGGTTGTCCATGGAAGAGGTCAGCATTTCAAATTGGTTGAGTTCAATGGCACAAATGACATAAAACTGACAAGAAAAGACTGTGTGTGTGTGTGTGTGTGTGTGTGTGTGTGTGTGTGTGTGTGTGTAAGAGGAGAGAGGTGTGTGTGTGTTGCTGCTGCTGCTGCTACTGCTGCTGGTCACAGACTTCATAGATCCAAAGCTTGGGGTTTTGCATTGTGAGGGGACTTGGCACCAAAATAAATTAAATAACAGGCTTAAAGACTATTGAGGGGAGGACTGAATGCAAATCAAAGATAAGTAGAAGTTTTCTTTTCTAAAAGAGAGGTTATTTTTTTCTCCCCTGCCCCTTCTTACCTCCCCTCCCTTCCTTTCCATATCTGCACAGGCAGAGCCTGAATGTTAAACATGATTTAGCCAGCATTATTCTGGGAACCTTTTCATCAGGTTTCTGCAAGCAATTGCCTATCTTGGCCTATGATTAATGATCAGCTGTGCAATTTGGAGCCCATAATGACTCAACAATCCACAGGCAAACTATATAGTCACATTCCTTTTGCAGATTTGCCAAGCTGTTACCGAGGGGCCCATGGCCCAGACGGATTGTTGAAGAGATAGCTAAGCATTTCAGCAAATGCCATTCTCCCCTTATCTTGCTGAGGAGTGTGTTAGACAGCAAGCTCATTTACAAAATGCAAAGCCTAGATTTCAGTGGTTTCTTTCTTTTACTTTTCAATCTCTCTCCTCTCCCCTCACATCCCTCCGCGCCCCCCCCAAGATAAAAAAAAATGGGGACTTGAAATAATTGTTTAAAAAGGCTGGTTATAATAGAACTCTGTGTATGGCCCTGCAGTGATTATGTGGACAAAATACTTGCTTTGTTTCCAAATTTCAAATCTGATTAATTGAGGCCTAATGCTATTAATGCTATTTGAAAAGGAAAAGTTAATCTTGTAAAAAGCTCAGGGTATGAACAGAATCTGAAAATCTCAGCAGATTTGAAAACCTATAGCTGTTACCATTATTTCACTAGTATCTCTTGAATAGGTTCTGACAATTACATTAAACATTTATTTTAGATGGATAGATAGAGATGGATAGTGGATAGATGGATGATAGTTAGAGATGGATGGATAGAGATCGATGAATATAGTAAGCTTAGCATTTATGCTGGTTGGTTGGATTAACCAAATATAGCTTGATATAAACTATTTCCCCCTAAAGTCAAATAAAAGTGTTAAAGATGGTTGTATTCAAGGTAACAGAAAGAAATCTAATTTGTTAAACAAGTAGTGTAAGAATATCTTTCGTCCATCCTCTCTTGAATTTAAAGGACTCACATAGGTACCAAAATATAAGTATTCAGAACCAATATAT
>BLBF01000022.1:53153820-53245599 GCA_015471245.1 Laticauda colubrina | reverse complement strand
TTATTTTCAGGGGATGTCATCTATTGACTAACCTCACTGGTGCGGATCGTTCCTGGCCTCCTTTTTGCTGTCAGAGACCTTCAGGAACTTCTTTTTCTGCAGCCAGCAAGGCTTTCCTTGATCGATCTGGAGCTTTGTTATCAGCTACAGAGGTCTTCAGGAAAGCCTTGTCAGCCTTGTCAGCTACAGAAGAAATGGGCTGACAAGACAGGTGTCGGGGTGTGTGAGGCCTGGCTACAACTATCTGAAGGTAAGTAATAGGGCAGCTCCATTATCCCCAATCCCCACCCTAGCTTAATTTTCACCTGTGCACTCTGGAGTGGGTGGGGTCTTAATTAAGGCTTATTTGGGGGGGGGTTGGGACTTATATTGGGTGGGCATATAAAAATCAAGCTAGGACTTACTTTCAGAGTAGGTTGTATTTTCAGGAAAACAGGGTAGCATAGTATTCCCAATGATATGTCTCAATGTCATATTCTATTGGTCACCTATAAATAGGTGACCTGCCTGTTATTTCTATCAATCAAGTAAGATCTGATAAGATTAGCAATGTCTCCAGTCCCACCTATTAAGCAATATAATATGTTAACCAAATTGTAGTAGTGCCAGTAATTGATATAAAACAGAAAAAAAAGTCTTCGCTTCTTTTAACAGAAGAGGTTTTAGTTTAATTCTGATCAATTATTGATCTTTTAAGATTGTTTCATAATATCCAAATGAACCCCATACTCATATTATTCATTTTCTTTTTTTCATTTCTCAGGTGTAGTCATGAGGAGAACAAAAGCTGTGTTTCTACTTCAAACTAATTGAAGTTCCCCTTATTTTCTAAATATGTGAAAAAGCTTACCGTAATGCTGTGAAAGTCCAAACAAGCAAGAAACTACAAGAAAGAAACAGCTACGTGAAAGCCATAAAGACAGTGATTTCAGAACCATGGAGAAAAAAATAGGCTTTCAGTACAAGCCACTATAACATTGCATGTATCATGACTTTCAGGGCCACATCTTTCAACTAGGAATAAGTCATCTGAAAATATGTCAAAAGAAAAGTTGCTCATGATTTCTTATTTTCATGAAGCAAGGTATCTAAGTCTAGGAAGAAGGTTTTTTTTTTTTTAATCATGGCCCAATGTTTATAAAAAAGCCTCTTCCTGCAAGTTAGGCTTACCCAATGTTCTGAAAGGAGGTTACAAAATAGCTTTTCTTGATGGCTTTTTAGACTTAGTTATGAATGGACAACTTCATGTGAACATTCATATTTGCTGCCTCTTGCTATATTGATTTGTTTTCATTACATGACCATTTGTATAATATATATGGATCATTTGTATGATATCTACAGACCCCTCACATCCTGAACATAAACTGTTTCATCTCCTCCCCTCAGGATGCCACTATAGGGCACCGTATACCAAAACAACTAGAAACAAAGATAGATTTTTCCCTTGTACCATCACTCTGCTAAACATATAATTCTCATAATACTAAGGATATCTAATTATGTTTACTATTATCCTTCTCACCTTTGCTATTGCCTATTCTTATTGGTATCTTATGACTATCACTTTGTTGGTTGTATCTTATGACTTATGATTGTATCTTATGATTTATCACTTTGTTGTTTGTATGGACACTGAAAGTTTATGCACCGGAGACAAATTCCTTATGTATCCAGTCACACTTGGCCAACAAAGAATGAAGAATATTCTATTCTGTTCTATTGTCCTCAACTAGAGATCTTTTATCTTCTGTTTTGTATACTGCCAGTATCTTAAAATATGAGCAGTATAAAAATTCACAAAATAAATAAAATAATGGAAAAAATAATGGAAATCAAAAAATAGACCAAATGATATAAATTAACCTGTCTCATGACATCATGATTTACATGATATCATTCCTCCTCGTCCATTGTGGACACTCATGGAGGAAGAGAGTACTATAATTTGTAACAGCCTCCTGGGTATATGGCAACACAAAAAAATACAAAAAAATGGATATCCAGATCTAATGGGTGTGATGATGTTATAGTATTTTAGAATGCATTTAATTTTTAACACATGAATAGATTTACTCCTACTATTATTATGTCATTGATTATGCATCTTACTGGGTACTACTTTTTTTTTTTAAAGTAACCAGATATAAATAATGATTAGAGAACAAGCCACAACTGAAATCTGGCTTGTTCCCCAACCATTATATATTAAAGTGTGTTATTGGAGAACTTTAGTTTTTGTTAAGGCATAGGTGTCTACATATTCCTGCTGCTTTCCTTAACATGAAAAAGGCACCTTTGCACTATAGGCTCCACTCTTTCTGATGTATGTGCAATATCATGACTTGTATTCAGGGCTTGCACAATGCTGCTTTCACCAGACTGATGCATTGGTCCCCCTACAACAGATGCTTCTGTGTAGAACTTGATTCAATACCTTCAATATCCTCATCCAAACTATCAGAGAAGAATGAAGAAAATAGCATCACATCCAAAGCTTATTCCTAAAACACAAAACCAACTTTCTTCTGTCATCTTTAAGGTGTGATGATCTCAACTTCTACAACATCCCAATCTTTGTGAAGTCCATAGTACCTAGAAAAGCCTTGGGTAGGGAAGGCTACATTATATCTGAAGTAGACATGTTTCCAAATGGATCCATATACATATACACTTTGTATTGACATGAACAGGAACTCAAGGTTTGTGTGAGGGGAAGAGAGGAAAAATTTCACATGCTGTTATTGACAGAGGTCACATTTAGGCTTAGAGTGTTTCAAGACATCAACAGAAGTGACAGATCAGATAGGCCAGAAACACAAAGTTGTATTCACATTAGCTATGGGAAATTCTTGCATGGGCCAAGAAAATCCAGCTCATATTGATAACTACTGTGCTGAAACTTTGAGGTAGTAGCATACTGATAAGATGACAGCATCATTAATAAACTTATATGCCCCTTTTAAACCTACCTATTGTGAACACACACTTAACAGCTCAACCATTTCCATAGTGAACATATTACATTGGTTTTCTCATATTATCATTTTGGTAGCTCTATTAGATTTGGTTTCTTAAATCTGATTTTTCCCCATCCTTCAATATGGTGTATATGTGTTTTGGTTATACTTCTCTAGATATATACAATACTTTTTATGCATTTTTGTAAGTATTTTTTTTTAGCCAACTGCAAATAAAAATTTGAAAGAGTGTTTATTTTGAATCAAATAAGGTTGCATTCAGGTGGTAAATAAACATATTTTCCCCCATTAATTTTATGAGGTCCCAGGCAGAGCATGTTAGTATGTTAGGGAAAAAATAGTCTTTTTCATCCAGCTGCTTTTTAACATGGGTCCATTTTCCTATATTTAATGTGTTTTTGACATTCTGTTACATGTTTCAAAGTAAGAAACTGATCCTCTTTCCATTGAACAACACCAATACACAAATGAATCCAAAGAACTGAAATTACCTCCTCATGGAAAAAAGAATGATATTTCCTTAGTGAAGAATTATATTTAACCTGCCACCATTTTACCCATCTCTATGATCTCTATGAGCACCCAACATTTCTCATTATGGGCTAGAGCCTGGTGGCAGAAAAACAAGAGAAAGCCAGGTGAAGTTTTAATTGCAATTGCTTGCATTTGCAGATCCTAGGTAAATGACAAGATTTTTTTTTTTAAAAAAAGGAAAACACCCTCTTGATACACATATTTCAACGAAGCAAAAGCCTAGAGACTCTCGCCTCCTCTCCCCCCCCCCCCCCACATACTCCCTCCCTTCAGTGTCTGTTTGAATCGTATTCTCCGGAGTTGACAAGCACATGTTTTGGAAACCATTGAAAAGTTTGAGTCATAAATAGAGAAAGCCGTTTGGCTTAAATGTTGCTAGGGAATACCTGGCAACAAGAAACAATGGTTCTTTTAGAAGGTCCAGGGCAAACAGTGACCGTGGTAATGGGGTGGGCTTAAGGAGGCTGCTTGCCCCAAACCTCTCTACTCACACTGAGCCTTCAGCATTGGGCTGTGCTCCGGAAATTCCACACACAAAGCCCCCATTCAACGGGAGGCGGGACAATGCATGTGCTTTGGGAAGAAGGGGAAAAAGGAGGAGGCCTTGATGAGGGTGGGTGCTTTTTTGCCAAAAAAAAAAAACACCAAACTTTCTTTCTTTCTTTTTTTTTTCTCGCAAAGAACTAAGGGAGGCCCCAAAAGTGCTAAGTTTGTAAAAGAAGCTGAAAAGATTCAGAATGAGAACATAAAGGAGCCAGGGAATGCCCTGTGAATTTTGAACAGACAGTAGAAAAGGGACTCTAAAAAGCAATTAGTGATGCTGCTCAGAGATGAAGAGGGAGATTGCAGTGAGGGAGGAGGCATTAAGAGATGGAAGGGAATTACACTCATTTAGTAAAGTGCTAAAAGAGAGCAAAGGAGAGATGGACATCTCCTGGAATTTGGAGGATGGAAATAGATGCACAAATAGATGCATAGTATTTAAGGACAAGATGCCAAGCTAGGGACACATGCCAATATGGTCCTTTTAAATTCATTGCTAATGCTCTCCCTTCTTTCTGAAAAGTGTGTCAAACAGCTAAGTCTGGAGAGAAGTAAGCTCTTTTTGTCTAAATAGCTCAGCATTCCAGAAATGGATCCTCTGATCACCAAGACCCTGTAATCAGTCTGAGCCAAAGTAACTCTGAAATTCACAGATACTCTAATATCCCATGGACATGGATGGCCATTTAATGACATTAGTGTGGACAAAACCATTAAAAGAGAATCAAATAGCAAGATTGTTTGGAAGGAATTTTTGTGTGTCCATTAGACTTTCTTTGCATGTAAAGAGCTATGAAATCATGGATATTGCACATGAAACTGGAATGGGAACAGAGGTGGTATTCAACAGGTTCTGATCAGTTCTGGAGAACCAGTAGCGGAAATTTTGAGTAGTTCGGAGTACTGCTGGTAACCTTCCCCCAGGAGTGGGAAGGGAATGGAGATTTTACAGTATCCTTCTCCTGCCACACCACACCACGCCCAATAAGCCACACCCACAGAACTGGTAGTAAAAATTTTTGAATTGCACCACTGAATGGGAGCACTCTACACAATTGTTTCTTTTGGTGAGAAAAGATATTCATAAAACATGACAATTATCTTGGATTAATAATGAAAACGGCTGTACTCCATTTGGGTTTCAAAGGCAAAACGCATTTTAAGAGTGTGTACAGTGTGTAGGTAGCTCTTATCTGCAACTGCTTAAATCTAAAGTGTCTTTTTCAAGATTTTTTAGCATTGGTTGCATGACCCAATCAAAAAAGGTTGGCTGCTTTGAAGTTCTGCTAAAAGGTGCTATGTTTGCATCCTTTTGCATTCCAAGACCCATTTTTGCCATTGAGCCTGAGCTGTAGGAACTAATTAGATGATTTGGAGATGTCCACATACAAGAAGTAACATAATGATCTTTGATTCATTGTCTTAATCATAATTAAATGCCTCTAAACCAGCAAATCTCTTTCCAACTAACATACTTAATAAGACTTTTTCAAATGACTGCCATCTCTATGATTACCTAATGTCAAGAATGAACTCATTGACATAGGTGATAGGATTACTTTTCCTGACTATTTAGAATAGGCACATTCCTGACTATTCATATTCTGTGATAAAGTGAAATGCCCTTTACAAATTTTTTGAAGTATTTCATCATCATAATGTCAATATTATGTACATGTTTTGGCTTATCATTTAAATTGGGACCTTAAAACCATGTGTGGAAGTGTTGGTGTGCATTCTTCTTTAAATATGCACCTATGTTGTAATACATATTTAGATTCTGTGGACCTGGCTGAATATATCTTTGGATATTTTTGATATGTGGATCATTAGCCATGGCCCTCATGACTTAAAGCATTGTATTACACTGCATTTGTTTATGTGGTGAATTTATCCATTTTTAATATGCAATAGTAAGACTTAGTTCTTTGACAATTACTTCACACAACAACTCCTCCATGTTGTGAAGCACCCAACTGTAAATAGCAGCTTTATTAATGATGCACTCTGCTACAACAGATTTCATACATCCAATCCTATTACTAAATCTCTGGACAAAAAAGGGGAAATATTTTGTTACACAACAAGCTTTCTCTGATCACTGGATTTTTATTCTCGTTATTTTCTTAACCTGACTTTTATCTGTATTTAAGTCCTGCCTCACTCTGTTTGGTTCCGGTTTTGAGAGCTTTCCACAGTGGCACTGCCATAGCCAATGAGATGCATTGCTAATTGAAAACTTATTTCCTTGTCCTGATTTTTTGGGGGGTTTCTTTTCTGATAATCCCTCTTGGGTTATCCTTCAGTACTGACTGTCTCATTGGTTCTGACATACAGCTCCCAATTAATCTTAGACCCATCCCGGTCTTGAAAGTTTAAACTGAACATGTGCAAAGAAGGGTATTTGTCATGTCAATTAATGCTACAGATGGTCCAGGGAAATTTAAATGAGTCAATAACATGACTTTTGCAATTGTGTATACAGATGACGGGTATATCCATGTATAAAAAAATCATCCATGGAGGCCTTATCATATGCTGCATCCATAGAAATAAATTAAACTAGGAAATGAAAATGCATTACATAAAAATATATTAATTGAGTTTAATTGGTATATGTTCTATAGAGTTGCAAAACAACAATCTTCAGATTATTATTATTTGCTATTTCGTATTCTCGAAACATGTTAGGAAGTGTTATGTAGCAATGTTTTGTAGCATTGTTATGTAGCATTCTAACAAATTGAAATTATTCATTTTCAAAAATATTTCAATTCAGCTGTTGAAGAAATTGTCTCATGTGTGATATCCATATATCCATAAAGATGTACAAAAACTTTCCTAGTCTTCTTTTAAATAAAAAATAAAACATACATTCAATAACAAGCTACTTGAAATCTTTTGCATACTTTTAATTCATATCTCATATGTTCTTTTTTCTGATGTTTGCCTCGTCTTTCACCTTTCTGTAAAACATCTAATCTTGAATATAAGGAATAAGTAACATTTGAAACATGGCTTTTTCAGTACCATAGACAGCACACTTGTTTCAATTTGAGAAAGAAAAAAAAAACTATAAAAACTGAACATTTTCCATGAGTGGTTTTCTGAAAAGCCAGAAACAGAAATAGCTCTCAGGTAGCTCCATTATATTCCATTACATTTATTGAAATAATATCAGATCACTTGGGATAACTATTTGGAGAACCAATATGCTGATAAGGTGGCCTCAGGAGATCCAAGTTCAATTCAATGCAGGTGATTTTGGATAGTTTGCAAATGTGAGCCAACCCAGATTTGTTCAACACATAACTGAGTCTTCTGACATGGAAGAAGCGGCTCCACAGACCCCCAGTGATTCTATAAGAAGGCAAAGCAAAGGATCAACTCCACCTTCAACTAGGGAACCTCCCTGAGTGTCTTGGAACAGTTGCTTTCTCTCTCTTAGCCCAGCCTACCTCATGGGGCTGATGTGAGGAAAATGGAAGGAAAGAATACTAAGAATCCACAATTACCACCTAAACAAAGGTAGGAAATAATTCTTACATATGTAAGCACAAATATTTCAGCCTTTGACTTCTTGCTATTTGTCTTATTCAAGAATGGCAATTCCAAATATCCTCAGCTCAGTTTAAGAATTATGTCTTGTTTTTTGAAGATCAGTTTGCTGCTGAATATAAAATGTTAGGAAAAACAGATTCTTCATGAGCACAACATTGTATGTCATGGTGGTGCTGCACCGATAAAGTAAAAAATCCAAGATAATGTTTTTGTACAGAAACTCAGAAACAGTTGAATTGGCAGAGCAAGGTGACCATATGCTTGAATAAACCACATGCGGGCAGAGAGAGAATGCAGAAGAATCTGGTATGCCTGCAGAGATGTAAAATCAGGAGTTCAGCAGCACCTTACAACCAGTTGGGACCAGAATTTCAGTTGCTAAGTGAAACAGTTGTTAATTGAGTCATTACTGATTTTACAACCTTTCTGCCATGATTCCATGAATTGCTCCAATTGTTAACTGATGGTGCAACTGTTGTAAATACATGTCAGTTGCCAAGCACCCAAATTTTGATTCTGAGACTATAGGGATACAGCAATAGTTATAAGCATGAAGGTCAGTTGTAAGTTATGTTTTTCAGTATTCTTGGAACTTCAACTGTCACTTCATGAATGAATGACAAGGACTACTTCTACTTCTAACATTTTAAGGCCATGTCACACTGCCCAACGGATGCAAAAAGGACACAACAGAAGAGAAAAATGTTACATCCGTTGTATCCGCGCTCAAAAGGGGCAAAAATTTGCATAATTGGAGCGGATAACACGGACGCGGGGAGGACGCAGGATGGATGCAAAGCGGATGCGGAATGGAAGCCCAGCGGATGGAAACGGATGGCGCATCCACTAGGCTTCCGGGGGGCCTCAGCAAAGCGGATGTGGAACGGAAACAGCGGATGCAGAATGGATGCACAGCAGATGAAGCGGATGCAGAGCGGAAGCCTAGCGGATGCACAGCAGAAGCCTAGCGGATGCCTGGCGTTAATTGCGCATGCAGGGGGGATGCATTGCGCAAGCCCCCCGGATATAAAGGGAAGCAGCTCGCAAGTCTAGCATTTTGAGGAAAGACCTGCTGCTGGACACTTCGAGTTCCTTGCCTGCATGTCTGCCTGCAAGCCTTGCTGCCAGCCTGCCTCAAAGCCTGCCTCCCAGCCTCCTGGGCAGCCTCCCTGCCAGCCTTGCTGCCAGCCTGCCTTCCAGCCTCCCTTCCAGCCTTGCTGCCAGCCTGCCTTCCAGCCTCCCTGCCATCCTTGCTGCCAGCCTGCCTTCCAGCCTCCCTGCCAGCATTGCTGCCAGCCTGCCTTCCAGCCTCCCTGCCAGCCAGTCTGCCTGCCAGCCTTCCTGCCAGCCTTCCTGCCAGCCTTCCTGCCAGCCTTCCTGTCAGCCTTCCTGCCAGCCTTGGTGCCTGCCAGCCTTCCTGCCAGCCTCACTGCCAGCCAGCAACCCCACAACCATGGGGAAGAAGCGAAAGTCTCAGCAACCTGCCGCCATCCCTGTCAAGAGGGACAGGGCCACCCTTCCACCCCATGTCCCTGACTCATCTTCTGCTGGGGCTTTTGCTGCTTGGGCTCGCTCTTCTGTTGCTGGAGCTTCTGCTGTATCTGCTCCTGGCAGTGGTGCTTCTGCTGCGTACTCTGCTGAAGCTGCTCCTGGTCCTGCTCGTTCTGCTCGTGCTCCTGGTCTTGCTGACCCTGCTGCTGGTGCTTACTCTGCTGCTGCTCATCCTGGTCTTGCTGCTGCTGCTGCTTATGATCCTGCTGGTGATTATGCTGCTGCTGCTGCTGATGATGATGATTATGATCCTGCTGGTGATGCTGCTGCTGCTGCTGATGATGATGATGATGCTGTTGGTGTGGAGGAGCAGCCCCTACAACTTGGAAGCCCCTCTGATGAGGGCCCATCTGGTCCTGCCAAAGGGAGGAAGAGGCGTATGCAACAACGGGAGAGGAGGCAGTATTACATTGAGGAAGCGCACGAGGATGAGGTGCTGGAGTGGCTGAGAGAGAATGACTATCTGTGGTGGAAGGGACACCGGCTGTACAGGGACACCAAGCAGAAGCAGGCTGCTTGGAGAGAGAGGGTGGAGAGTCTGGGCTACACTTTGGAGGTGCTCCTCAGCTGGTGGAAGCACATGCACACCTGGTACGGGAAGCTGCACCGCAAAAAATCTGGCCAGGCCAGGGTTAAGCTGACGGACAGAGAGAACTACGTCATGGCCAAGTGCAGCTTCCTGGAGGGTGAGGTCCGCCACTGAGGAGCACCAGGAGCCCAAATCTCTACCCTCTCTCTCCGGCAGCCTGCTGGGAGCCAGTCCTCTGGTGGCCGAGAGTCAGTCCCTGTCTCCATGCAGGTTTCTGTGGAGCGTGCCACGGCGGAGAACCCGCGGACAGGTGTTGAAAGCATGGTGGAGAACGATGAGGACTCCCTGGTGCGGTGGGAGAAAGGAGACATCGAGTCCACCGCTGCCAAAGCCGCATCCACCCACACCTCCGCCACCACAGTAAGGCAGAGAGCCGGACCGCAGGAGGGGCAGAGCCACAAGGTCCTGGTGGAGATCAGGGACACCATCCGCACCAGCATAGGTCTCCTCTCTCAGCTGGTCCCCATTGAATCCTCCTCCTCCAACCGCAAGCCCTTCCTCAATTATGTGAACCAGACCCTCAAGGAGATGCCGGATCCCCAGTACCAGGTGGTGAAGGAGAGGATCACCACGCTGCTTAACAACCCTCCAGACCCAGAGGCACCTGCTCCCACCCAGTCCAGGTCTGCTCCTCCACCCCAGGTGATGTCTCTCCCATACCAAGGCTTCCCACACCCCCTCACCTACCAGGGCTACAGCTACCCCGAGGTCCAGCAGCACAGACAGCAGCCCTTACAGATGCAGGCACAGAGTCATCGGGCGACACCACTGCCACCGGTTCCAATGATGCCACCGATGCCAACCTCGACCGTCCTCACCCCGCTGCAGAGCAGGCAGCCCCACTACACTGCTCCTTCCTCCATCCCACAGCCAAGCCCGGCCTCAGTACATCTGTCCTCAGTACTGGGGCTGACACCCCATGGCATAGAGTAGGACCTCTCAGCATCGCGGGGCTGAGCCAGCTGTCCGACACCTTCCTCAACACATCATCCCCTGTTGTCCTCTCCGGGCTAGGCACTCCAATAACACCTCAGACCAGCAGTGCAGCAGCACCCACCTCCACAGCACCTGCTCCCTCAAATCTTAGCCTGGGCACACACCTCCGAGTGACCATGAGGAGTGCCAGAGACTGGCTGCCTGGATATTTGTGGACTTTATTTGGACACTTGACTTGGGTCATGTTTATTTTACAGCTTGTTGTTCAATAAAGTTTATCTTTGTTTCACACATTTGCTTCATTAATTTTTTTCGATAAAGTCTGGGTGGAAACTTTTAGAAATGGTTTAGCCTTTGCATGCTTGTGGGATGGGTTAAGATAGCAGTGGGATGGGCAGGGATACCTGTGGGATGGGTTAAGATAGCTGTGGGATGGGAAGGGATACCTGTGGGATGGGTTAAGATAGCTGTGGGATGGGAAGGGATACCTGAGGGATGGGAAGGGATACCTATGGGATGGGTTAAGATAGCTATGGGATGGGAAGGGATACCTGTGTGATGGGCAGGGATACCTATGGGATGGGTAATAGCTGTGGGATAGATAAACCTCCAGTGCAAGCATAGTGGGACTGTATGGTCCACCCTCCCAGGTGCCACCCCTATGGCCCTTCATTATCAATTACAATGTAAGCATTGATCCACACATGTCAACATAAACACAACTCTTTATTAAACGCCCTGTTCATTGTAGCCCAACCAAACATACATGGCCCAATCTCATCCGTGTGATGAGACAGGCTGAAGGAAGCATCCATTAAGCATCTACCATCCTGTCTTGCCACTCCACCGCTCCAGCTGGGGAGTTGCACCAGTGTTTCAGGAGGTTGCGCTGCTTCTTCGCCTCACGTGAGGCTCTGTTGGGCCCTTGCACATCCTCAGTGTCGATCAGGTTTCGCCCTTGCCTCCATTCCCCAGGCTCCATGTCCCTATTGCCTTGCTGGAGGTCCACGAGCCTGTTCTGCAACACTGGGTAGTGGGTGCGCATGAGATTGTGCAGGATGCAGCAAGCTTCCACGATCCTCCTCACGGTCTCTGGGCGATGCTGCATGTTGGTGAAAAGTACCTGGAACCTGTTGGCCAGGATGCCAAAGGCATTCTCCACCACCCGTCTTGCCCTGGACAGCCTGTAGTTGAAGATCCTCTCTTCACGGGTGAGGCATCTGGAGGTGTAGGGCTTCATGAGGTAGGTTGTGAGGGAGAAGGGTTCATCCCCCACGATGAAGTAGGGCACATCTTGCATGTCATTGGGCAGCGGGTCTGGATCTGGAAAGCCCACCATGAGGTTGCTTTCCAGCCCCTCCTTGAGGTGACTGGCGTTGTATACCTGGTCATCTGAAGATGAGCCGTTGCCTGAAACATCGATGTCCATGAACTTGTAGTCAGCATCAACCATGGCGAAGAGGATGATGCTGAAGAAACCCTTGTAGTTCTGATAAGTGGACCCCGACTTGGCTGGAGCTTTGCAGGCCACATGCTTGCCATCGATGGCTCCAACGGTGTGGGGGAAGTTCTACTTCTGATACCACTGCTCTGCAACTTTCTTCCATCCTTCATCAGTGGAGGGGCACTGGAGGAGCTCCTCCTTGTATTCTTCGATGATGGCCTGCACCACTTCTCTGACAACAAAGCTGATGGTGTTGTGTGGCACCCTCCAGCTGTACTGCATGCTCCTGTAGGTGGTCCCTGAGGCCAGGTGGCGCAGAGTGAGTGCCACCTTGAGCCCAGGTTCCAGGCTGGGCGGGAAGTTGGTGCTTGTCTTGGTCAACCTGGGTGTCAGGCGCTGCACAACTTCGTCAAACATGGCTGGAGGCACCCTCATGAAGTTCTGGAATGCCCAAGGGTCTTCGCTCCTGAGCTCCACCATCAGCTTGTCGTAAAATACGTACTGCGCTCTTCTGGTGAACCATCTTCGGACCCAGACTTTTTTTGGGTGCCTCCTTTTCTTCCCGTAGTACTGTTCATAGAGACTGTAGATGGTTTCGCAGTGTTGCAGAAGGATGTTGGCTGCCGAAAGGATTTTGTCACAATCCACGGTGGACATGACTGGATGCTGTGGAAGAGGAAGAGTAAGATGAAGGCTGCAGAGGTCTGCACCGCTGGGCTGCTGGTCTGAAAGTGCGAAGCAGGCGAGTTGCTCCCCCTTTTTATAGGCAGTATAGATTTTCCGCTAGGCATCCTCTAGGCATCCTCTAGGCATCCTCTGGGCATCCTCTAGACATCCTTAATATCCGAGATAGATCCCCTCTGCGAACGTTTTTTCCGTTTTAAACGCTTTATTTCCGTTCTGCATCCGTTCTGCATCTGTTCCGCGTCCGTTCCGCTTCCTCCCTGCGTCCGGGCGGATGCGAGTTGCGCGGATGCGCAGCGGACGCCAAGAGGATATAGCGGATGCGTAACGGATGCGGAACGGATGCGGAGCGGATGCGGAACGGACGAACTGGATAAATTTTCCGCGCAAAAGTTTTAAGCAGCCTAAAACTTTTGAGCGGATGAAACGTCCATAAACGGATGCTGGACAGATAGAGAGGAAGCAAAACGGAGGCAGTGAATACATCGCGTTTTCGAACAGATGGCAAGCTTTTTTGTCCGTCTTACTTCCTCTTTGCATCCGTTGGTGCAATGTGACAGGGGCTTTAAGTCTGTTATGCTACAATGGAGCATTTGGTTGCATTTCTGCTCTTTTAAGGTTTGTTTTTGCAAAAAAATACCCCTCCCCTTTGTTTTTTAAATTGCTATTTCTAAGATAGATCATGATTTTAAAATGTTTTGCATGCTACTGGGAGGTGGGAGGGATGTGAACAGAGACAATATACAGTATACCTTTGTTTTAAATGCATTGTTTGCTAGAAGTTGAAGACTATTCATTACAGGTCACTGACCAGTTTGCCACTTTGCTTCTGGATCAGTTCAAGCTTCTAAGAGTGACCTATAAAGTCTTAACTAGGGCCAGGTTATCTAAGGAATCATTTCTCTCTGGTTACATCTACCCATCCCAACAGGCCAGGCTGAAGAGGCATTTATTAAGAAGTGTCATTTAATGGGACCCAGGAGGGCATCTTTTTCTGCCATATCACCCACCCAGAGGTTAGGTAGACCCTGATCCTGCTTGCCTTTCGAAAGGCTCTGAAGACTGGCCTTTCATTGTGCCCGTGATGGTCTGGAGCCTGGCAGATACTTATATTGATTGACATATGACTTGAACTTGCCTGCTTATTGTGTTATTTTGTTTATAGAGTTTGTTACATGTTTGTTTTAATCCCGAGATAGGCTGCACATAATGTAACAACCAGTTCACCTAGTGCAGAAAATGTGAGCATGCTGCAAACACACAGTGATTTCATGTGCGCAGCAACCAGAGTAAGTAGAGCAGGCAAGGTGTGAAAATCATCTGGGCTCTGTGGGCAGGGTGAGCGAGCCAGAGAGTGAGATTTAAAGGAGAGGATAGTACCAGGTTTGGGGGGGGGGGGGAGCCTAGCTGGTAGTTGGAACTACTGGTATGGGCGAACCAGTCCAAACCAGCAGCAGCCCACCTCTGTTTTAATCATCTGAGATACCCAGAGTCACAAATATGGGATGGACAACTATACAGATTGAAGAAACAAATAAATATCACTCAAAATATAGCAGGAGGAACTTCATTCTTCATACTCTAACTAAGGAGGAAGCCATTTTTTGGACTAGTAAACATTTGGCATTTTGAAAGTAAGCAATGAACACTGTTAAAAATGGCTGCCATTGTTATGGTGGATATGGCCAATCACAAAATATCCATCCATTAGAAGACAAGCTTTTCAGATTGTACCCCATCTCCTCTAATTCTCAGAATGCTTTCTACTGCTTCCTCTTTCTTCCCTTGAAGTCTCATTCAATATAATTAATATGAAACACATACATTTATATGGATATGAAGTTTCTTTTCTGGAATCGCTCACTGAGGATAAGCCACATTTGGAACACATCATGCTATTTTACATTGGACTGTAGGATTTGTTAATATAACTAAAAGCTGGTTATAACCAAAATTGTGGTTCTGCAAATGTTGCTGAGCTACAGCTTGAAGCAATGATGATTTGGCCTTGCATGATGATATTTCTAGGATAACTACCTGTATTTTTTCAGGATCTTAGGCAGAGGGTAATATACAATGTAAAACCAACTGAATTCTGTTATATTAGACAATGTAAAATTCTATCTCTTAAAACAAACCAACTGAAAATGCCAGAGACAGAAGTTTTGTCATGCAAAGCATAAACTTTAACACTTGTCTTTCCCAAAGACTAAAGCCAAGATCAGGAGCTTTAAGAAAAGAGAATGGCATTCTTCACTTGTAACTAACACTTCATATAACAGTTGAAGGAAGATTCAAAATGTTTGTCTCTTCAAATGATTCGAAAAAAAGAAACATCACCCCCACACAAGAGACATAACTTTTTGTTGTAAGCAGCTGTGATTCACGTGTGAGATGAGCATGACATCAATCAATCAAATAAATAAATATACATTTTCTGTGTGCTAAATTGTGTAAAAGAGTTAAACTGGCAATTAAAATTACAGCACTGACTGAGGAGGGTATGCTGGAGACACAAATAGGCCTGTGGAAAGGTATGGCTACCATCATTATAATCTGTATCTTCCAGTTCACAGCCAACAGCACCTGTATTTATCAGCCTGCTTCCCAGTCTCAGGTTGGCAAAAACTATACCCATAGAGTGGGAGAAAATATCTTCCAAAAAACAGCTGGATAGATCACAATTTTTTTTATTAATCTTGGGACCTACAATTCTAGTCACACTACTGAATGCTGAAATATTCTGAAATATTTTTTGTGTTACTTTACCACATTCTCTTTCCTGTTACAAGTATCTGTATACAATTTATCCATATCCATTCAGCATTTTTAAAATACTGGACAGATGAGTTAATTTCATTTTTGAGAGTGTAAAGCGATGCCACTATTTAATAAATACATTTGGGGCTAGGGGAAACTGAATGCTTCAGGATTTCAGAAATTCAACCTGGGTATATGTTTGTCGAGAGTAAAAATGCCTACAACACCTGCATGGAAATTGATCTCTAATCTTCCCTATTCACTTACAGGATAGCATGGAGGTCAATCTGCTCTCTGTTTATAGTGGTGGCAATTCTTATTTTATATTTTTGTTTAACATATCAGTATTTGATCTGTTAAAGAAAGAATGGTGGCTGTGCCAAGAAGGGCACTGAAAAGGTGTTTGTTTTTTTTTAAATCTACATGTTTGATAGGATAAAGCAGGTGTACTGTGAAGGCTTCTGAACCTGTCTGTAGAAACTGTAATCCCCACCTTACCACAGACAAGTCACCTGCCTATGAGAAAAGAGATTCAAGTTCCAGGTGAGTTCAGCTTTGCTAAGTAAAAACTGATAAATGAGCCACAGGACAACCCAATCGGTAGTTGTTTCAGTAGATCAATATTTAATCAGTGGAGTCAGCTCTTTTTTGGATTCCCCTTAATAAATAACCGTTGAACTTCATACCTGAACTTTGGATAGCCTCAATAGATCTCAGGCACCTGTAATTTGGTTCCTAGCTGGGCTGCCTGGTTTTCATTTAGATCAATAGGAACATTCCTGTTCATTTGCTTTGGTTTCCCTGATAGGTGTGAAAGTGAGATATGATCATCACAGATGTACAAGATAATCTTGTCATGGACGGTTCTTCTCACTGTCCATTAGTATAATCAACTGGATTTGATGTACAGTAAAAAATGTTTTTTTATACACAAGTCAATTTCAATGAGTAATAGTGTGGCAGCTATGGTCTGGGTTATTTTATTTATTTATTTTATTTTATTTTTATTTTTTAATTGCTTACAAGATAATAGGTATAAGTAAAAACATAGTTATGAACACATGGATACATATAAGAAAAATATAAAAATATAAAAGAAACAATAGGACAGGGACGATAGGCATGTTGGTGCCCTTATGCACGCCCCCTACAGACCTCTTAGGAAAGGGGTGAGGTCAATAGAAGACAGTCTAAAGTTAAAGTTTTTGGGGTTTGGGGAAAAAAAACACAGAGTCAGGTAGAGTATTCCAGACACTGACCACTCTGTTGCTGAAGTCATATTTCCTGCAATCAAGTTTGGTGTGATTATCCTTGAGTTTGTATCTATTGTTTGCTCTTGTGTTGTTATGGTTGAAGCTGAAGTATTCATTGACAGGTAGGACATTGCAATGTATGATTTTATATACTATACTTAGATCGGACCGAAGGTAGCATAGTTCTAGGTTTTCTAGGTCTAGAATTTCAAGTCTAGTGGCATAAGGTATTTTGCAACAAGTAGAGGAGTAGAGAACTCTTCTTGTGAAATATTTCTGGACTTTCTCAACTGTGTTAATATCAGATATGTAATGTGGGTTCCAGACTGATGAGCTGTATTCAAGTATTGATTTAGCAAGTGTTTTGTATGCTCTAGTTATTAGTGTAATATTACCAGAGAAAAAGCTACGTAAGATTAGGTTAACAACTCTTAACGCCTTTTTGGCTATGCAGTTACAGTGGGCTCTCGCTCTTTGGTCATTTGAGATGAGTACTCCAAGATCCTTGAAAGAGTTTGGATCATCAACAAGGTCTTGACAATTCAGCCTGTATTTTATTTTCTGATTTTTTTTTGGCCAGTATGTAGGACAGAGCATTTATTAGTTGAGATTTGAAGTTGCCATTTGTCTGACCATTCTGATACATAGTCAAGGTCTTTTTGAAGGGTAGCAGTATCGTCTGTGGTGTTGAACAGCTTTACATCATCAGCGAAGAGAATGCAGTTGCTCTTGATATGATCACAGAGGTCATTTATGTAGAGTATGAAAAGAGTTGGTCCTAGAACATTGCCTTGGAGGACACCACTGTTGACAGGTACAGAATTTGATAGGACGCTCCCAATTTTGACCATTTGTTGTCTGTTTGACAGGAATGCTTCTGTCCAGTTATGCAGGTGTCCAGAGATTCTGTAAGATTTTAGTTTTAGGAGTAGTTTGTCATGACCACTGAATCAAAGGCTTTACAGAAGTCTAGATTGCGTCTATTGTTTTGCCCTGATCGAGTTGTGTAGTCCATATGTTTTTTGCAGTGTCAAAGTTGCAGATTACATGATAGTTTTTTCCTAAAACCAAATTGTTTATTACAGAGTAGGTTGTTTGTTTCTAAGTGGAGGATGATTGGTTAATAATTGATTCCATGACTTTATAGGTGACGCAGCATAAAGAGATTGGTCTGTAATTTTCAACTAAGCTGAGGTCTCCTTTTTGAAGAATTTTTGAATGGTTACTACCATTCAATGAAGATTAGGCAGCTGCAGCATAGATTTATCATCTTATGTTCACCAGACTTAAGAGGTCTCTCAGATATCCAGGCCCTATGTCAACTTTGGTAATTTAAAGGTATGTGGACTTCAATTCCCAGAATTCCTCAGACAGCAAACTAGCAAGGTAGTATGGGTAGTATATACCAAAATAAACACAGAAATAACAACACAATTGTATTAATTGGGACATTTCCTCCCATTCCTTGCTGAAACACCAGTAATGTCACTGCTATTTCTGCCTTGTGAAATGGAAGGCAGTTTTAAAATATCACTGCCCAGCAGTAATCATAAAATTACTTTCTTTTCCTCTCTTAAGCTTACATATTTATCCCTGCTGTCTAAGAAAAGCTTTTCCAACCTGGAAATCTCTAAAGTGGAGTTTTGGTGTACATCTCTCATTAAATTCAAGGTTAGGAAAAGCTAAGGTGTGGAAAAGGTTAAAATATGCTAAACAGTCATCGTGCAGCTGGGCAGCTTATAAGAATAAATGAATACGTTTAAATATTTGCTGGTGTATTTGCTTGTGCACATTCCAAAATACAGGAGGAGTGAAGAAAATACATTATGTCATTTGGCCCTGCTTTAGTATATCGTAATGGAGATTCCTCTAGAAAAAATATGCAAGAAATAGGGCTTAATTACCTAGATTTTTAAAGTGTATTAATCATATTGGGTTGTGTTTTTCTGTTCTATATTTTAATCAGGGGTGGGCTGAAACCAGTTCGCACTGGTTTGGGTGAACCAGATGTTAATTTTACATCTGATTCGCAGAAGCAGTTGCTGCAATGATTGGCTGGCCCCACCCACCCTGCCCCAACCCTCCCAGGAGTCTCCATGTGGCCCGTTTTGGATCCCAGTAAGTGCAGGGCCCTTGTGGAGGCTCAGGCAGGGCAAAAAACAGGCTTCCCAGAGGCTTCCAAAGGCCAGAAATGGGCCCATTTCCGGCATCCATTTTTGCCCTCCCAGATGTTCAAGGAAAACCTCCAGAGCCTGGGGAAGGTGAAAAACGGGCCTCCTGGAAGTTCCAGAAGGATGGCAATGGGTCCGTTTCCAGCCTATAGAGGGCCTCCAAAGTCCGGGGAGGCCATTTTCGCCCTCCTGGAGGCTCAAAAAAGATTCTCCAGGCCCATGGAGGGTGATAACAGGCCTCCCACCATGGTGCAGGAGCCTGCCTAGGTCATGCCCACCATGGCAGAGAACCAGTTGCTAAATTTTTTGAAGCCTACCCCAACTTTTATCGTTGTTTTGTTGAATCTATGATTGCTATTCATTTTATAAATAAATAAATATGCGATTCCACTTTAGGTGTTAAAACGAACTAAACATGAGGCTCCCCTCCAGAATGGTAGTTGCACAATTGTTTAACCTGGCTGTGTCCAGATTCCAGCAGGTGATTAATGTTTAGATGTCTTTTTCTCTATTTTGCAGCTCCACCATCAGTTGACAGGGTGCTGAAATGCCTGAGGCTGTTTCACTGAAGAGACTGCCAGATCTCATGTCTTAGAAGGGTCAAACATAGCCAGGGCCTCAGCTGACCTCTCACCTATGCAAAAGCTGATCATTTCAGGTTAGGTCTGAGGTCAGCAGTGTGCCTCTATGAGGAAACAGCACTGCAGGGAACACAAAGTTTGGTGGATGATAGGATTAGAGTATACCTCCAAGCAAGCTCTGCAAGATTATGAACTAAGCTCTCTAAACCGTTCAGTCAACACTGGAAACATATTATGAATGAGATCTTCATATCCAATGTATAGGTTTTGTGCATCGATTCATTTTTTATACATGATGCTTGAAACTTTTGCACCAAAAGCTCAGCTTATCTTTTTCCTGAAATATAAACATCCATTGCAATGAGTAGGCAAAACTCTTGCAAGGGTGGAACATTCAAAGGATATCAGAATAATGAGTGCACTCTTTGGAGCACAGCTGATATTTCTAGGCTTTTCTTCCTGATGGTTGATAGAATCCTTGATTGCCTCAAGGAATCATGAAATAGCCTTGCTCTTACCTTTATAATTATGATGTCACCACTATCTACTGTATATATTAGGGCATGGGTATCAAACTCACGACATCACACTACTATCATGTGATATTTTGTGACATTTTTTCCAGGGGTGGGATTCTCCCAGTTTGCACCTATTCTCTAGAACCGATTGTTAACATTCTAAGCAGTTTGGAGAACTGGTTGTTCTAGACTTCCTTTCTCAGGAATGTCTCTGGAGTTTTTTCTCCCTCTTTTGCTGGTACTTTGCTTGTGTGGAGTGACCATTCAAAGTTACAGTGGCACTGAAAATAATGACTTATGACCATTTTTCACACTTACGACTGTTGCAGCATCCCCAAAGTCATGAGAGGCCAGGCGAGGAGATGCATGTCTTGATGTGAGTGATATTGAGTTGGCTACCTCCAGCCAATAACATGAGCATCAAGCCATGTCTACCCAGTCACATGACCACCTAATCCATGCCCACCACCTAGCCACGCCCACAGAACCGGTTGTTAAAAATCTGAATTTCACCCCTGATTTTTTTCCTTTTGCAGAGTTCTGGCCTGCACATGACAAATCCGGCCCACAGACCGCCAGTTTGACACTCTGTACTAAGGATTGTGAGATAGATAGCCATACAAATATGATAAATATATCAATCTGGAAGCTATTATTTATGTTTTCTAGACAACTGGGATATATAAAACTTTAGATAACACTTTTTGGCCTGGTGAGAAAATTTGTATGCTTTCAAACAGTGGTGGGATTCAAACATTTTTACTACCAGTTCTGTGGGAATGGCTTGGCTTGGTGGGCATGGCAGGAGAAGGATGCTGTAAAATTTCCATTCCCTCCTCACTCCTGGAGGAGGATTACTGCCGGTTCTCCGAAGTACTCTATATTTCTGCTACTGGTTCTCCAGAACTGATCAGAATCTTCTGAATACAACCTTGATTTTCAAAGCATACTGTATTTGAGATGAGTTGTCTACTCACTAAGTAGCTGCCCTGAGGGATATAGTAAAATATCAATTTACCAAAATAGCAAATTATGAGGGTATCTCCTGGCAGTTCCTCTTGTTCCCTTTGATGTTCTCTAGATCTTCAATGTTTCTTTTTTGTAATTATGATAAGTAGACTGCCATAAAACTTTTGGATGCTGCCTGCTAGACTTGTTCTTTCTTAAAATGCCAGGAACTCACATAATGTTTGAATACTAGAGACCTCAAAATAGAGGTAGTAAATAAGTTCAAGAAAGTAGTTCCTCAAGAGGTCCTCTCATAAGCCTATTAAGTCCAGGAGGAAAATGACTAAGAACTTTCCATCTTGAATTAAAAATTATGTGATTAAACCACTAACAATATAAATGGATATAATCCACAATTCCAATCCACACAAGAAAAACTGCCCCCTTTTTATTCAACAGAACACAAAAAATAAAAAAAATATAAGGAATTAAAAAGTAAAACTTTTTTTCTGAAAAAGTAAAACTTCATGTTACATTGAATATTGTCGATGGATGGATTTGTATTTTTATGGCAAAAGCTCTTGACTTAGAAATGTCTCCAAAAACTTAAGAAGAAAAGCTTATATACCAGGCTGCCTCAGGGCATATATTTGATTCTTATTTCCCCCCCCCAAAAAAAATTGTCAATCCCTCTCCTCAAATCAAGTTATTACAAATCCCCCCCCCATACCTCTTTCTCTCGAAGCACGTGGTTTGTTCAAAGAGAAATCCCAGCAAGCAGGATACAGTTTGAAAAGGGAACAAACCAATTGAAGAAAGCACCATTCTTTGTAGGAGTCACTTTGCCTGCTGCAAAATTATTCCAATGAAAAGGTTTGAAGGTAAAGAGCAATTACAGTTGGCCTCTTTTGCTTAAATTAAAATAGGAGTGTAATGAAGAATCTGACTCCTTCCTCTAATTTTACAAGTTCAATGGTAATCTAACCGTGCCATTCATTTACAGAAACCATTAATTTTACTCTGTGGTTGAAAGTGGAAGGTTTTCTTTCTCTCAATCTTCTCCCCCCTCCCTTTTTTTGGGTTCTTTGTCTGTGCACCTGTTTGTACCACTTTAGCATCCCATTTAAAAAACTTTGGGTAATCCTCTGGCACTGACCCTGGTGGGATAATACTTTTCTTTTTCAGCAGCATAATTACAAAGGACAACACAGAGAAAACACATCGTTCAGTTTTAATTTTTTTTTTTTGCACCAATACAACCATTTTGCACCAATACAACCAATCTTCAAGGTGAATTGGTTTTCCCCCAAACCTTCTGTTTATAGGCTAAATCCATAATGCAGAGGACTTGCATACGGAGTACTGCAAACAATAAAGAATTTTAGCTTTGGTTTGCTTTCTATCTCCTGCAGTTATCATTAATGTCTCGCATTACTACTTGCTTTGAGTCAAAACAATCTGACTTGCTTTTATGTGCTTCCACTACAATTATCAAGCCATTGTAGTTAGGTATGACACATGCATGTGATTTCACCATCATATTTTATGTGACTACTTTTACATGTATCTTCATGTGATAGTGAAACTCAGTTTACTATTGTTTGCCAGAATAAGTTTCTCATGAAGATATTTAGCATGTGTCTGTTTTTAATCTACTTACATTCTTAACCTGTACATTGTCAAAATGTCTTAAGTGTAGAGTAGTAACTACATGTAAGCAACATTACCTAAATACTATTCAGAAATGTGGGTAGCAAAAGTGATTTTAATTTATTAGGAACGTTGATAGATGACTACAAGAAGTAAGCAGTTAGAAAGATGTTGCATAACTCTTTCATTAACTCCAAATTTTTATTTCACTCCTACCCATCAAAATTTGTTTAAAACAGGAAGGTCACTGGATTTGTTTTCAAATATACTCACTTCTTATATGTAATACTTAGAATTTAATCTTGCAGTTCCATAGTAACATTACAGGACCCACTGAATAAATTAAAAAGTCTTCTTCCAAGTTGATGAAAAACTCCCATCTTTAAAAAGTACACTGTATCTCAGCATTATACCCTTACAGAAAGTGGCATGACAATAATCTCACTGCAGATGAGTTCTGATTTTGGAAAAGCAAACAAAAAAGTGGGGAAACAAAGAAAAAAAATGACATACATTATATGTGGTTTGTTCATAATGGAGACTATGGGAAGGATTTGGTTTTTCCCATTTAATGTCCATTGCTCCTGATTCACTCTGAGTCACCAAGTGTTTCTTCTTGAACAAATAGCAGAATGGCAAGTGATGAGTAATCTAGGATTCATTAATTTTGGAGGTCTGACGGGTTAAAGTCAGAATCTTATGTAGGTAAAACAACTGCATTGTATTGTGCTATAAATGTGCTGTATTATTTTTCTGGCAAAGATGTCATCAAGTTTGTTACATTGCACTCATTCTGTCTCCCAGTAGTCTGTGCCTCAGAAGTTCACAATCTGTGGTCCTTCAGAAGTTTCATAATTGACTATGCTTTCTTGAGATACTACAAAAAAATATACTTCCACAACATCCTGGCTGCCTATTTCTGTTCTATCTAATCAAAACAAGCAAGCAGACAAATTGTGGGAAATGATATAAATTCCACATGTTTGTAACCAGGTAAAGAGTGAGGCAAGCTGACAGTGGGAAGTGTGGCAAGCACAATCAATATGCTCAGAGATAGCTTTCCAAAATAATTATCGAGGTGGCTGTAAGGGATGGCATTCTGCCTCATGCTTAGCTCAGCATTGCCAGACATCACTTGTGTTGTTGCTGCTATTTCTTCAAAATCTGGCCAAGGATTGATGTCTTATCATCCCACTTCAGTTTGATGAAGAACTGCTAGCTCACCATTTGTCAAGCCATTTAGCCTACTTTTAAGTAGCTTACTACTGTAATTATGTCATGAGTATTTTACTGAAGTCAAAATGTATCAAATCATTTTTCTAAAGAAACTATTGAATTTAAAGCAGTGAAAAAATTAATCTGAGAAGACCTGTCCTGAATGAATCCATATTTAATAATCTGCAGTGTTCTGATGGAGCTCTTATGTTGAATGTTTTATTGTCTGTTCTACATTCATCCCAGGTCATTTGACTAATTGGTATGAAATGTCCTTGCTCTAATTTTTTTCCTTTTCTGCCAAAAGAAGCAAAATTCTTCCTTTTTCATTCAATCAGTATTGCATTGATTTTCCATTTGTGATTCCCACTGAATATAATAGGATTTCTATTACCTACATTAGATTTGCATCCATATACATGCAGGAATCTCTCACAATACTTTGAAACTATGTACTAGATTCTTCTTCATCAAATGGAGAGACACTTTGTGAAATAGCTAAGGCATTGGCTTAAAAACTAGGAGATTATGAATTATAGTTTTGCTCATCTCACAGAGTTGTTGTAGTGGGGAAAATAGGAAGAGGAAGGAGTACTGTATTAGGTATGTCCACTGGCCTAAGTTTTATATATATATATATGGCTACTTTTAAAAAGTCAAGGTGGGTGACTCAATTTCTTCCAGTAAAGATTGAAATGCTAGCAGGAGCAAGAACTTTATTATTTGGTCAAAAATATAGTTTTACATTAAAGACATATTGAACCTGAATTTCAGGAAAGGGACTTCTAGGTATCTCTAGTGAGTATTTTCTTTTCTTCTTCCATGAACATTGCAATCAGGATAGCTCCCTGCCTTGTTAGAGTTAGTAGAATGAAACACTGAAGCTAGCAAGGTAAAGAGTTCAGTAACGTTCATAGTAAGAATAAGTCCATTAGTCATTGTTAATGAATAGAGCTGATCAAGCCAAACTTCTCAGAAAAAGCACACATGCATGGTACATAATGCTTGCACACAACATATAACACTGAAGCATAACAGATTTTAATACCCAACTAAGAAACCTTTTAGCTTCAACTGGTAGCTTGACATTATGCATTGTGGACTGTTTATTAGAATTGACTCCTAAATCATCTTTACTGTCACATTTTCTTGTTATTCTAAATCTCACAGGTTTTATTAAGGTTACATTACAGCTTGGGTCAGAGGTCTCCAAACTTGGCAACTTTAAAACTTGTGGACAAGTCTTAGTCCACAAGTCTTAAAGTTGCCAAGTTTGGGGACGTCTGGCTTGGTTAAACCATGGCCAATTTTTCAACACTAAGTTCTTCTGTTATGAAAGGGCTGGAGTCACAAAACTTTCTCTCTCCTAGTGTTTCTTTTTCAGTCACACTCTAACAGGGCTAACTGGACAGTCTCAAGTAAATCTGAATCCTAATTCATAGAGTCACTGGGGCAAAAAGACACTGTACATGCAATGCATTTGAAAGACTTCCTTGTGCCATAATAAGCCATTAGTTGGCTCATGTGTTCATCAGTGGCTGGCCATCCTCCACATGCCTTGGCCTTCAAACATTTGGGTTTTCCCCCCACATTTTTGGACCACCCATTTCTTTCAAAGGGGGACTCTAAGTGGAATACAATAAATTATCAAAATATTAAACAGTGTATATAAAAAATCAAACATTTTAAGAAGAGACAAGAAATTGAGATTAGTTAAAATGCGAAGGGAGGACTTTCACAGGACTATCCAGCCCTATGATGGTGTGTTCCATTAGGCTTCACACACAAAATACCATCTTTTAACTCCTTTTTTGAAGGCTCAAAGACTGTGGCCCCACCTCACTTGGAGGGATAATAGAATTCTTTATTGGCCAAGTGTGATTTTCTCTTGGTGCATGTGGATTTTCTCTTGGTGCATGTGCTCTCTTGGTGCATGTGGATTTTCTCTTGGTGCATGTGCTCTCAGTGTACATAAAATATAAGATACATTCATCAAGAATCATAAGGTACAACAGATAATAATGGTCATAGGGTACAATAAGCAATCAAATCATACTAGGAAACAGTCAATAAAAATCGTTAGGATACAAGCAACAAAGTTACGGCCATACAGGCATAAGTGGGAGGAGATAGATGAAAGGAAGGATTAATAGTAATAGTAATGCAGACTTAGTAAACATAGTATTCCATATACACATTCATAGTAAACTTTGTATTCCACAGGGAATACTATTGGGATTTGGATTTCTTTGGGAGATTA
Organism: Laticauda colubrina; assembly: GCA_015471245.1. NCBI lineage: Eukaryota > Metazoa > Chordata > Lepidosauria > Squamata > Elapidae > Laticauda > Laticauda colubrina. Next base: position 53,219,420 of record BLBF01000022.1, on the reverse strand, counting down.
CCCCATTAATGGAAAATTCTCTGCAGAGAAGACCATCAAACCTGGTTTCCCTCCCTGGGAATGATATTGCAATATTAGTATATTATGGTCATGGAGACTCTGAATGATGGGTGCAGAGACAACTGCAGTAGGGCTCACAATGTGGAGAAATAATGAAATTAGCATGCCATTGTGCTGTGAGTGCCAATCCTTTTGGACGTTGTGTTGTGACATGGCACGAAGGTACGAAAGGAGTGGAGGTTGCAGTATTTTGGCATAATGCTGCTTCTGTTGTTTTGATATGGATATCTCAACAGTATGGTAATCTTAAGCCCCTGTCACACTGCACCAACGGATGCAAAGAGGATGTAAAACGGACAAAAAAGCTTGCCATCCGTTGGTTAACGCGATGTACTCACTGCCTCCATTTTACTTCCTCTCTATCCATCCAGCATCCGTTTATTGACGTTTCATCCGCTCAGAAAGTTTTGAGCTGCTCAAAACTTTTGAGCGGAAAATGTATCCAATTCGTCCATTCTGCATCCGCTATGCATTCGTTCTGCATCCATTACGCATCCGCTATATCCACTAGGCATCTGTTCCGCATCCGTGCAACTCGCATCCGCTCGGACGCAGGGAGGAAGCGGAACGGACGCGGAACGGATGCAGAACGGATGCAGCACGGAAACAAAGCGTTTAAAATGGAAAGAATGTTCGCAGAGGGGACCTATCTCAGATATTATGACTAGACTCAGATGTCTAGAGGATGCCTAGAGGATCCTAGAGGATGCAAAGGGACACCTATACTGCCTATAAAAAGGAGGAGCAACTCACCTGCATCTCACTTTCAGAGCCTTCATCTGACTCTTGCTCTTCCACTCTGCAGCCTTCATCTGACTCTTCCTCTTCCACAGCATCCAGTCATGTCCACCGTGGATCATAACACAGTCCTTTTGGCAGCCACCATCCTTCTGCAACAGTGCGAAGCCATCTACAGGCTCTGTGAACTCTACTACAGGAAGAAAAAGAGGCAGCCAAGAAGCGTCTGGGTACAAAGATGGATCGCCAGAAGAGCAGAGTATGGACTGTACAACAAGCTGATGGTGGAGCTCAGGAACGAAGACACTCGGGCATTCCAGAACTTCATGAGGATGCCTCCAGCCATGTTTGACGAAGTTGTGCAGCGGCTGACACCCAGGTTGACCAAGGCAAACACCAACTTCCGGCCCAGCCCAGAACCTGGGCTCAAGGTGGCACTCACTCTGCGCCACCTGACCTCAGGGACCACCTACAGGAGCATGCAGTACGGCTGGAGGGTGCCACACAACACCATCAGCATTGTGGTCAGAGAAGTGGTGCAGGCCATCATCGAAGAATACCTGGAGGAGCTCCTCCAGTGCCCCTCCACTGAAGAAGGATGGAAGAAAGTTGCAGAGCAATGGTATCAGAGGTGGAACTTCCCACACACCGTTGGAGCCATAGATGGCAAGCACGTGGCCTGCAAAGCTCCAGCCAAGTCAGGGTCCACTTATTTCAACTACAAGGGCTTCTTCAGCATCGTCCTCTTTGCCATGGTCGATGCTGACTACAAGGTCATGTACATCAATGCTTCAGGCAGCGGCTCATGTTCAGATGCCCAGTGACCTCAAGGAGGGGCTGGAAAGCAACCTCATCATGGGCTTTCCAGATCCAGACCCCCTGCCCAACGATACGCAAGATGTGCCCTACTTCATCGTGGGGGATGACGCCTTCTCCCTCAGAACCTACCTCATGAAGCCCTACACTTGCAGACTCCTCACCCGTGAAGAGAGGATCTTCAACTACAGACTGTCCAGGGCAAGGCAGGTGGTGGAGAACGCCTTTGGCATCCTGGCCAACAGGTTCCAGGTACTTCTCACCACCATGCAGCATTGCCCAGAGACCGTGAGGAGGATCGTGGAAGCTTGCTGTATCCTGCGCAATCTCATGCACACCCGCTACCCAGTCTTGCAGAACAGGCTCGTGACCTCAGAACAGGACCTCCAGCAAGGCAATGGGGACATGGAGCTTGGTGAATGAAGGCAAGGGCGAAACCTGATAGACACTGAGGATGTGCAAGGCCCCAACAGAGCCTCACATGAAGGGAAGAAGCAGCGCAACCTCCTGAGACACTGGTGCAACTCCCCAGCTGGAGCAGTGGACTGGCAAGACAGGATGATAGATGATTAATGGGTGCTTCCTTCAGCCTGTCTCATCACACTGATGAGATTGGGCCATGTATGTTGGGTGGGCCTACAATGATCAGGGCATTTAATAAAGAATTGTGTTTGTGTTGACATGTGTGGATGATTATTACATTGTTATTGATAATAAAGGGCCATAGGTGTGGCACCTGGGAGGGTGGACCATACAGTCCCACTATCCTTGCACTGGAGGTTTATCTATCCCACAGCTATTACCCATGCCAAAGGTATCCCTGCCCATTCCACTGCTATCTTAACCCATCCCACAAGCATGCAAAGGCTTAAACCAATTCTAAAAGTTTCCACCAAGACTTTTTTTAAAAAAAGAAATGAAGCAAGTGTGTGAATCAAAGATAAACTTTATTGAACAACAAGCTGTAAAAGGAAAAAGACCCAAGTCAAGTGTCCAAATAAAGTCCACACCCAGTCTCTGGCAGTCTTCACGGTCACTCGGAGGTGTGCCCAGTCTCAGGCGTGAACAGTCCAGGTGCTGTGGAGGTGGTTGCTGCTGCAGTGCTGGTCTGAATGCCTGGCCCCGAGAGGACAACAGGTGACGATGTGTTGAGAAAGCTCTCGGATAGCTGGCTCAGACCCGTGATGCTGAGAGGTCCTTCCTCCATGCCATGGGGTGTCAGCCCCAGTACTGATGAGAGATGTACTGAGGCCGGGCTTGGCTGTGGGGTGGAGGAAGGAGTAGTGTAGTGGGCCTGTCTGCTCTGCAGCTGGGTGAGGACTGGCGTGGGTGGCATCGTTGTTGTTGGTGGCATCATTGGCGTGGGTGGCATCAGTGGCATCAGTGGAACCGGTGGCAATGGTGTTGCCCGATGACTCTGTGCCTGGACTGGGAAGGGCTGCTGCCTGTGCTGCTGGACCTCCTGGTAGCCATAGCCCTGGTAGGTGAGGGGCTGTGGGAAGCCTTGGAATGGGAGGGACATCACCTGGGGTGGAGGAGCAGACCTGGGCTGGGTGAGAGCAGGTTCCTCTGGATCTGGAGGGTTGTGAAGCAGCTTGGTGATCCGGTCCTTCACCACCTGGTACTGGGCTTCCTCCATGTTCCTGAGGATCTGGTTGACATAGGTGAGGAAGGGCTTGCAGTTGGAGGATGAGGAGTCGGTGTTGACCAGCTGAGAGAGGAGATCTATGCTGATGCGGATGGTGTCCCTGATCTCCAGGAGGACACTGTGGCTCTGCCCCTCCTGCTGTCTGGCTCTCTGCCTTTCTGTGGAGGTGGAGCTGGGGTGGTGGTGGATGCGGCTACGACTGTGGTGGACTCGATGTCTTCTTTCTCCCACTGCACCAGGGAGTCCTCTACGTGCTCCACCATGGTTACAACACCTGTCCGCGGGTTCTCCGCCATGGCACGCTCCACAGAAACCTGCCTGGAGACAGGGACTGACTCTCAGCCGGAAGAGGACTGGCTCTCAGCAGGCTGCCAGAGAGAGAGAGTTGTGAGAGGGGCTCCTGGTGCTCCTCAGTGGCGGATCTCACCCTCCAGGAAGCTGCACCTGGCCATGACGTAGGTCTCTCTGTCCGTCAGCTTAACCGTGGCCTGGCCAGATTTCTTCAGGTGCAGCTTCCCGTACCAGGTGTGCATATGTTTCCACCAGCCGAGGAGCACCTCCGAAGTGTAACCCATACTCTCCGCCCTCTCTCTCCAAGCAGCCTGCTTTCTTTTGGTGTCCCTGTACAGCTGGTGTCCCTTCCGCCACAGATAGTCATTCTCTCTCAGCCACTCCAGCACCTCATCCTCGTATTCCTCCTCGATGAAGTATTGCCTCATCTCCCGTCCCCGCATATGCCTCTTCCTCCCTTTGGAAGGACCAGATGGGCCCTCATCAGAGGGGCTCCCAGGTGGTAGGGGCTGCTCCTCCACACCACCAGCAGCAGCAGCAGCAGGATCATCATCATCATCATCATCATCATCATCATCATCATCACCAGCAGGATCATCATCAGCATCATCATCAGCAACAGCAGCAGCAGCAGCAGGATCATCATCAACAGCAGCAGCAGCAGCAGCACCACCACCAGCAGCAGGACCAGGATCAGCAGCAGCAGAGTAAGCACCAGCAGCGCCAGCAAGACCAGGAGCACGAGCAGGACCAGGAGCACGAGCAGGACGAGCAGGACGAGCAAGACTAGGAGCACGAGCAGGACGAGCAGGACGAGCAAGTCCAGGAGCACGAGCAGAACGAGCAGGACCAGGAGCAGCTTCAGCAGAGTACGCAGCAGCAGAAGCACCACCGCCAGGAGCAGATTCAGCAGAAGCTCCAGCACCAGAAGAGCGAGCCCGAGCAGTAGAAGCCCCAGCAGAAGCAGAGTCAGGGACAGGGGCGGGAGGGTGGCCCTATCCCTCTTGGCAGGGATGGCAGCAGGTTGCTGAGGCTTTTGCTTCTTCCCCATGGTTGTGGGGTTGCTGGCTGGCAGGGAGGCTGGCAGGCACCAAGGCTGACAGGAAGGCTGACAGGAAGCCTGGCAGGCAGGCAGGCAGGCAGGCAGGCAGGCAGGCACCAAGGATGGCAGGCAGACTGACTGGCAGGGAGGCTGGCAGGCAGGCAGAGAGCAAGGCTGGCAGGGAGGCTGGCCAGGAGGCTTGGAGGCAGGCTGGCAGCAAAGCTTGCAGGCAGGCATGCAGGCAGGGCAGGCAAGGACTCGATGTATCCAGCAGCAGGTCTTTCCTCCGAATGCTGGCCACGTGCGAGCTGCTTCCCTTTATATCCACGTGGCTTACGCAATGCATCCCCCCGCATGCGCAATTAACGCAAGGCATCCGCTAGGCTTCCACTGTGCATCCGCTAGGCTTCCGCTCTGCATCCGTTTCATCCGCTGTGCATCCGCTGTGCATCCGCTATATCTGTTCCACGTCTGCTTTGCTGAGGCCCCCCAGAAGCCCTGCGGATGTGCCATCCGCTCCCATCTGCTTCTATCCGCTGGGCTTCCATTCCGCATCCACTTTCCATCCACTCTGCATCCTCCCCGCGTCCGTGTTATCCACTCCGGTTATGCAAATTTTGCCCCTTTTGAGAGCGGATAACAACGGATGGAACATTTTGCTCCTCCGTTGTGTCCGTTTTGCATCCGTTGGGCAGTGTGACAGGGCCTTAAGACATTTGAAGAATACCAGACTCAAGAAAGCTGTCTTAAAATCCTATTCAAATGGCACAATCCTTTTCATCATTAACATGGTTTCACAAGTTAGGTAAGAAGAATGACAATTATTTTGTACCCATGTTGAATTTTAGGTTGCAGAATGATTTATTATAATTATTTTAGTACATTTTGTGGAAAAACGGGGCAGAATTTTTTGCAAATGTCAACTTACACACAAACATACACACAAATTCACATCATTCATAATATATTAATTCTTTTGATCTCATACTCCAGCCATCACAATGACAGCTGTTTTCCTGCTTCCACAATACTGGCAGAAACAATTTCTTTTAGGGATTTCTTTCAGGTTTACCCACTTATACGTACATCGTTCTGTAGTTCTGTTTATTTGATTATTGATATTGATAAAGGTTTAAAGTATTAACTATGATGCTCTCTGAGTTGCTAGCTATGCTCTATGAATGACAGCTAAATCAATGCTGATGGAACAAAAGCAGCATTTTGGGACATTTGAAGTAGCATTTTAAACAAGAAACAGACTGTTGCACAATTCAACCACTATGGTGCACGTATAGCATTTGCTTGTAAAATGAAAGGGAGCCCCTGATGCTTTAAGGAAACAGTGACTGTATTATTCATGTGCTAAGCTAAGCCAAACCTCTTCAACTGCAGGACCTTTGCAACACCAACAAGTGTATTAAATGCACACACATCAAGCAACACACTTTCACAATCCCTGCTAGCTTCTCTTTTTTTTATGAGTATTGACATTCTTATGTAGTATTAGGAGAGCTAAATTAGCTTCCAGTTCTAAGATTTTCTTTAAAAAAAAAAAATCTATAGCCAGTAATTATTGGCATTCAGGGGTACAAAGGACGAAAACAAAGAACACAAATTCTACCACATTCATGTGGGATTGGGAGTTGAATTAGGATCTTCACACCCCATTAAATTATCAGCCCCCCATTAGAGCCTTATTAAAATGGTAATGATTATATGCCAGCTATAAGGAAGGCTGCCGCACCTGTCAAAAATACCCTGATTATCCGGTTCATTCAACTGTCTGGCTCTTGAATTTAGGTCTCAGGTTTACTCCAGTGTGAAGTTGTTCCTTTGCCCTTCCTTTCCTATGCAAGCTCTCACCCACCCTTGGATTATTATTTTTTAAAATGAAAAAAGATATAATATTCCCTTCACCTCTGAGGAGAAGACAGAAAATCCTTTATTTATTACATTTGTTGCCCATTTTATGTCGTGCTATTTAGTAATTTAACAGAAGACGATATAATTGGAATGAAATCAGCAACAACCATAAAAAGCATTTTTAGCTTTAAAAAAAGCCACTTAAATCTAAAGATGCAAACTTCCAATAACTAGCTCTTAAAACAAGCTAATGATTTGGAGTAGGAAGATTTGGAGGCTGATGAAAGTGTAGCTGTGAAACTAACATATATCCAAAATATATGTTAGTCCTGTACATATTTCTTATAGTTCATGAAATGCAGGCAACAGAATATTGATTTTAAAGGAAGATTAACAAAAAGATTCTTGCTTGCAGAGATAGCATGAGCATTCATTCATACAAATTGTTATAACCACGCTTTGCATATAACTATGCTTTGGCTGGATTTATGACATACTGGCCAAAAGATACTCAAAGTATTATCCTTATTACTAGCAGGAAAAATAGTTGTGACATAAAAATGATTTTTTTTTCCTTTTTACTACCCTTTAATTCTTTTATTCAGCATGGATTTGGGTGACCAAATGGAGCTGAGTGTTTACTGGCCGGATATCCTTCCTGAATGTATATAGTAGCAATCATGCTATATACAAAATTGCAAGATGGAATAAAAGAGGAATAGTGAAAAGGAAGGGAGGGAGGGAGGAAGAAAGGAAGAATAATTAAACAAGGATAAGGAGAAATATTCAAAGATCAAAATATTTTTTCTGATCTTGTAATTGATGAATACATGTAAGGAAATGAAGGTATAGGCTTAATTTTAAATGAAAAAGTTACAATATATGTTATAAACTATGAACTGGTGTAATCTAGATTGCAGTGGATACTGTATGTATGAAAGCAGGAGTTTATAGGATGCATATTATGCTGCAGAGTAATATTAGAAAAGGTCAGAATGAGTTTTACAAAAACTGCAACATGATGAATAAAAGACAAAATAAATCCTATTAGGTCACATAGATGGGTAGAATGGGTAGAAACAAGATAAGTGAAAAAAATGAAACCATTCAGAATTAGAATAGAGATCATTTATGAGCCCAGATTCTGAATACATGAATAAGTGGAATAAAAATGAGACTTAACTATAGGTCTGTCTTTCAAAATCCCAATATACCTGAAAGACACCAGGTTCAGTAGATGTCTCAGTTGACTATGCTTGAAGAAGTTTATGGAAAGTCCCCACACAACCATCTTCACAATGCTCTTCCCAAAAAATTGAAAATTGAAAGTCAGATGAAAATTGCCTAAGAGCACTAAACTGAGAATGGTTTTTTTCAGACTGGTACAAATAACCCCCTCAGAAAAGTGTGCAGTACCATTCACCCCATCCTAGGTGAATTTGCCAAGAAAAAGTGGGATCTGTTCCAAAGTAGCTGAGCTCATGTTACAAAAAACTGCATCCATCTATTCAAAGCTCAGAAACCACATGCCTTAGCAAAATCTTGTCCCCATCATCTCACTGATTTCTGATGATTAGATATTTAATTCCAAGCACATGGGGTGAAGTTGAGCCACCTTGAGCCACATGGTGAATAGGGGGCAATACAAATAATAAATAAACAAACAAACAAACAAACAAATGAATGAATGAATGAATGAATAAATAAATAAATATGTTATCTACCAAACTTCTGCTATATAAGTCACAGCAAGCTGAAGAAAAAATCTCCAACACTCTCAAGCATCAATCACTGTAATAAAGACAAGCATATGAGCTTATGCCAATATTTGTTCATATTTATGCCTGATCTTCTGCAACTGATGCTCTAGGTTCAGCCAATTTATCTCCTTGAATCACAGAGCACCAGTGGATCAGGAAATCGGCCAAATCTTTGAGAAAATCTTCATTTGTTTACTGAAAATCAATTGGATTGAAGGTCACCAATGAAAATGAATATATGTGTCCCAGGATAATCCAATCTGGGTCAGTCACCAGGACCAGAGGTTTTGTCTTCTGAGTTTTTGGACTTGTGCTGGAACCAATCTTCAGGAAACTTCTCTCTAGCAGAGTGTGTGCTGTTCTGTGTGTGGTATTTATAGTGCCTGTTGTAAGTGGCTTTTTAGATGTTGATTGGGGTGTGTTGGCTTTTAAGTCATTAGCTGTCATTTGCTTATGCTGTCCACCCTTGCCTTCTAAGTACTTGATAGGCTAGTGCTGAATCAGAAATCCTGTTGACTGATGAGAGGCCTGTTTCCCAGGCTTCAATCACTTTTAACAAGCTCAAATATATGTTCTTGCATAGTTTTTTTATTGTTGTTGTGCTCAAGTATCTTTCAGTCATATTTTTTTGTTTGAAGATAAGTAAGTTCTTAAAAGAGATTGGACTCCTAATTTTGACACAGACAGAATTATGAAATTTTCTTGACACAATATTTTTTAATTTTTATTTGTTTATTGGTCAACAGCTTACAAGATAATAAACATAAGTATTAATATAGAAAGTGAGTACAAATAATTGGGGACAATAGGACAGGGACAGTAGGCACGATTGTGCATTTATGCACACAGATATAGTAGTGGCTTGCCTTTATGTTCTTCTGAGATAATTTTTAACAATTCACTATACTGATGATCTCTGGTCCTTTTGGACGTTAATTAAAAACAAACTTAACAATGGCAAATTAAAAGTGAAAATCAGAGTTTAAAAATTCAGAAGGCTAAAAGGTTAACAAAGTGGTGAGAATGCTCTCAAGCCACCAACCATCTCCAGAGTTGCAACATATTCTTCTTCTTCTTCTTGTGCCATATCATCATCAGATGTTGGCAATCATGTTGGCAATCCTATTTTTATCAACAGCCACACAAAAAAGTGCTGCTGAGTTTTGTCCAAACCAATCCCTTAGATTTTGAAGCCATGATGTTCTTCTTCTGCCTGGACCTCATTTGTCTTCAATCTTTCCCTGGAGGATTTAGTGAAGTATGCCGTATTTTTCCGAGTGTCTGAAATATTCTAACTTTTGCTTTTTAATGGTTTTAATGATTTCCCTTGGCTTTCCCAGGCAGCTTATCACCTCCTCATTACTGATTTTGTCAACCCAGTTTATATGTAACAGCCATCTGTAAATCCACATTTCAAATGCTTTGAGTCACTTCAACTGGCTTTCTGTCAGAGACCTTACTCTTAGATGATTACCATACTCTTAGATGATTCTAATTGGCAGATCTTAACATTCTTTCAAAGAAGGGTTTTTTCCCCCCACATTCCTGATACAGTTGGTAAACCATCCTTAACAAGTTAAATACACACCAGTCACTGAAAAGAACGAAGTTAATTGATGTCTATGTGCATATGCTATTTGTCTGAAAAATTGAAAGATGGATGAGTAAAAGATAAGGTGAAGTTTTGTGACAGGATCCCAAATTAGATTGAAGAAATTAGATTACCTTTCCAGCAGGTTTCCAGGGAAATCTATTAAAATGCTAACTTCTTTGGCCACCCAAAGCACATTCAGAGGCTCCTTAGTCATTGTTCCTTTATGTCATCTTGCATAATCTCAAGACAAAAACCATATGTTGTTTGTTAAATATGTGATTGACCAGCCAGGATCAGCTATTCTTTCAGTTCCTTGTGGGTCTGTCAACAATCATTAGAAATCAGGACATAACTTTGTTTCCCTGTATATTTTTTCTTCTTATCACTCAAGTATTTCCTTTAATGTAGTAGATTCCACTAATATTGCTGCATTGGCTGTCAAAAGAGATGCAACAGATTCAGGTTTCCAGATGTTATTTGAAAAGCAGACATTTCTATGTTCTTTGGAAATCTGTAGCCCAAATTTTTATTTATCTTCTGAACAATACTTTATTTTTCTCTGAATAAAAGTTAAATGGGTAGAGGATAAATGTTGGGCTTGCTTGCTCTTCCTAGCATGAAAATTTGTGATCTAACATAACATACACCAGGCTCTGTACATAAAACAAAATTCCTTGATAAAACCAAGTAGTCTATAAAGCAGTCCACATAAAATCAAGCACAAAAGGAACGATTATTATTAACTGTGCAGTCTGGTAGAAAAGTACATTAAATAATATAAAAACCTTCTCTGGTGCCTGAGCTGGTATGAAAGCAAAAAAGAAGTGCTACATCATGGGCATTGTTATTATTAGTAGCCCAGGATGAAGATCATTGAAGGTTATAGAGTATATAACACTACTTACTAGTCCACTGCAAATTTGCAGATAGATTATTTTTTTTTTAATTTCGCAGTCTAGGGTTGAAAGAGAGTTACTGGCTCAAAGTTATCTTGCTGGATTCTACATCTAATCTAAGATTAGAGTTGCGGTTTCTCCACTTCTACTTTTCTATATCTTCCTCCCTCTTTCTCTCATATGTCAAAAAGCATATGTTGTTATATATATTTTATTCTAAAATAAGAATTATAAGTATATTTGTATCTATTTACTTTGGTATATTCTTTGAACAAAGAGCTGTGTTACAAAAATATGAACACGGAAAGAGTATGCTTCAAACCATCTAGTAATCCTGGAAATCAATTAATTTAACAGAAAATAATTGAGCATTCATGCCTATATTGTATTAGTCCACCCATCAATTTAGTCAAATATCACCAAGCTTGTCAGTAAGATAAAGAAAAGAAAATAGAACAACAGTGTTGGAAGGGACATTGGATATCTTCTAGTCCACCCCCCTGCTCAAGCAAGAGACCCTATACCATTCCAGACAAGTGGCTGTCCAGTCTCTTCTTAAAAGCCTCTAGTGATGGTGAACACACAGCTTCTGAAGGGAAGCTGTTCCACTGGAGGGAGATCCTGTGGGTGGAGTCAAAAGAGGAATCAGCCTGGAGCCACTATATTCTCACAAGCAGTTTAAGTCCAACCCCTCTTGAATTCCATTAACTCTTATCTAGGTCTAATTAGTTGACTAGATTCCTCAGTATGGACATGAGCAATAAATCAACTTAACTAGAACTTGGTGTGAGGTATTTCCCATTTCTCACATCTAGGTATGAAAGTATAATTCCTGTATTTCTAACATCACCTAGACAATTTTCTTCACAAAATACTACTAACAGTTACCCTATTAACAATACTGGACTAGTTATACTGGGAGGGGTAAGTGATGTTTCACAGAATGAATGCCATGACTGACAAGACCCGTTTCCTGTGTCCTGCCAGATGAAAACTCTTATTAGATGGCACCTGCAGCATACTTCCTTTGCCAGATCTGATGGCACAGGCAGATGTAATTGGGAAGAGGTGAACCAGGCCTCGTGACCTGAAGGGATATAAAGGTCAGAACCAGCATGGTGAAATGAACCAAGAAGCAAACTGGCAACTGATGCAGCTCATGGAGCAGAGGTCTAACAGGGAATGGTCAGATCAGAGACAGGATAGCCCTCACTTGGGTGGGCAGAGAAAGTTATACTTTCAGACTTGCAAGATTCTGTCAGTGTAGCTTTACAATAAAGTAGAATTGGCTCATCTGATTGTGATTCCTATCTGGTTTACCTAGTGAAACCAAGAGAAGGTTAAATACTAGAATGGAATGGAATAGAATAGAAGAATAGAATAAGGCAGAAAACACTGTTCCACTTCAGGCAAATGGTAATCCAACATCTTTTTTAAAACTTCCAGTGTTGGAGCATTCACAACCTCTGGAGGCAAGTTGTTCCACTGATTAATTGTTCTAACTGTCGAGAAATTTCTTAGTTCTAAGTTCTCCTTGGTTAGTTCTACCCATTACTTCTTGCCCTGCCCTCAGGTACTTTGGAGAATAGTTTGACTCCCTCTTCTTTGTGGCAGCCCCTCAGATATTGGAACACTGCTATTATGTCTCCCCTAGTCCTCCTTTTCATTAGACTAGACATACCCAGTTCCTGCAAACGTTCTTCATAAGTTTTAGCCTCCAGTCCCCTAATCATCTTTGTTGCTCTTCTCTGCACTCTTTCTAGAGTCTCAACATCCTTTTTTGCAACCAAAACTGAATACAGTATTTCAAGTATGGCCTTACCAAGACGTTATAAAGTGGTATTAACATAAACTTCTTATGAATTTATGTATTAACATAAACTTCTTATGAACTTGATGGGCCTCATCTAATGCTTTACATGTTACTGGCCAGTTAAGTTGGAGTTGAGTTATCCATTCATCCAATGACTGGATGTTAGGCCTTTCACGAGGAAGTTCAGGTATGGGTACAAAATCTTGTCCCGAAGCTACTTTAAATGGAATAAATCCAGTACTACTATGTATGGTGTTGTTATATGCCACTTCAGCAAATGGCAATAGGTCAGACCAATTGTCTTGTTGATAATTTATATAACATCTAAGATACTGCTCTAACGCTGCGTTAGTCTTCTCACAGGGCCCATTGGTTTGGGGGTGGTGGGCAGAACGTAAGCCCTGGGCAGAGCCTATCAACTTCAGGAACTCCTTCCAAAAATGTGAGCTAAATTGAACCCCTCTGTCAGAGACTATGCGTTCAGGAATGCCATGTAATCGATAGATATGTGAAATAAATAGTTTAGCCAACATCTTTGCAGATAGAATCTTGGAACAAGGTATGCAATGTACTTGTTTGGAAAACAAATTGGTCACCACCCAAATAACCGTGTTTCCGCTGCTTTTGGGCAGTTCTACTATAAAGTCCATAGAGATTTCCTTCCAGGGAGCCGTTTGTCAAGCCACATTTTGTAATAACCCTGCTGGCTTACCAGGAGGTCTCTTTGCCGATGCACAAATTGGACAACTAGCTACATAAGCTTCAATGTCCTTCTTCAAAGTAGGACACCAGAATTGCCGCTTAACCAGGTGTAAGGTTTTCACAAATCCAAAATGGCCAGCTGCTTTAGAATCATGGGCTTGTTGTAGTATTTGGCCCCTCAGCATCTGTGGCACATACAACTTGGTTCCCACCCAAGCCAAACCATCTCTAACCGTATAGTCATTCAAATGAGCCAGGAACCAATCATCAAGTTTTAGGGCTTCTTTTAGTTGTGCAGTCAAGTCATTCGATAAATCCACTTCTTGTTTCTTCTTCTGGGCTCTAGTGATCACTGGAGCGGCTAGATGTTTGGTCAAAACAATTGGGTGTATCACTTCCTGGTGAACACTATTATATTGGGGTAGTCTAGAGAGAGCATCCGCCATGAAGTTCCTCCCCCCTGGAATGTACTTCAGTGAGAAATTGAACTGCCTGAAGTAATGGGCCCAGCGAACTTGTTTAGGGGACAGCTTCTGAGGCGTTTTTAGTGCCTCCAAATTTTTATGATTAGTCCATACCTCGAATGGATGTTTTGCTCCTTCCAGGAAATGTCTCCAAGTCAGTAAGGCCCAACGAACTGCAAAAGCTTCTTTTTCCCAGATGGCCCACCTTCTTTCAGTTTCAGATAGTTTACGGGAGGTGTACGCGCAAGGCTGTAAGGTCCCTTTCTCATTGATTTGAAGTAACACCGCTCCAACGGCCACATCACTCACATCGGCTTGGATCACGAAAGGAGCCTCCATGTCCGGGTGCTTTAGCACTGGTTCTGCAGTAAACAGTTGGCTGCTTGGCACTCTATGGACCACTTCAACGGCTTGCTAGGCCTTGGCTTCACCTCTCCTTTAGTTTTTAAGAGATTTGTGATGGGGGCATTGATATTTTAGCAAAAGCCGGGATAAATTGCCGGTAAAAATTTGCGAATCCCAAGAAGCTCTGAAGTTGTTTCCTGGTGCGTGGGGGAGCCCATTCCAATATGGCATGCACTTTCTCTGGATCCATTTCTATGCCCTCAGGTGAAATGCGATACCCCAAATAGTCTATTTTCTCTTGATGGAATTCACATTTGGACAGTTTAGCGTACAACTTAGCGGCTCGCAGTTTCTGTAGAACCGACTGCACTAGTTTCACATGCTCATCCAGAGTTTCCGCGTAGATAAGGATGTCATCAAGATAAACCAGAACCCTCCTATATAAATGTATAAATGTTCATGTAACACCTGATTGATCATCTGCATGAATACGGCTGGGGGCTCCTGTAGGCCAAAAGGGAGAACATTGAATTAGAAACAATCCATGGACATGGTTTTGTGGGCGTGACAGGGGAAGGATACTGTAAAATCTCCAGTCAGAGGTGGTATTTGCCATTTTTATCAAACTACTCAAAATTTCCACTAGTGGTTCTCCAGAACTGGTCAGAACCTGCTGAATACCACTTCTGGGAGGGAGGGAGAGAAGGTGGAGGGGAAAGAAAAGGTTCAGGTAACTTTAGTTAGTTGCACTGTGTTTGCAAATCTTTCTGAAGTGAAGTTTTAGTGAAGCTTTAGCCACATGTGGGAAACATTTGCCAGAGAACTAAGTCTGAAAAGACACAACAAAGACAGCAAGGCAATGGGTACAAAAGGTGAAAAGAAGGAAACCGGGAGAAAAGGCAGCTGGTCAAATAAATACTTGCTGAAGAGTGAAGGAATGTTTTATTGTTCCTGTTGAGGCAAGCAGTCACAGAGCCAGAGTACAGTTTTTGGGCTGCTTGTTGCTCTGCAAGGCAGCCAAAAAGGCAGAGAGGGGGAAGAGGGAGATAGGTGTGCAGGGGTGGTTAAATTGCCCCTGAAGTCTTAAGTTAGGGCAGGCTACCAAGTGCCTGAATTTTGATCATGTAACTGGTGCCATCAAAATCTAGAATAGATGATGAACAATTGAAAGAAACTCTCCCATTGTGTTCAGATTTGTCAATCCAAAGAGTTCTAATAGCTGAAAACCAGTAAACAAGCAATTTCCAAAAGTGATTGAAAAGGAAGTATGAAAACCAGAGGTGGTATTCAGCAGGTTCTGAGCAATTTTGGAGAACCAGTAGAGGAAATTTTGAAGTTCGGAGAACCGGCAAATACCACCTCTAACTGGCCCCACCCCCATCTATTCATTACCTCCCAAGTTCCAGCTGTTTGGCAGGGTCTTCTTTTATTGCCCTGCAGAGGAGAACAGAGCTGGAAAGCAGGTTAGTGTGCAGGAGAGGGAATGGAGATTTTGCAGTATCCTTCCCCTACCATGTCCACCACACCATGCCACCTAGCCATGCCCACAAAACCGGTACTAATTTTTTTTGAATCCCACCACTGATGCAAACTTAGGGTCCTTTCAAAAGAGCCCAACTGCGTTTTTGTTCCCTTTTCTCCCAGAGCTCTAAACCCACCAGAGACCGCTGCCTCAAAGTCTCCTCACCAAGAGCAACCACCGGGAGCACTTGTAGGCTATCTTAAGACCTCTTCTTATCCAGAGAGGAATTATCAAAGAGCCAGTGTTCTTGCCAGCTCTTGTCTCTGCTGCAGTTGTCTTTAGTTGTCCTCCCCTCCAGTTCTTCCAACGCTACTGCAATAAAGGACAGTATAATTATGACGAATAATTTCCCTTCTATTATTTGCAATAGAAAACAAATGCAGTTGGAACAAAAAGGGACAAAGGTAGAATAACTTTAGTTTCCTCAGTTTCATTTTGCTCAAGAAGAGTCAAGATGCACTTCAGATATATCTGTAATTAAAGTATAGAATTCAGAGTTCTGGTTAAGGATATTTGCCCCATAATATTTATTTAAATGTAACTTTGAATGTGGCAGATATAATATTTGGTACTATGAGATGGAATAGTGTGACTATTTTCCAGGAATCACTATTTTTTAAAAAATGATCACTTACTAGCATATATAGATCCACAACACTCCATTGATTATTAATTTGCACTAACTGAAAAACTCCCTTTATCAAAAGAAGTCTCACCATCAATTAATCTTGAAAATAATTTTAAGAATATTTTAAGATGTTTCATTAGCAACAAGGCAAGAAGAATCATAAAAGAAAGAATGCTTTCTGTCTCCTATAACATATGTTAGAAATATATATTTTATTTAGAAATACTTTCATTTATTACTGTCATACATTGGATCAATTTCCTATACATGCTGACCTGCAGACAGTTACCTCCCCTTATTACAGAGATTCTTATTTCTTATTTCAAAAGAAATGTTTGCAGATTGCATACTCATTCACAAATGTGGATACAATAAATAAAGCTTTAATTCAATACACATCGATTTGAGTGTGAGTCTTGCTTTTACTTTTAGTCCATGTGCAAGAATATGTTGTTAGCTATTTTGGGGAAGGGCAATCATTTTACCAATAGAGCACAACCTGCACCTCAAATTCCAACTGCGTTCAGTGGGAGAGAGTTAACTGTTCCTTCAACCAGTACAACTTAAAATATTAAGTTTTAGGACATTTTATTTGAGTGTGTGGGTTCTACCGCATGATGTTCCTCGACTTCCAACTTCTTTGTACAATGTGCTTGTGCCTCTGTGTGTGAGAAAGAGTTGTAACCACTCCCTTATCCAATTTAATTTTCATATCAATCATGATTTTCCAATTGTTCTGGTTCTGGAGATGAGGCGTGTTGGGGAGGGGTTAATCTATGAAATGATTTGTTTTTTATGGGCACTCATTCTCTGTGCCAACCCGATGGGCTGAAGGTTTGGCAGCCAATATTGCCGGGCGAATGCGTGAGCTGATGATGAATGGCTGTGATGCCTTTGTAATTGCTCATGCTTCATTGTAGGCCAAACAATGCTAGAGGACACAAGTCTGGCTCAGAAGAGCAACGGATAAAACTGCTGGGCCGAATGGTGAGCTCCTGCCGACATGACCACTTGTTGACACTGAAAAGACTGAACAAGTGAGCAGAAACAGAAACAATTCTGTTCACTAAGGCTATTAGTGGCAATGTGTGGTAGTGGAGCGGTCACTCTTGATGTGTTTTCTCCCTAATGAGCTCTGAATGCCCTATTAAACTGGGCTGCTATAGGCTCAGAGTCACTGGGACAGTGAGGGGCTTGAATGACTTGCCTGGTTCCCATTGGTTGGCCCGATGAAGGAAGCAACTGGCAACACTCAGGTTTAAACAGGACTGACAGTCCAGTTAAAAGATCGTTAATTAGAGTGGCCAAACAGATAGAGACTGAAGGCAGTGTCTATTGACAAGATAACAGTATTCAGCTCCAAGCAAGTTCAGGCTTGCATCTTCTCCACAGTTTGAGCATCAGCCAATAGTCTGTGGCCTCTTTTGTGCATTCAAAAATACTATATTTGGACAGTGCCACTTTTCCTGGAAACGAGCCTGGAAATTTGTGTGTTGGGGGGGGGGGTTTATAACTGGTTGTTAAAATATACTTAAAACAGAAATAGTTCACTATCAGAAACCACTTCTTCAATTATTTAAGTTCTGCATCTGAATTTTTCCTAGGATATATGTGTAGGCAGCTACACTGAAACTCTTATAATATGGAGAGCATGTATTTCCTTGCTTTGACTGAATGATTAATCTTTTTAAGCACTGCATAAGTTGCATAGAAACCCAATTAACTTTATTGCCCAAATGTCAATTCTAAAAATCATATAACCCTCTTCCATGTTAAGAATCACAGTACAAATAATAAACATGTGAAACAGGGAGAAGTGAGTGTTTCGCTCAATTTGTGCTTTTGTGCAGATGTATTGGAATTCAGATCATGAAGGGGATGAGAAATCTATAGGTAGCATTTATTAAAAACTGAAGTGATAAACTGGAGAATGCTGGAAGGACAAATTATGTTGAGGAGACATCAGCAGCAGATGTTTTCAAATTAGTTGTCCTTTTATTTTTATTTTATTTTTTATTTTTATTTTTTTGATTTGTCAATCGCTTACAAGATAATAGGTGTAAGAATAAACATGAGCATAAATGCAGGAAATAGGTATGAATAAATGGAGACAATAGGACAGGGACAGTAGGCACAATTGTGTGCTTATGCACGCCCTTACAGACCTCTTAGGAAGGGGATGAGGTCAATAGTGGATAGTTTAAGGTTACAGGAGTGGTGGTTAGAGGATGTAACAACAGAGTCAGGGAGTGCATTCTAGGCATTGACCACTCTGTTGCTGAAGTCATACTTTCTGCAATCAAGTTTGGAGCGGTTTACATTGAGTTTGTATCTGTTGTGTGTTCTTGTATTGTTGTGGTTGAAGCTGAAGTAGTCATTGACTGGTAGGACATTGTAGCAGATAATTTTGTGTACTTTGCTTAAGTCCAACCTTAGGCAGCATAGTTCAAGGTTGTCCAAGCCCAAAATTTCAAGTCTGGTGATATAGGGTATTTTGTTGCGAGCCGAGGAGTGTAGTACTCTTCTCGTGAAATACTTTTATTTCAATTGTATTAATGTCCGATATATAGTGAAGATTCCAGACAGATGAGCTGTATTCAAGTATTGGTCTAGCAAAGGTTTTGCATGTCCTAGTTAGCAGTTCAACATTTCTAAAGGAGAAACTTCGTAAGATTAGATTTATAACTCTTAATGCCTTTTTGGCAATGCTGTTACAGTGAGCCTTTCCATGGTGGTATTTCATTCTCTCTGCAGAGAACCAAGTCATACCTAGACTGTAGGATTTCAGGGCCCAAGTAAGGTTCCTTTTTTTTTTTTAGTCCCTTGGCAAATTTCATATATGTGGACTTCCAGTACTCAGAAATCTGGAAGTTAAAGTATATGAAAGTTGCCAAGGTTGTAAAACACTGATTTAGAATATGCCCAGTGAACTTGATTAGGGAATATTGAGAATGATGGAGTTGGAGTAACCAATTAGAATACTTCATAATTATCTAGGTTAGCACTTACTGGATAAAACCACTCCCCTTTGCTTCAGACTGGAAACCAGATTGGAAAATTCTATTGGCAGCTAAGTCTAAAAACAAAATCATTGTTTAATGTCAATGACATACGATAAAGAATTATATTTCTTTAGGTGGTTTCTTCACTAAAATATTCATATTGTTTCTCATCAAATGTCTAACCTTTTTAATAAAATCAGTAAAGCCTGGAGCCAGTGCATATTGGACCAATGAGTTCCATAATTAATTCAAGATTGCAATTTTTTTCATTTTTATAGATGGTATAAAGCTGTGTGAGTAGTAGTTTTTTTTTTTACTTGGAGCAAATATTTATGCTCTAGCTTATTTAAACTATTATGAGCCAATACTTAGGTTATATAGTTTCACCATTACTCAACTGGAAAACAGACTTAATGCATAATCCATTAAGTTTAGGTTTTGTTTTGTTTTTAGCTGATGGATTTATGGGAATAATAATTTGAAACTGAATTCAATTTGCAGAAATCCCTTCCTTCCCTTTGACTGACTGAAAATGATAATGAAGATGAAATACATTTAACTAAAATACTCCCCATCCACTACTTTTAGTGACTTGTAAGACTGTTGATCAGCAATATTTTCCAAAATATATATCTGCCATTTTAGGTCTTATCTCAGACTGGTTTAGGTCTTGACTCAAACTGAATCTTGAACTGGTTTTCATTTTTAGGTATTTGCCTGATGAACTTTTTCTTCACTTTTTTGTATGCATCATGCACACTAACACACACATGTATATAAGACACTGAAATATATATGTCCTTTATATTATTACTACTACAAGTACATTCATATCCACTTTTTAAAATTCACCAATAAAATAATTAAAATTATCTGGTAAAAGTATAGTGCATAATAGGCTTAATGTTTCCAAATCTAAATCCAGAATATTCTATAAAAATACAATGTCTATGTATATCAGTACTCTGAGGCAAGTCTTAAACTCCAAGTATAAAAATTCCTTTTTGAAAGAGGAATTTAGAACAGTAGTGTTTCTATGACATTTCAGAGAAACTAAAGTAGATTTGATGTGTAACATTCCAGTGTCTGTGGAGTCTTTGATAGTTGTTCAACATATGGTCAGCAGATGGACTGGGTCCCAGCAGTAGGAAGCCAAGAAGAGTGTCTCTCTTGTTATCCAACCTAGTGGGCCAACTCTGACAATTTCTCCCCAGTGACCAGTCTATTATTGTCCCAGTGATCTCATAAGAATTTGATTCTTGCATTTATCTGCCCTCAGACAATTCTCACATGTGACAGCTGATAAAAATGACCTGGAAGGTGGGTAACCTTATGTATCTCCACAAATAAAATTATCAGAACGTTTTTTAAAAGTTTGCCTGTTTAATTTTATTTAGCAGAACCTTAACATATTTTTAATACTTTTTATCATATTCGTTACTGTAAAAGAGGCAAACAATAAGTAATATTCTGTACAGATGCAACATTTAAAACTGCCAAAATGGAGAATTAATCACTCTTTACTTGTCATGCTGTGATATGAAAAAAGCTGTTAATTGATTAATTGCCTTAATTTAATGTAATTGGTTAATTAATTAAAAGGCAGAAAAGTATTGGTGGGGAAGAATTTCATAACTTGATTGAAATCTACCACCAAGAAGGGCCAGTTAGTGAAAACTGAAGTCTGGAAATTATTCAGTGATGGCATCACTAAAAAGCGCTCCTCAGTTAATCCCAAGTCTTTACAAAGATAATATAGTAAATAAGTGCTCTTTTGGATTTTTTCTAGATCAGTCAGAGAGAGAATAGGCTCTCAACAAAACTCATTCTTTGACACAAGATCACTTATTAGCCATTAAAGAAGTATATTGGTTTTTAACATGCTTTCTGAGCATGGGTCATCCACAGAGTGCTGGGGAGGGGAGAGAAGAGTAAAAATAAAAGGGGCAAGTAAGACTATATGATCAAAGCCAAACATCTTTCATATTCATAGCTTTAGGGATCAGCATACCCAGTATGGGCTGCACCTAATGTAACAACTGGTTTACCTAGTGCAGAACTGAAAATGTGAGCATGCAATGCCTGGCTGAAAACACACAGCTATTTCATGCATGTGGCAGCCACTGTGAGTAGAGCAGGCAAGGCACGACAATCAGCTGGGCTGTGTGGGTGGGGCAAGCAAGCCAGAGAATGAGATATATAGGACAAGACAGCACCGGGGCAGGTGGGTGAGCCCAGCCAGTGGTCAGAACTACCAGTACAGGCAAACCAGTGTGAACCGGCAGCAGCCCACCACTGAGCATACTCCAATACATTAACAGTTAAGCTCAAAAAACACAGATTCCACCTAATCCAGAACTTGGGAGAAAAGGCAAGTCTCATTTAAAGAAAAATAAGGTTGTAGTTACTTGAATCTTCAGGAGGATACTGTTCCAGAAGGCAGGGGCCAAAGTGTAAGTAGCATATTTTTTCTGGGTCCCACGAGATGGCATTGCTTTAAAGATGTGGAATGGGACAACTCGGTGCAGCTAACTTGACGTGACCAACTCAGTACGGCCAACTTTCCATCAAACAACTCACTGTGGAATAATTCAACAATTCAATTTAAGTATTTAAAATAATTGAAAATATTTTAATTTTTGTCATTTGCATTTTATTCTGTCCCTCCTTTTGTGTCCTTTCTTTAATGATTCTATTCTACCATTTCTTGGATATTAGTTTAACTCTTCCACCATGTCTTGGATATTAGTGTAACTCTTATCCTGCACTGAGTTGTCCCACAGTGAGATAGATGGCCATGGCGAGTTGGCCATGCCAAGTTGGCCTAGACTCTTAAAGATGGGAATTGCAACACACCCATTTTATTGGATTTTACTGGATGAGCAGAAACAATGTGGAAAAGTAGTCTCTTAAATAACCAGGCCCTAAAAAGTTTCAAGGTAGCCCCTTGAATTATAGCAATAGCACTTAGACTTACATATTGGTTCTCAATACTTTACAGACCTTTCTGAGAGGTTTACAGAATCAACATATTGTCCCCAACAATCTGCATCCTCATTTTATTGACCTTGGAAGGATGGAAGGCTGAGTCAACCTTGAGCTGGTTTGATATGAAGAAATCAAACTCCTGGCAATGAGAGCAAAGTTAGTCTGCAATACTGCATTCTAACCACTGGGCCACCACAGCTCTTTTTGCTTGCTGTTAACTAATGAACAGATTTCCAGAAAAATTGCAGAATACAGAAACCATTTGCACTTCAGTTTGAGATGCAAACAACAAAAACCCATCCCCAACAGCCCGTGCCTGTCTTCAACAGTGAATGGACACAAACCAGGAAAACATCCTGCAGTCAAGAAGGCTCCACATTTATTTGCACCACTTAGGTGACCCTGAGGACATAGATAAACCTCCAAGTGGCTTCAACAACTCTCTAAAAAAAATGCAACTGACCAGCTGTCTGCAAGGAATATAAATCCTTCCATTCCCCACCATCCAGTCAGAGCTGAAGAAGCTTTTTGGATGAGAAGCAAAATGTCTTCAAAGAAAAAACAAGAAAGTCCAGTTGCCTCCTGAAAAAGCATGTTTGGGTTAACTAACACAACTTGTCCAGCAGAGGTATTAGGTATGTAAAGCAACCTCATTCTGGTGCAATTGCAGATTTTGAATGTTTTTCAAGGGCAACCCCATATAACACACATTGTAATAATCCACATAGAAACTGATTAAGGCATGAAAAGGGACTTTTGGTCCAAGAAGGAATTTGCATTAATTGTGGAGGTTTTAAAGAATTATCCTGTATAGTTGATTCTGCATAACATATTGTGGATAGAGTTATAGTAATGTAACTTTATCTTCTTGGTTCCCAGATTTTTCATTTATTTATAGTCTAACATAGCTGAAGAACACCACACTGACTAATAACAACCATGAAAATTGCCCTATTCCAATTTAAAACCTCTTTGTAAAGATCAATAAAAAGTCAAACAGTTATCTATTATGTGACTGGAAAAATATTAATAGTCTTGAAAAGGAAAGAATATTTGTAAAAGTTTCTAAATAATATTACAGAATATTTTTGAAATTCAAAAATTATTCCTGAATAGTTAATAGTTACACCAACCAACCAAACTTTGCTGGCTTTATTATTTCAGCTGTTGGAACCTATAAACACTTAATCCAATAGTTTACCTTTCCTTGAGCAATATCAGTTTCATTTTAAAACTGAAAATGAAAATTGTGAATCCTTTTGTTTTGATATGTTCTGTCGTGATATCATGCTGTAGTTTTCATCTGAAGCTAAAAGAAGAACCTTGATTGATGCTTGTTGGAATGTATCAATTTCTGGAATAAGACTAGCTTCTTGTTTTGTTCTAGTGCTATTCATATATAAATGAGTGGGCCATGAACAAGGCTAATCCAGTATAAACAGCCTGTAACAGTGAAAAGATGCTATGTCCAAGAGTGCCATCTAAGTCTTTTAATTACTTCGGCAACCGATAGATCAGTGCTTGCCCCCTTGAATTCTTTTGTTTAGAAGAGAGTTAAAATTCATGAGCGTCTATTTTCTGATTACTTACACCACTGCTACTATTTTCTGCGCCAAACTTGAAGGTCTGTCAGACCATCTGTTACATAATGGTCTACAATCTTTAAAATCTGGTAACTGAAAGAGCAAAGATGATTAAAAAAGAACGACCAGATAGCCATTGTATTTGTAAAGAAAGTAGGGCAGATAAATAATAAATTGCACTTGAAGTAGAAACTGGATTTAATTTCTGTGGTCAACAACATAAATTTGTGGGAGGGAAAGTCACCTACAAAACAGGAAACAAAACAAGATTAATGGTCACCATAACACTGCAGTAGAACTCTACGCCTCCCTTCCTGCATTTCATGATGTTATATATAGCAAAACATTATGGGCTATTGTTAGGGTTTTTTCTTTCTTTTTGATCACTCCAGCCTAGGAAAATCTTACAATATTTACCTCAATTTTTCTTCAAACTGATACTTAGAAGGACCAAATTTCAGCTTCAAGCACCTTTAAAATGTATCACAACTGGATGTGCTATCTAGAGATGATGAAAACTAAAGGCTGATATAATTGAAAGACACCAGCCTGGAAAGAGTTGTTCTAAATCAGCCTCCTCCACATATGTGGATTTCAGCATTCAGAATTCTCAGTAGTTATGTTGACTGGGAATTTTGGGAGCTACAATCCTGAAGGGGGGAAAAATTGACAAATGTTGATTTAAAAAAAACTATGTCAATGGTTAAAAGCATATGTTGCAAGCTTTCTCACTCTGTCCATTTAAAAATATTCTAAAAATAGTGCTGAAGTTTTTTCCCATTGCTGTTATGAACCTAAGAATCTACCCCAAATTGAAACAGTTTTTGTCTACCTCGCTGTAGATTAGAAGTAACTTTCCATAACTTCAGAAGGGGGAACTCCTCCACCTGAGATGCTATGAATTGTATTTGAAAAATTTTACATGGAAAATGTTTTTCTGCCTCTAGACTACTTTTTAGAATAAAATACCATGCATATTATTTTTTAAAAAATATTTTATTTGATTCTCCCAAAGGTGCTTTTTCAAGAGGTAACTGGACTTTCTAGTTTTTCTTTGAAGACATTTTGCTTCTTATCCAAGAAGCTTCTTTAGCTTCAGTCTGTTGGATGAGAAGTGAAACATCTTCAAAGAAAAACCAGAAAGTCCAGTCTTCATGACCTGGATGTCTGAGAATCTCCATACATATTTTATTTGATTATACAAGTAAAGGGACATCTGACTCCTACTAACACTAGATAGTGTTTTTTCTTAGAAAAAAACAGAGAGAAAAAATGATGACACAAAGACAACCATAAACAAAGAAACAAAAATCCATCCAACAGAGGCTCAAATGTCACCCTACACTCAAAGCTTGGGAGAATATCAAGTCTTTAATAGCTTCCTCAACATCCCCATGGTAAGGGCCACCTGGATTTCTACAGCATATGGTTTCTGAAGGCAGGTGCCAAGGCAGAAGAATCACAATTCCCTGGTGTTAGTTTATGGAAACCAAATCATGTGTAATTTGCCTCATCTCATCAGGGCACAGAAATAACAAGAAAAAGGTGATTGCTCAAATAATCACGAAGTGCTTTGTAGGAAATAACCAGCATCTTGAAATGTCAGTTGGTAAACAGTCCAACCTGTAGAGTTAGGGGGTCATATGGATATATTGAGGAATGCCAATCACTATCCAAATCATGCATTGTCCACTTGTTGTTGTTTCTGAATGGTCTTTATAGCTGTTTGTGCGTATCTACTTTCCATAATCTAGAAATTCCCACTCAGTATGGTGAATGAAATAGATTGAGGAGGACTAACATTGGTAGTTTTGAATCAGATTCAATACCTGTTGATGATGTGAGAAATGCTCACCATCTATCTTGTAGCTTTTCCAAGTATACTCCACTAACTTCTTGCCATCCATCCATCCTATTTGTTCCATTTCCTGCAAACACAATATTAATAACACTAGCCCATCCTTTTTAACCTGTATTGTACACCCAAGATGCCATCATTTTCTTTTTGCTGATCATCACTTTGTTGGAGAGCAGTCTGTCTTGCTCATGCAGGATTGATTAACTGATTCTCTGGTAGCCCATGCTACCACTAACTATAGCTAGTGTTTCAAATCCATAAATCAAAGGCTTCAAATGTTCTTGCTGTCACTCTTTCTCAATGTCAGATTTCACAGCAATAAATTACTATTGAAAAATCCATTGTTATAACCCTTTAAATTTTTACTCTACTGAAATGTCTTTATCCTTCATGATTGTATCTATATTCTTCTTCCTTCTATAGTTTACTGTCCATTTTATCTATTCTTGAGTTCAAGAAAACAAATATCTACCACTTTCACTTTTTCAGTGTTAACTTTAAATTCACTAAGCATGCACAATATTACCTTTGTATTCCTATGTTTAACATTAAGGTGGATTTTTTAGTTTTCATTTTTATTTCACAATAAGCTATTTAAGGTCTTTATTTTCAGCTAGAAAAATAATATTGTTTGCATATTTCAAACTGTCAGTATTTTGACCTCCAATTTTAAGTCCAGCTGTCAACTTTTCTAACCCCGTGACTATCATTCTTCCAATATGTTTACTGTTTTGGGCCAGTATACATCCTTGTCATACTCCTTTCCTTACTACAAAGAATTCTGATTTTTCAAACTCAGTTTAAATAGCTTATTGTTCATTGTAACTTTTTCAGAGTAATGTTCAGGTGTTCTGACACAATCATGAGCCTTAATATGTTCCTTGATATTCCAGCATGATCTGCATGATCAAGGGCCATTCTGTATCCATGAAGCAAATTATAAGCATTTTTTTGTGTATTCTTTCATTCTCTTTCCTGTTCATCTTCTTTTAACTGTCTGATTATCTGTCTTTCCTGAAACCAGTCTATCTGCATTTTCCACTCCATGTGTAGCTCTATCATTTATCAATAATAGTTTTAATTTAAAAAGAAATATAGAATATCTCACTGAAGAAATGACTTTTAGCAATAGCCCTCAGACTTATATACCACTTCACAGTGCTTTACAGCTGTCTCTAAGAGGTTTACAGAGTCAGAATATTGCCACCAATAATCTGGGTCCTCATTTTACCAATTTCAGATGGATGGAAAGATGAGTCAATCTTGAGCCATCGAATTCCTGGCAGTCAGCAGAATTAGCCTGCAATACTGCATTCTAACCACTGCACAACCATGGCTCTTTTAAGGGCCTGACACATTGGCCGACGGATGCAAAACGTTTGTAAAAAGGACACAGCGGACGAGAAAATGTTCCATCCATTGTTATCCGCTCTCAAAAGTGCTCCGAATTTGCATAAGCAGAGCGGACAACAACGGAAAGGAACAGACGGGGGGAGGATGTAGCCAGGATGTAAAACAGATGCTCCACGGAAGCCTAGCGGATGGAAGCGGATGGGAGCGGATGGCACATCCGCAGGGCTTCCAAGGGAGCACAGCGAAGCAGATGCGCAGCGGAAAGAGCAGATGCAGAGCGGATGCCGAGCGGATGAAGCGGATGCAGAGCGGATGCCTAGCGGATGCCTAGCGGATGCAGAGCGTTCACTGCACATGCGTCAGCCCCGCGGATATAAAGGGAAGGAGCTCGCAAGCAGGTCACCATTCAGAGGAAAGACCTGCTGCCAGACATAGCTCCAGCCAGCCAGCCAGCCAACCAACAACCATGGGGAAGAAGAGAAAGCCTGCGGCATCTGCTGCCAGCCCTGGCAAGAGGGACAGGGCCACCATCCCACCCCCTGGCCCTGACTCAGCTTCTGCTGGGGCTTCTGCTGCTGGGGCTGACTCTTCTGGTGCTGGAGCTTCTGCTGGGGCTTACTCTGCTGGCGCTGTTCCTGGTGCTGGTGCTTCTCTTGGTGCTTACTCTGCTGGTGCTGCTCCTGGTGCTGGGGCTTCTGCTGGTGCTTACTCTGCTGGTGCTGCTCCTGGTGCTGGGGCTTCTCCTGGTGCTTACTCTGCTGGCACTGCTCCTGGTCCTGCTGGTGCTGCTGGTGCTGCTGGTGCTTACTCTGCTGATGATGATCCTGGTGCTGCTGGTGCTGCTGGTGCTGCTTTTGCTGCTTTTGCTGCTACTGTTGTTGCTGCTGGTGGTGGTGATGGTGTGGAGGAGCAGCCGGAACAACCTCGAAGCCCCTCTGATGAGGGCCCAGATGGCCCTGCCAAAGGGAGGAAGAGGCATACACGAGAACAAGAACGGGAGAGGAGGCAGTACTCCATCAAAGAGGAACATGAGGATGAGGTGCTGGAATGGCTGAGGGAGAACGAGTATCTTTGCCGGAAGGGACACAGGCTCTATCGAGACACCAAGAGGAAGCAGGCTGCTTGGAGAGAGAAGGCAGAGAGCCTGGGCTACATTTCGGAGGTGGTCCTTGACTGGTGGAAGCACATGCACACCTGGTACGGGAAGCTGCACCTCAAGAAATCTGGCCAGGCCACGGTCAAGCTGACGGACCAAGAGACCTACGTGATGGCCAAGTGCAGCTTCTTGGAGGGTGAGATCTGCCACTGAGGAGCAGCCCCTCTCACAACCCTCTCTCTCAGGCAGCCCGCAGAGAGCCAGTCCTCTTCTGGCCAAGAGTCAGCTCCTGTGTCCAGGCAGGTATCTGTGGAGCGTGCCATGATGGAGACCCCCCGACAGCTGCACTACCCGTGGCGGAGCGCGTGGAGGAAGCAGTGGGAGCAAGGAGAGGGCACTTCCACCAGAGACCAACCCACATCCACCCCCAGCTCCACCTCCACAGAAAGCAGGCAGAGAGGCAGACCGAGGGGCAGAGCCACACTGTCCTGCTGGAGATCATGGACACCATCAGAAGCAGCATAGATCTCCTCTCTCAGCTGGTACACACCAACATCCCATCCTCCAACCGCAAGCCCTTCCTCACCTATGTCAACCAGACCCTCATGAACATGTCCGAATCACAGTACCAGGTGATCAAGGACAGGATCACTGGTCTTCTTTACAACCCTCCAGACCCAGCTGAACCTTCTCCCACCCAGTCCAGGTCTGCTCCTCCACCCCAGGTGATGTCACTGCCCTTCCAAGGTTTTCCACAGCCCCTCACCTACCAAGGCTACAGCTACCAGGAGCTCCAACAGCACAGGCAGCCCTTCCCAGTCCAGGCACAGGTACATCGAATGCCACCGGTGCCACCGATGCCACCGATGCCACCGATGCCACCCACGCCACTGACGCCACCCACGCCACAGATGCCACCCATGCCAGATGCCACCCATGCCACAGATGCCATCCACGCCTCACCTCGCTCAGCTGCAGACCAGACATCCCCACTACATTGCTCCTTCCTCCACCCCACAGCCAAGCCCGGCCTCAGAACATCTCAGAACATGTCATCGGTCTTGGGACTGATACACCATGTCCTGGAGGAAGGGGCTCTCAACATCACAGGACTGAGCCAGCTCTCTGAGAGCTTCCTCCACACACCGTCCCCTGTTGTCCTCTCGGGGCCAGGCACCCCAATGACGCCTCAGATCAGCACTCTAGCAGCAGCCACCTCCACAGCACCTGGACTCTTCACCCCTGAGACTGGGCACACCTCAGAGTGACTAAGAAGAGTGCCAGAGACTGGGTGGCTACCTGTTGACTTTACCTTTGCTTGGGACACTTGGGTCATTTTGCTTTTACAGCTTGTTATTAATAAAGATTATCTTTGCTTCACACACTTTCTTCATTTATTTTATTAAATAAAGTCTTGGTGGAAACTTTTAGAAATGGTTTTAGCCTTTGCATGCTTGTGGGATGGGTTAAGATAGCAGTGGGATGGGCAGGGATACCTGTGGGATGGGTAATAGCTGTGGGATGGGCAGGGATACCCTTGGGATGGGTAATAGCTGTGGGATGGGCAGGGATACCTTTGGGATGGGTAATAGCTGTGGGATGGGCAGGGATACCTTTGGGATGGGCAGGGATACCTTTGGGGTGGGTAATAGCTGTGGGATAGATAAACCTCCAGTACAAGCATAGTGGGACTGTATGGTCCACCCTCCCAGGTGCCACACTTATGGCCCTTTATTATCAACAACAATGTAAGCATTGATCCACACATTTCAACATAAACACAACTCTTTATTAAATGCCCTGTTCATTGTTGGCCCACTCAACATACATGGCACAATCTCATCAGTGTGATGAGACAGGCTAAAGGAAGCATCCATTAAGCATCTATCATCCTGTCTTGCCACTCCACTGCTCCAGCTGGGGAGTTGCACCAGTGTTTCAGGAGGTTGCGCTGCTTCTTCCCTTCACGTGAAGCTCTGTTGGGGCCTTGCACATCCACAGTATCTATCAGGTTTTGCCCTTGCCTCCATTCCCCAGGTTCCATGTTCCCATTGCCTTGTTGGAGGTCCATGAGCCTGTTCTGCAACACTGGGTAGCGGGTGCACAGGAGATTGTGCAGGATACAGCAAGCTTCCACTATCCTCCTCACGGTCTCTGGGCGATGCTGCATGGTGGTGAGAAGTACCTGGAACCTGTTGGCCAGGATGCCAAAGGTGTTCTCCACCACCCGCCTTGCCCTGGACAGCCTGTAGTTGAAGATCCTCTCTTCACGGGTGAGGCATCTGGAGGTGTAGGGCTTCATGAGGTAGGTTCTGAGGGAGAAGGCGTCATCCCCCACGATGAAGTAGGGCACATCTTGCGTGTCGTTGGGCAGGGGGTCTGGATCTGGAAAGCCCATGATGAGGTTGCCTTCCAGCCTCTCCTTGAGATGACTGGCGTTGTATACCTGGGCATCTGAAGCTGACCTGTTGCCTGAAGCATTGATGTACATGAACTTGTAGTCAGCATCAACCATGGCAAAGAGGACGATGCTGAAGAAGCCCTTTTAGTTTAAATAAGTGGACCCTGACTTGGCTGGAGCTTTGCAGGCCACGTGCTTCCCATCTATGGCTCCAACGGTGTGTGGGAAGTTCCACTTCTGATACTACTGCTCTGCAACTTTCTTCCAGCCTTCTTCAGTGGAGGGGCACTGGAGGAGCTCCTCCAGGTATTCTTCGATGATGGCCTGCACCACTTCTCTGACCACAATGCTGATGGTGTTGTGTGGCACCCTCCAGCCGTACTGCATGCTCCTGTACATAGTCCCTGAGGTCAGGTGGTGCAGAGTCAGCGCCACCTTGAGCCCAGGGTCCAGGCTGGGCCGGAAGTTGGTGCTCTGCTTGGTCAATCTGTGTCTCAGACGCTCCACAACTTAGTCAAACATGACTGGCGGCATCCTCATGAAGTTCTGGAATGCACGAGTGTCTTCGTTCCTCAGCTCCACCATCAGCTTGTTATACAGTCTGTACTCTGCTCTTCTGGCGATCCATCTTCGGACCCACACACTTCTTGGCTGCCTCCTTTTCTTCGCGTAGAACAGGTGAAAGAGCCTATAGATGGCTTCGCACTGTTTTAGAACAATGGTGGCTACCAAAAGGAGTGTGTGATGATCCATGGTGGAGATGACTGGATGCTGTGGAAGAGCAAGAGCCAGATAAAGGCTGAAGAGGTCTGCAACGCAGGGCTGCTGGACTGAAAGTGAGATCCAGGTGAGTTCCTCCCCCTTTTTATAGGAAATATATGTTTTCTGCTCGGTGTCCTTTTGCATCCTCTAGACATCCTGCAGACATCCTAAATATCCGAGATACGTCCCCTCTGCGAACGTTTTTTTCCATTTTAATGCTTAGTATGCGAGCTGCATCCGCTTTCATCCTTTCTACGTCCGTGCTACTAACGCTTTGTGTCCGTTCCACATCCGTTTTGCTTCCTCCCTGTGTCCGTTTTCCACTGGAGCAGATTTGAGTTGTGCGGATGCGCAGCGGATGCCTAGCAGATATAGCGGACGCGTAACGGATGATGACGGATGCAGAACGGATTTTCCCCGTATGTGTTGCAGATGCCGAATGGACGCATTGGATACATTTTCCGCTCAAAAAGTTTTGTGCAGCTCAAAACCTTTTGAGCGGATCAAATGTCAGTAGACGGATGCTGGATGAATAGAGAGGATGAAAAACGGACGCATTGAGTACAGAACGGATGTATTGCGTTAACCAACGGATGGCAAATGTTTCTCTCCGTTTTACATCCTCTTTCCATCCATTGGTGCTGTGTGACAGGGGCTTTAGTTTCAAATATCAGTCTGGGAAGAAGAGCTTTTAGTTTAAAAAATTTCTCTTAAACACCCATTGAAAAGAATGTTCTCCATAACGTAGACACCATGACCCCATTACTAGCTGTAATATTATAGTAAGGAGATGAATAAATTAATCATTAAAAATCATTCTGAATCACAACTGTTATTCTTGTACACCAAAACAAACCCTACCATTAGGATAAATAAATCAATGGTCTTAGGTAATGGATATAACTGGGCAACAATAAAATGTATATCTCAAATGGAATATGCTCTCCAAGTCCTAGAGTGGCCACCACACTGTTGGTGATGGATACTGGTTTGGTATCTCAGAAGAACTGAATTACTAGTTACTATGACAAATAATCACTGGACTAATATCTTGAAATGCAAGTTATGGGGCTACAATTTTTTCAGTTTAATGCTGTGATCCTGTAGCAGATATTTGAAGTGTTTTACTCTTCTGATGAAAACCTTTGCATTTGTTCTCCTGCATGACTTTCTTTAGAAATGTATAATACAAGAGCATTCTCTCTTGGCTGACATCCCAAAGGGGGTTGAAATGCACAAAAAGAAATTTGAACTTTGTTTTATCAGATCTTTTTGTGTTTTTCAGGTACATAATACTCAGTGATGTCCACACAAATTACTTTGGTTTGCTTTTCTGTTTACACAAACAGAAAATAAAAAACTCGGTGCTATGATCTCCATATGCCTCTTTGTTCAACATTTCATTCAGAAAGGAAGAAGATAAAGGGATAATATATTAAGGGATATGGTGTTCTTCTAAAGTACCTTTCTTTTGGTTTCTCTCTTGTCTTTTCAACCCATGTTTAGTTTTCATCAAAGAACAAACCCACAACCAGTGAGGAAAGGAGGGAGAGAGAAAAGAGGATGTTGACTGAAGATACACACACACAGTTAAATCGAATTGCTTGGTTCATTGTCATTTAAGGTGGTGAAGTGGTTTTTGTTTATTTCATAGGACAATAAGTGTGTGTGGAGGGGGAGATAAATATGGCATGATAGAAATTATAAAATCTATCCTTTTCTTCTATTATTCAAGTTATGAAAGAAGAGCATTCACTAAAGAAAGCTTAAATACAGAATGAAATACAATTCTTTTCAGTTTATTAATTGATCACTCACACTCATGATCATGGAAAAATGAATTTTAAAGCCTGAATAAAAATAAATAGCAAAATCATTAACTTCACTGGACTATTATCCCAGCATATGAGTAAATAGAATTGGTAGGGATGCCCTTTATACTTGGAGCCATTTCATCAGTGCTGACAAAAGCGTACATGCTATTTTAATGTTTTAAATTCAATGTTTAACATAGCTTAAAAATAAGAGACAAGTAGCGCAGTAAAGAAAGGTTGGTCCACTTAAGAGAACTTATCCTGTTGAAGAACATCTTAATAAGCCCAGCTTAGACATTGGGAAATATTGAGGACCAGACAGCTTAGATTGTTTGTTTTTGTTACAGCCCAGGTTTGAAAACTGAAAAAAATAAGCACACTAATATGTTCTGGGGCCTAGCCTGATATAGAAAAAGAAATTAATTTGCACACTCTTTCTACCCCATATGAGCCATCACTGGTGGTACCAGGGACAACTCCTCGATGATCTGATATAAATGAAATTGCTTTGAGTTGCAGCATTGCCTTTTGTGCTTTGTATCCAAGAGAAATGAGAGGTCAGAAGGAGAGAGGCATAAAGGAGGGAGTTAACCCATCCAGCAGAAGCAGCCAGTTTTTGTGAAGTCTGCCTTGCAGTCCATTGCTGGCAACCTGCCCTCAGGCAACAGATCATTGCTCTTTCCACCGATAATAGGTGGTGCTATAGATATGACAGATCTGTCTAGGAGAGTGGGGTTGTTTTTGTTTTTGGAAAAGATCTCAGAGGCAAAAGCTGCAAAAGGTCACTTCAACAGTTTTACTTGTACGTTCTACATTTGACAATTACACAAAGAACACAAAGCTTTGCGACTATGAAGTCAACATAGACATACAAATATTCCAT
The DNA here is from genome assembly GCA_015471245.1 of Laticauda colubrina. Lineage (NCBI taxonomy): Eukaryota > Metazoa > Chordata > Lepidosauria > Squamata > Elapidae > Laticauda > Laticauda colubrina. The sequence goes on along the minus strand of BLBF01000022.1, from coordinate 53,185,498 downwards.
GCCATGTTTTATAGGCACTTTCATTTCTGTAACTTTTCCTGCAGCCATATGCCAAGTAGGAACTTCTAGAAACTAGCAAGTCTTACATTTTGCAGAGGATGAGTGAATGTCAGGCTTCTGAGAATAGATTGCTACTCTAAGCTAAATATTGTTCTTTGTTTTCATCAGTTATCAGTTATCAGGACTGAACTCCAACCCCGGGCTTCTTATTCCTTGAATGCAGAATTATTTTTCATAGTTTGCCAGCAGGACAAAACCTAGCCTGACTCAAATAGGAAACCCAGCTTCTTACTTCTGTTGTCACTGCTTTGGATAAGCACCTGAAGCCATTTTGGATCCCTCCTCATAAAAAAAAGCAAAGCTCCACCAGAAAAGCACCTGTGAAAGGAAGTTTTCATAGTGGAGAACACTATGCATATATTAAATGATTAACCTTGTGAAAATAGCCCTGCTATAGAAAGTTGACACAGGTCCTCCTGACATTAGCACAGCTATGAAGGACACATTGTCATAAAGAACAGCTGAGCCTGAACATCTCTGTAATCACATAAAATTATTTTAAAATCAGCTTCTATTTCAAGACATGCTTACCACACTTTCAGTAATCATGGAAAAACCTGAAAATAACAATTTGACCTACAGAAGGTTTAAAGAATGCAGCTTTCTCTCTTGCATATATAATACATGGTCATCTTTCATTTTAGCAAGTTAATGGGAAAATCACTTCCCAGAGTCGTTGGTAATCACAGCACTTTTAATTCCATGTCAATAGTTTGCACTTTTTGCTTGTATATTAAATTTCATGCTTTTGACATGGGTGACAGGAGAGTTGAGAAAAAAATTATGGTTTTTTTTTGGAAAATAAATGCGAAATACCAAGATTTTCAGGTCAAAATTAAACATTTATGGAAAAAGAAGTTCATTCTTATACCAATTGTGGGTGGACCCCTCAGAGCAAAACCTAAAGCATTCCCTCAATATCTGGAAATATTTAATTTATTTGACCTAAATAGCCTAATTTTTACAAACCCCTCTCCCACTCTCCTTGAAACTGCTTATATTCTTAAATGCTACCTTAATAATTTTAAAATTGAATCTTACAGTATTGGAAATATACCAAAACAGATTTTTTCCCTTTAAAAATAAATATATATAAATAGAATTCTCTTTTTCCAAAAGTACAGTGTTTTGAGATAAGCAATCAGTCTACAGAGTCATGGAAGTTATTTCATACATGATACCTGCTACTATGTTTTCCTTGTTTCTCATAATGTCATTAATCAATGAAAAATATTTCATACAATAATCTAATATTTAATCAAATTAAATATTCAATCTAATATTTGAGGGAGTGCATGGACACTCTTCCCTTGATAACGCTTCATGTAATATTTATAGTTCTTAGAATTAAAGGTAGGCAGAGAAAGAAATGTATGCAATCCTGCTATTTTCAGTTCTACTCTTAAACAACATTCACTAGCAGTTATAATGTAAACTGACAGTTTATCTACTGACAGACTACATCTACCTTTGTTAAAGTTTTTCTTACAAAACAGCAGAGATTCTTACTTACTGTTGCCAGCTATAATACATGCATTTCATGCAATGATCCATCACTGTGTATAATATAAATAGATCAAATCCAGAGCAAGGGATGCATGAAATGGAAAGGATAAATAGAAAAGCCTCATGTTACTTGTTGCAAAGATTAATTTTACACCCATAATTCACTGTTCGCCCTGATCTGGGGTGTCACAGCTTGGGCTACAATCTCATCACAGTACTTCTTTACCATCATAGCTTCATGTTAGCCTGGCTCAAGCCAGAGAGCTGAAACCAAAGCAGAACTGAACAATAAAGGGAAAAGCAGGCACAGTAAAGAGAAAACATTCATTTTGATATTCTCTTTCTCTCCCTCCTTCCCTCCCTCTGAACAAATTAATTTGGGAGAAGAGTCTGAAGAAAAGCTTAGCAAGGGCTCCTCAAATTTCAAGCGCCAAGGTGCCACTGCTCTATGCACCACATATAACTTGGGATTGTATTTTAAGCTATTCAAAGCCAGCTGTTCTGTATATAGTGCTAATTATTCTTGTGGACAGTTGGATAGGAATCTGTACCCTTATCTCACAAAATTACATTAATAAGCAGAGAAAGAAATTTGTCAGATGGATTTAAAGAGCCAACTAGCCTCTTCAAAACATAAACTTCTTCAGCAAACCCAAGTACAGCCTCATTATTTTCCAGCCCTCTTTGTCATTTCCATTATCTTCCTTTATATCTTTCATCCTGTTTTTTAATTAGAACTTTTTTTTTGCTTTCATCTAGCTTAAATATAAAATACAAGAATCCACACAATATCTCATTGCTTGAGGATGTAGCCATTAAGAAATAGATAAATATATTTCTCTTGTTGAATCTTGAAGGAGAATCTGTATTCAAATAAAATTTGCTATTTCTGCAATTAACTCAAATATATCAGTAAGCTGAAGATATTCTCCTAGTTGGTAAATGAATTATCATATCCTGAAAGTTCTCTGATCCTGTAGGTTTCTCCATTGGAAAGCTATATAAATAAAGCAGGCTCCACATTACACACATGCATTGATGACATTGATGTCTGTTCCTAACCAGAATTATACCAAAATGAGGAAATAGTCATTATGATATATCATAAGTTCTATACCACTCAAATATCTTATGCAATGGCCCTCAGCTCTTGGGACCACAGGGACCAGTGCTGTGGGTTTTTGTGTGTGTGTGTGCACGAGAGACAGTCTGGTTTTGTGTGCTACCTGCATCCCACAAATTGGGCTTTGCTTGTTTGCAAAGCCTGATTTCTGGCATGCCACATCCTGGTGTCGGTTCATGAACTAGGAATTGGGGACTCTGTCTTATCCATGTATAATTTTAATCATGTGAAAAGAAGGAAACATCATGTCAGTGTCAAAATCAGAGGTGGTATTCATCAGGTTCTGACCAGTTCTGGAGAACTGGTAGCAGAAATTTTGAGTAGTTTGGAGAACCAGCAAATACCACCTCTGACTGGCCCCACCTCCATCTCTTTTCTGCCTCCCGAGTCCCAGCTGGGTCTTCTTTGTTGCTCTGCACAAGAGAACGGAGCTGGAAGCAGATTAATGGGGGAATGGGGATTTTGCAGTTAACTTCCTTTGCCATGCCCACCAAGCCACGCCCACAGAACTGATAGTAAAAAATTTTGAATCCCACCACTGGTCAAAATGGATGGTTATTTAGAATTCTGAACCTTATTATCTGGGAAAAGTTTGAGCCAGTTGATCCTAAGGAAACAGACAGGATCATTGTGACTGTGACCTCAACCACTTGTGTTCTGAAGTCCTCTTAGTTTGTCAAGGCCATCTAGAAAATATGCACATGGCTGAGTCCAGGTGGTGAAGCCCTAGTCCCTTGTAGTGTGGGATGCCTCAGGACTTGGTTCTCTCACCTTTCCACTTTAATATCTACATAAAACCATTGGATGAGGTCATCCAACTTCATGGGCTATACTGATGGTACCCAGCTATACATCTTTACCCTTTGCCAACAGATGATGATTTTGTGGTACTGTCCAAGTGTCCGGAGACTACAAGGGTCTGCATGGAGTTCAGCTCAAGACCCTGGGGTCTTGTCATGTTTACTCTGGATGGGGTTGCAGTTCTCCACACTGAGCTGATGTGCAGTTTGGGGTTCTTCCTGGACTCATGTCTTCTGCTTGATGAGCAAGTGGCTGCTGTGTCTAGGGGGCCTCTGCACAGATTTTTCTTGTGTGCCAATTGCACCCATTTCTGGACCAAGAATTCTTGTTTCCTGTCACTCACATCTTAATCACTTCTCATCTGAATTATTGTCATATGTTTTATGTGAAGCTCTCCTTAAAGACCACTCAGAAGTTACAACTAGTCCACAATGCAGCAGCATGCACAGTATAAGATATTCGTATATTTTCCTGTGTTGTACCTCTATTACACAGAGTGCACTGGCTCCCAGTTTCCTTCCAGGTGCAATTCAAGATGTTGGTACTCACTTTCATATTCTACATGATACAGGACTTGGTTATTTGTAGGACCCTAAGGATATTTGTATGAAAGAGGAGAAGAAGGAGTGGGGAAAGGGGAAGGGAAGGAGAAGGGGAAAGAGAAAAAGAAGGCACTGTGGCTGTCATCTCCAAGAGGAAATATGAGATATACACTTAAGGAATAAGTACATGAATAAAAGAGGTATAACCAAAAATAAAACATTCCAACCTTTATCAATTAATAATAAGCTGAAATGGGGAGATGCTAATAAGGAAAAAGGCAAGAGAAGAAGGAAAAGGTTTGATTATTTTTTTTGAAAATCATGCAACTATTGAGCTTCACAGTGACTATATTCAAGTAGCCTGGTTAAATACTGACTTTCTTTCATAGTCAATCAGATAATAAGACCTCTTTTAGTATGACAGAATAGTGAAATTCATCACCATAATTTAATTGTAGAAGGTTATTAAAGAGCACTTTGACTGCCCTCCTGCTTCGGCGCTGCTTTTGTATATTAAACTCAGACTAATCAAATTGCAGATTCCAAAAGTACGGTATTAGTCATCCTCATCCCTTTTAATTTGTTTAATGGCCTCCCTGTGTATGTGTGTGTGTATGCGTGCATTTGTGTGTGCGTAATTCTGCAGTGTAGGCTCACACCATGTAAATAGAGAATGGAGTGGAGAGCCAGTTTGTTTAAGAGAATAAAATGTGCCTCCTTTCTAAGGTTACATTTAATGTCCGGGTAATTCATAAGATGTGTACTCCAGCCAATGGCTTATTTGTGTTCAATAGCCTGCAGACACCGGAGGAGAAAAGGGATGCAGTGGGGATAAAGCAAAAGAATAAAATGTCTGACTTTAGACTTACTGCTTCAAAACCCTTTTGTACTTTGCCAGCCATCTCCTGATTCAAGATGCAGTCTTTTGCCAAGAAGTCAACAGAAAGACAATTATACATTTTTTAAAAAAAAAGATACACTAGCCCATAAACAACTATCTTTTTCTATATTTTTCTCCCTTAAAAAACAAAAGGATAAGTCCATTGAAACTGTGTTGAATCCACATTTATTTCAAAGATATTTTCATATGAATAGTATGCTCTCAGAAATGTTCTGTAAGTCTGAATACAGAATAATCTTGCAAGTTGGAAATAGACACATATTTCAAAGGAAAGTGGTAGCATGGTGTAAGAGTATGAATATGACAAAGAGGGAGAATTGGAAGTAATCAGTTGTTTATTAAATAGCACTAGCACTTAGACTTATATACTGCTTATATACTCTCTAAGCGGTTTACAGAGCCAGCATATTGTCCCCAACAGCCTAGGTCCTCATTTATTGACCTCAGAAGGATGGAAGGTTGAGTCAACCTTGAGCTGGTGAGATTTGAACTGCTGAACTGCTGGCAAAAGGCAGTCAGTAGAAGTAGCCTGCAGTACTGCATTCTAACCACTGCACCACCATAGCTTGTAAAACTCTTTTTCATTGAAATCAGAATATAGAATACCAAAGTTGGAGATCTTCTAATCCAACCCCTTGCTCAAGCAGAAGATGCTATGCCATTCTGGACAAATCACTTCCCAATCTCTTCTAAAAAAAACCTCCATTGATGGATGTCCTCCACTTCAGGAGGCAAGCCATTTTTTTTCAACGTTCTTACCATCAGGAAATTTCTTCTTAATTCTAGGTTGGATCTCTCTTTGTTAAGCTTCTATTGTTTACTTCTTTCTTGCTCTCAGACACTTTGAAGAAGACATGAAGTGGAAAATCTACATAAAGAGATCCAACCTAAAATTAAGGAGAAATTTTCTGTCAAACAAATTTCCTCTCAAGAAATCCAAGCCACTTTCTGAGATCAGAAAATGTATTTGATATCATCACAAGTCCTATAAAAAAGAGTCATAGGAGATTTCAAGTATCTTTCCTTATTTGTTTGTTTTAAAAATACTCTATATGTCTAAATTGGATCACGTGCATTCAATCTTTAACCTATTTTGTGAAAATCCTGCATTATGCTGCATTTAAACACATATATAAGAGAAAAGTTGCATTTCAATTCCCATGCAGTTTTCCTTCTGAGACATTTGCCATGCCCCCATTCTTCTCAGGTTTCTTATCTGACTGTCTCTTATCTGACTGTTGCCTAGTATGTGGCTCTTCCTTTTGTCTCCCAAGGACATTCTCACATACCATTACAGGAGAGGAGGGGAAGAAGAGATTCAGTTCCATGGAAAATGACAACCATCAATCCTAGGAAAAACTTCTGCCCTGTACATTTTTTGCCAGCATACTGGGAAAAACACTCCATTGCTTACCATTTTGCTATTCAAACCATGAAAGACAAAAACTCCTTATAATTGTGCAGTTGTGAAGAAAATATCTTGGGTAGAATCAACAGGAGCAGCTGGAGCATTCAAAGCATGACATAGCATTTGAAGTGATCGGGAAGACTAATAGTTTTCATACAAAACAATAATGTGAATACTAATAGTTAACATTTAATGTTAACTAGTGTGTTACTTTACTAGTTAACTAGTAATGTTAATTTAACTAATAGGTCTGGTATTGAAGCTTGTAAAAACTGCCACAAATCAAACTCTGGTCTGCTAACTATCAATGTTTCTGTTTTTGGAAATAAACTGATCCAAAATGCAATGTTTTATCTTTCTGAAACTAGTTTGGGGTAGGACAAAGGGTCGACTGCCACTTCTGAGTTTGCCATCTTGAGTTACCCTAGACAGCTGGTCCAAACTTCATCAAACACGATTAACCCAAAAGGCCCCCACAGCTTCCTTTCCACAGAAGTAGAAAGGGTTGGTCTCTGTGGAGACCAAGTCTTATCAGTCAGTTCTGTCATTCATCCTCTCTCCACTTTCAAATCCTGCTGGATTTACTGCAGATGTATCAAGCATGCAAGAAAATAATGGTACAAGAAGAAAGGCTAGCCAGCTATCAACTCCAAGCCCTGGACAATACCAAGGGAAAATTATTCAGACAAAAGGTGCGCTGGGGTGACAAATGAAGGGAACGCTTTGGGCCCCCTCAAGATACAGAGGCCTTGACAAAGCTAACATCCAAATGTCAAACAATGAATCAGCATTATTTGATGATATCTTATTGCTCCATGCACTCTCTCTTACACACACACATATGTTCATGATCCTCTTCCTTAGCTCTCACATTCACTGCTACTAGAAAGAAACAGAATGCTTTTTGATGCAAATAATTATTATTCCACCCACAATAATGAAAACACTGAAAAAAAATCACATTCTGACATTTACTTCATACTTGCACTCTAATTAAACCAGGTTAAAACTTTGAAACAAAAAGAAAACAACATGTTGATGCTGTTTGCAGCATTTCATACATTTTAATCCACTATGCACCAAATTATGGATCTTCTGGACACACAAATCACTTTGTTAAGTTTTGCTTTGTTTCTTACCTTCTTGAATCACTGAATGAATTTCACAGTATTAATCTTAATAGAAATCATACTTAATGTGAAGTTCAGTGGGAAAATAACATAAAGTAGAATCATGAAAACTTAGTTGGCATTCAAAATAGATACATTTATAGATATTCAAAACAGGGAAACTGTAACCAAGGTGCAATTTGCACCTGTGGGAGCATGAGAATTTATGTACTAATATTTCTGTACCAATGAAAACAGAACATTGGTATACCATTTTGAGTGCTTTCACTGCAAGTGGAAAATAAAAATTACAAAAGGCTCATGATAGATTGATTTTATATATGGTAAGTGCAGCAAGATTATTGCCTGCACATGGATAGAAGAATAATGAAATTCCCACAGGGGAAGAATGGATTGTGAAAATATCAGAAATGCCCATCTGACCTGATTCTAGTTTCATACTTCTACTTTTCTCTTGTTTGTTTTATTTGCTAAGGGACTGTGCACTTGAGCCACATAATTTCAAGGCATTGATAGAACTTGGAATATATTCTCAATATATTCTTCATTCATGTAAAACACAAGGAGCTGTCCAACATCAGCACTCTTTAAAGACTTGGAGAGGAGCTGTCCAGGGACAGCTAATTCAGAAATATTTCTCTGAAGACTGTTGTATTAACATACTGGGAGTTAAGTAGTTGAACTTCCTACAGCATTAGTGAAATCTTCATCTTGACTCTACTTATGACCATGATTCTTCTTCCAGAATAATGTAGATAAAGATAGTTGATGTTTTGTTATCGATACCAATTTCATCTGGACCCAAATTCTGTTGATTTACAAATATTGGTATAAAAATACAATGGTGGGTGGATGAATTGGAACAATAAAAAAATAGAAAGGAAGGAAAGGAGGGAGGGAGGCAAGGAAGAAAGGTTGGTTTTCTAGGAAATCTTGTGCAAAACACTGAACAAAATTGAAAAACCCTCAATTCTTCATGGTTAGTGTAAGACATAAATCTTCTACATCCCATAATCATATCAGTGTTCTGATTATACTTCCAGGAATTATCAGATTAAGATATTAAGTCTTGCTGCACATAGACTAAAGTGTGTGTATGTGTGTGTGTGACAGATAGAGATATTTTAGAAGTTGAACTGGGAAGATCCAAATTCAAACTACCTTTGCCACAGATGCTCACTGATTTTGGACCAGTGAACCAATCAATCAATCAATCAGCCTTTCACAGTCCAACCTATATCATAGCATTGTGGTTTTATGGGGTGTGGAATCAAAGGAAGAAGCACTATTTACATCAACTTGAAATGAAAGACAGGATGTCAAATAAATAAATAAATAAACAAACAAATAAATTTGTTGTCATGGAGAAATTTGGATTTAAATCTAAAGAGGCTCTTCAACTAGTTTACAACAAGAACTATTAATAACAACCAGTACAATATTCAGTTGTAACAAATAAACTCCTTTTTAGAAAACCTTATTAATTATAACTCATGGTGTTTTTATATAATAGCCTTTTTGTACACTATTGTACAAAAATATTGTTTTCTATTGTCTTTTGTCATTGCTGTTATTGACTGTTGTTGACTGTTTACAGACTTTATATATAAGAAGTTTATAATTTACGTGACTAAAATATATTCACATGTGGAACCAAACTACAATTAATCTTGTGAGAAATTTCAGTGTTTCTTATAGTAAACATAATTTCTCCAAGAAATTATGTGAAATGAGGGAAATGGCCATCTGTTTTCCCACAGACACAAACACAAAAATTGCAGGCAAACCAAAGGCTAGCTGTCATAGTTTGCTTAGACACTAAAGTTACTCAATGTACTAGAATAGTAAAATATTCAGGGCAGGTTTTTTTTTAAAAAAAACTTGTCTGTATGCTATATAGATAAGGATGTGAATTGCTACAGCAAGATTGATAGAGGATAAAGTTATTCATAGCTACCAATCTTAGCATTAATATATAATCTGCAAGATGAAGGACATATGTTGGCATAATGTGAAAAATTTATTATCTAACTTATAGGCTTCCAGTAGGAATCTGAGTATTATTAAATGAAACAAAACCAAAAAGAGTGCAAACGGTATTATTCATAACGACTTGTCTTTCTTGTCCTCCAAATTTCTGCCCAGTAATGTTTGCCAAGCCTATAAATGAAGGAAGCAAATATGAAGAATTTAATTTCCATGCTTCCAGTTAAGGTAGAGAAAAAATAGTGGGATTTTCCCCCCTTACCTCTGTTTTCTGCCACAAATCAATACTGGCTAGAAAACAGATGATATGACAATAGCAGCCCCTACATTGAATCCTGGAAAACATAAGCAGAGGAGTTTATAAACTAAAGTTTTAGAAATGGGCATTAAACTAATGCCCATTAGTTTAATTTGAGTTGAAAATTATTTAGTTGAAAATTATTTAGACTTCTAAAATTAAACATAGCCAACACAGTCTCTTAGAATTAGAATTAGAAGCAGAAGTGACAGAAATTGGAAGCATGGCTTTTTGGTTTGTTTATAGAGCATTTCCAGATTATAAGGCCTAGTCTTGTATTCCAAAAGCTGAATGGAATTATATGGGTGTTAGGAAGAAATTTATTGAAATGACTTTTGTGTAGTTTGCTTCATCAGCTATTTGCTCTTTTTAGGTTGCCCCAGATTTGCCTTTATACAATTGCAAACCAGAACTTCAGAAACTGGAGGAAAAAAAAGTCTACGTGCAAGTTCACCCCAAATAGTTTCTGCATGTTAGACCAAAGCAAGTTGGTCTGGTTTGAATGAACATTTCCAAAGTTCATTCTGAGCTCCTAACGTCTGGCCTAATCACAAATGCATGGAAGACCTTTTAAATTAGCTTCATTGCAAGCAAATAATATATTTTAAAAAGGACAAAAATCCATGGTGAAACAGACATAAATGGTCACCCCAAATATTTGAAGACCTCCGCAACAAGCTGCCTTGGGATTGTGTATGTATCAGATTATGGAAGATTTCTCTCTCTTTTTTAGGATGGCAGCCTCCATTCAACAGCTTTAGAGACAATCCTTTAATCTGTGTCAAAATGCCAGTTATCCTTAGATGCCACCCAGATTTGAATAATTTAGAGAGACAAAAACTCCCCATAAATAGGAACCATCCTTTGACTTGGGCTGCTTTTCACTGGAAAACCCCTCCTTTCTTTTACTGAAGCTCTTGCATCTCTCTATCAGCCTTGGCAAGTGCCACTCAAACCTAGTGCTGTGCAAAGGTTTTTGGGAGGAAATAAAAGGGGAAAAACATTTTATGACAATCCGTGAAGGAAGACAAATCCACTGTCAGTGTGTGGTCTAGGATAGGAGGCTGAAGAGGGGGAAGATCAGGAATAGAGAGGAAAAGCTCTATTTCCCCCTTTCACTTCTAATCTCTGACTCTCTCCCCACCACCACCACCACCATTTACCTTTTTATACATTTTAATCTCTCAGTCATTCCAAATGATCCTAAACAAATTGTAGGTCAACTTGGATTAACTTCTTTATTCTCTGTAGTTGGGACAATTATTCCTACTTTTTAACATCTTCAGCAACAGCAGCTGAATGTCAGAAAAGATCCAGGAAATGTCTGTGGTATTCTGAGTAAAGATTAGAGCCACAACACAAAGCAGAACTATATTTGGGGATGGGGGGGGAAGGGGGAAGAGACTAGGACAAGAATGAAAGCTAACCAAGATTCTATAAAGACAATCCGTATCAACTTTGACCTTTAGACAAGTCTGTGTTCAAGAGGATGTTGAAAGTAGTGGGTACACAATAAGTGTCAAATTTGGTGGCAAACTCATCGAATTTCCTATAATGCTGCTTTCAGTTTCTTTGTGCAGAGAAATAAACTTTCAGAGAAGAACATTCAGACTAAAAGCGGTGTCTCTTAAGCTCTGCAAATTTAAGATGTGTGGACTTCAACTCTCAGAATTAACCCAGGCTGCAGAATTCTCAGAATTGAAGGCCACACATCTTAAAACTGAGGAGTTTGAGAGACACTGGACTAAAGCTTTGGAGGGGAATAAAATTTTCTAGAGCCAGATTTTTCACTCACTTTTAGGGTTTGTTTGTTTTTTTTAAATAGCACAATTTAGGATTTTTAGAGATAAGCAGACAAATTCTCCTGTAATGTTAAATTTAGTGTATCTTATTACCAAATATTCCTTGACTCAGGTCAGTGCTGCCTAAACTTTTTGGTTCTTTATCCAAAACCACTCATCAGAAAGTTCTTTTTTCAACCCCCCTGTTATGATTGAATTCATGTGTTGTTACACAACCACCACATACACTTTTACCCAATTTAGGATAATTCATCCAGGTTTGAAAAGCACTGACTTAGGAAAATGAATGAAAAGTTTCTGTTCTGACCAAGGTTTCCAAACCATAATTACATACACATTCTGACCAAGGTTTCCAACCGTAATTACATTTCAAAACAAAACTTATTTTATTGCAATTCTGGGAATTGTTTTCATTCCCAGCCAGAATTAATCTCAAACAGTCCCCCGAGATAAGCACACACCTTTCACTTCTGTGAAATGCTGCCAAAAACAGAAGTATCAAATGAACTGGAAAAGAAACTAACTGAAGTCCAAATAAAACCAACCGAAGTATACAGAGCTTCCAAAATGACTCTGAACCAATTGAACTACTTTGCTTCCTGCAAAGATATCATCATCTTGGCCTGACCTTTATACCTTATGTGCATTCCCAGCCCATAATGAGTCTCAAACAATCCCTCGAGATAAGCATCCACTTTATCTCCTTTGAATTGCTGCCAACAACTAAAGTGCCAAATTAACTGTAAAAAACCAACTGAAGTACAAAATCCACACAGAGCTTCAAGGTTTAATCCGAACAGAATGAACAACTTTGCTCCATGCAAAGGTTTCTCCACCTTTGCATCTCCTTTATACCTTAGGGGCAGGGGTGGGATTCAAATTTTTTAACAAACCAGTTCTGTGGAGGTAACTGAGGTGGTGGGCATGGCTTGGTGATCATGTTATTGTCTGGGTGTGGCCAATTTAATATCACTTACATCGAGATACACATCTCCTCACCTGGCCTCTCATAACTGTGGGGATGCTGCAACAGTCGGAAGTGTGAAAAATGGTCATAAGCCACTTTTTTCAGTGCCATTGTAACTTTGAATGGTCACTCGACACAAGCAAAGGAGGGAAAGGAGGGAAAAAAAAAACTCCAGAGATGTTCCTGAGACAGGAAGTCTAGTCCTGCCAAGAATGTAATAAGGGTTAATGGAGAGGCAGTTTCTGTAAGCAACACCAGAATGTTTCCTTCCTGCCTTTCTTACAGGATTAGGCCAGTAATTTCTTCTAACAACCGATTCTCTGAACTGCTAGAATGTTAACAACCGATTCTAGTGAATAGGTGCGAATTGGTAGAATCCCACCCCTGCTTAGGGGAGGGGCAATCACCTCCCACCTTCCTAGGCGCCCCTTTTGTTTCAGCTGCTCTTGACTTCTAGCAGCTCTACGCACATACACATTGGAAACAGGCTCCCCTATGTCCTCTGACTCGCTGCTGCCAGACTCCAAAGGCTCCGAGGGCAGCACCCCACTCCCAGATGGTCCTGGCCCCATCCCTGCATCAAGTGCAGGCCTCTCATCTGAGTACTCTCCAAACTCTCTGACTGGTCCCCATTCTTCCCCACTGTCTGATTCCGCTGCCATCTGCACTGGCTGTCAGCAAACCACAAGTTTCTAGTTGAAATTACTCTTGCGTTTCAAAGGTTTCACTCTCCCCTGGTTAAAATTGATGTTGGGGTAGGATGGGTATTTGTGATCAAATTCAGTATCAAATCCACCCTCACGCTGCCATAAACCATTGTCAGGAAAATTTAGCCTGTCACTGTATATTGCATAAAGGGTGGTAAAATCCATTCATCACTTATTTCCCTCCTGATGCCTTACTTTCAGTTGCATGTTGGATTTACTCTGATATGTGGAGGCAGTAGCTTCCAACACTGGAATTATAGGATTCCTTGGCAGCTACTAACTATAGTTAAGTAGCTCAGGATATAACATATGCTTCATAAACAATGCATCTGCTCCCAAACCCTAGCAGAGATGTCTTTATGGGAGAGGCAAGTGATGAAATGTGCATTATTAAGAAGGTCTTTGTGTCATAATGCCAATGCTTTTTTTCATAATAATCATTCATGAAACTTAATGTAATAGCAATTTCAGTTGATATGAAACAGTACTTTCTGTTCCTGTTAAAATATAGTTAAATATGTATTCCAGTGTATATTGAAAATTTTCAGTTGAAGGTAATCCAAAACCAATAACCAATATCATTCAGAAACTGTCTCAACTTTTCCATTCTCATTTAATTACTCAGTCTGATATGAGTTTTTCCCACATAGAAAGCTCCAACAGAGAATTTTAACCAAAACTGTGTATACTCAGATATCAGTCAAATAGTCAAATGTGCAGACAACTGTCAGATGGATGGACAGACAGATGATTTAGAACAATGATTCTCAGTCTCAATAGCTTCTAAGTTGGGTGGTGGAGCTCATCTCCTAGAATTCTTCAGCATGAAGAGGTTGAGAAACAACTCTTTTAGAATATAAAATTAGAGGAATAGATGTAAAACTAGTAAGCTTCACACAAAAGAGTAAGGATGTTTGTTGCTTAAAGTTTGATATGATTTGTGAAATTGCTGTTGAGGCTTTGTGTTGTGTATAATCTATATCCTATGGCATGTTCAACAACTATTGCTAAAAATCTGGGCTAAGAGATCTTATGAACCAGTATAATTAAATTAGATTTATAGTAATCAGGTTTTCAGGCTTTAATGCTTATGTGAATATGGAAGTCCATGCAAATCCTTGTGATTATTAATGAAATGGAATAGCCTGTTTTCTCTGTACTTGGGGTTGAAATCATGCATATATACTCATGTTTTAGAGGCATAAAAATCAGAACGTTGTCTCTTTGACCTCTGGATGTATATACACATATAAAAAAGCAAGCTAGACAAATAGTTTTAAATATACACTTTATCACCAATATAAAATTGGCAACATTCATTAAAAAGAGCTAATATATCATATATATGTATCATATTGACAAAAAATTGTCATATCATATTGACAAAAAATTCCTAAAGTAAATTAACTAATTAATTTTGTATAATTCTTAGAAGATTAATGTTCCATTCAGCATCCTAAACTAAATGTGTTATTGGGAACCCAAGAATCTGAAACAAAATAAACCAAAAACCCCACTCAAGAACATTAATAAATCATAAATCAACATTTATTTTTAAGCAGTTGGCTCAAAATCCTGCCATTACTTTTTTTCTAAAATAAATGTTGCTTTAAATTAAAAAAAAAAAAAAACATTGGTACTTGTTGAGTCTGTCTGCTTTAGATGTTATTTAATTAAAGAAATTGGATTTTTTTAGATTCTGTTCTGCCAAGAGTTTCTGTGGAATATGGAGCAAAATCAAATTAAAAGAAACATGCAAAATTATATATAGATCCCCTTTATTCACAAGGTCATTAATAGTATGCAGAATTTCTTATATTTGGCTAACCTGGTGACATATTGGGTTTGATTTGTTATATTTTACCCAAATATCTTTGAGATTATTACAACTATAAAATACCAGATGAGGAAGCCTGCCCTTTGTGGTCAAATATAATTTTTCATGTCATAAGATAATTCACATGTAAGTTGGATCTATATACTATATAGTTTATTACATGTTTAGGTCTTGGCTATTTTGTACCCATCATTGTAGCATACTATACAAATCACTTTATGAAGTAGGCACATTTTTGAATGTCCTGTGACTGTGAGAGGGATCTTGGACTCCTAGTGGACAATAATTTAAATATGAGCCAGCAGTGTGCTGCAGCTGCCAAAAAATTCATCACAATTCTAGGCTGCATAAACAGAGGGATAGAATCAAGATCACATGAAGTGTTAATAACCACTTTATAATGCCACACTTGGAATACTACATCCAATTTTGGTCACCACATTATAAAAAAGATGTTGAGACTCTAGAAAGAGTGCAGAGAAGAGCAACAAAGATGATTAGGGGACTGGAAGCTAAAACATATGAAGAAAATTTGCTGGAACTGGGTATGTCTAACTTGATGAAAAGGAGGACTAGGGTTGAAATGATAGCAGTGTTCCAATATATCAGGGGCTGCCCCAAAGAAGAGGGAGTCAGCTATTCTCCAAAGCACTTGAAGGAAGGACAAGAAGCAATGGGTGGAAATAGGAGAGAAGCAACTTAGAACTAAGGAGAAACTTCCTGACAGTTAGAACAATTAATCAGTGAAACAACTTGCCTCAAGAGGTTGTAAATGCCCCCTGGCCACACTCCCATTGGGGCCCCAAGATCAAACACAACCCTGATGTGACTCTCAAAATAAATAAAAGCTTCACCCCTGGAAGTTTTTAAGAAGACATTAGATAACCATTTGTCTGAAGTGATGTAGGGTTTTCTGCCTAGGCAGGGGTTGGACTAGAACAAGGGTATCAAAATCAAGGCCCGGAGGTCCAGTCCGGTCCATGGGGAGCTTAGATCTGGCCTATGGGATCACCCTGGAAAAAGTGAAGACTGGCCTGTGGTGCCATTGCCAGTAAAAAGGGAGATGGGGGGGGGGCGTTTACAGCCTGACCAGGCTCTATTTTTTATTGTGACGGCCTCCTGCAGTCCTCTGCCAATGAAAATGGAGTCTTGGTGAGGCCATGTGCTTCATTTTTGCTGGCAGAGGACTGCAGGAGGCTATTTGGTCAGGAGCCTCAAAGAGTGATGTTGAGCCGGCCATGCCCCCTGGCCACATTTCCCTTGGGCCCCCAAGATCAAACACAACCTTGATGTGGTTCTCAATGAAATAAAACTTCACCCCTGGACTAGAAGATCTCCAAGGTCCCTTCCAACTCCGTTATTCTATTGTATTCCTCCAAGTGAGATGTGAAAATACAAAACCACATTATTTCAGTCTAGCTCTTAGTGGCTCAAATGGAAATTGGTTAGAAATTTCATCTATTTCTTCACTATAGACCATCACATGTGGCATTCTACAAAGAAGAGAGTACATTTGCACACAAGGTCTGCACTCTATTCCACTTAACTGCATCAAAGTAGTGTCCTGTTACCAGAAAAGAGACAATTGATTTTAACAACAAAAGCACCCCCATTAATTTTCCTTGAAGATCACTTATGCACAGAAGTAAATTCACTACACAGTCTGTCATCTCACTAAACTCAACACTAAACTCAACGGGCTAACACATTTTGCCTTGCTAGTCTTTCAAGCTAAAGAGATGGGGAGAAGGTGCACTGAAACAGAAACATTCTCAATAATAAACTACTTGGCTGCTATGGGCAAGCCAATGGAGATAGCTAGTGTTATCATGAAATTTGGACAATCCAAGATATCAAAACCAAATACAATGCGGTAACATTTGTAACATTTTAATATGTGTGAATACAAAATATTATTATTAATATGTATCAATATAGATTCATTTTGCAGGCAACAAAACTGTGATTGTATAGTCAATCTTTCAATAGGTTTTAAAAGCATATCTGATTTCACTCTAAAGTTGCCCTCTACAAATGGGTTGCCTCTCTCTTCATTTATAATCCAATTTCATTCATTGTTTAATCTGTACATCAACAAATGTAAACTATTTGCCCTTGGCGACAGCTAATTGTTTACTTTTATTGATTTTTATATTCTGTCTCTGTTACTTTTACAAATAATTCAAGGTAAGGCTAGGTCACACTGGCTGACAGATGCAAAACGTATGCAAAAAGGACACAGCGGATGAGCAAAATTTCAGGGGTGGCTCTATCCATTGTTATCCGCTCTCAAAAGTGGCGAAAATTTGCATAAACAGAACGGACAACAACGGAAAGGAACAGACAGGGGTAGTACGGAGCGAGGATGGTGAGCGGATGTTCGTAGGAAGCCTAGTGGATGGAAGCGGATGGAAGCGGATGACACATCCGCAGGGCTTCCGGAGGAGAATAGCGAAGCGGACACATAGCGGAAGGAGTGGATATGTAGCGGATGACGCGGATGCATCACGGATGCCTATAGGATACATAGCGGATGCGTAGCGGATGCGTAGCAGATGCAAAGCGGTCACTGCGCATGCGGGGAGGATGAATTATGTCAACTCCGCGGATATAAAAGGATGCAGCTCACAAGCAGTCACCATTCAGAGGAAAGACCCGCTGCCAGAGACATCTTGAAAGAACACCATGGTTCGTCAGTCAGGGAAGAAGAGGAAGCCTGTGCCTACTCCTGCCAGCCCTGGCAAGAAGGACAGAACTACCATCCCACTTCCTGGTGCTGACTCTGAAGCTGCTGGTGCTTCTGTTGCTGCTGCTGGTGGTGCTTCTCCTGTTGCTGCTGGTGGTGGTGCTTCTCCTGCTGGTGCTGCTGGTGCTTCTCCTGCTGCTGGTGGTGGTGCTGCTGGTGCTGCTGCTGTGGTGGACCAGCCCCAAGGCCCTCAAAGCCCTGCTGCTGAAGGCCCTGAAGCCCCTGCCAAAGGGAGGAAGAGGCAAGGGAAGGAGAAGGGAGAGAGGAAACAGTACTCCATTTCCGAGGACAATGAGGAGGAGGTGCTGGAATGGCTGAGGGAGAACGAGTACTTGTGGAGAAAGGGGCACAGACTCTATCGTGACACCAAGAGAAAGCAGGCAGCATGGAGAGACAAGGCAGAGAGCCTGGGCTACACTTCAGATGTACTCCTGGGATGGTGGAAGCACATGCACACCTTGTATGGCAAGCTGCACTTGAAGAAATCCGGTCAGGCCGCTCTCAAGCTCACTGACTGGGAGATGTTCGTTATAGCCAAGTGCAGCTTCCTGGAGGGTGAGGTCCGCCACCGAGGAGCAGCCCCTCTGTCAACCCTCTCCCTCAGACAGCCTACAGAGAGCCACTCCTCTTCCAGCCAGGAGACAACTACTGTGTCCAGGCAGGTGTCTTTGGAGGTCCCCATGGCAGAGACCCCCCCAACAGCTGCACTCCCCATGCCAGAGGACGCGGAGGATCCCCTGTCTCAAATGGAGCAAGAAGAAGCAGCAGGCAGAGACCAACCCACCCCCACCCCCAGCTCCACCTCCACAGAAAGCAGGCAGAGAGGCAGACTGGAGGGCCAGAGCCACACTGTCCTGCTGGAGATCAGGGACACAATAAAAACCAGCACAGATCTTCTATCTCAGCTGGTCCACAGCAATATACCATCCTCGAACCACAAGCCCTTCATCACGTACGTGAGCCAGACCCTCATGGACCTGCCCGAGGCCCAGTACCAGGTGATGAAGGAGGAGATCACAGCACCGCTGCACCACCCTCCAGGCCCAGCTGAACCTGCTCCGACCCACTCCAGGTCGATGTCACAGCCCTTCCACGGCTTTCAACAGCCCCTCACCTACCAAGGCTATGAGAACCAGGACTTCCCACAGCAGAGGCAGCCCTTCCCAGTCCAGGCCCAGGTTCATCGCACGCCACAGATGCCTCACCTCACCCAGCTGCAGACTAGACAGCCCCACTACACTCCTCCTTCCTCCACCCCACAGCCAAGCCCCTCAACAGAAAATCTGTCATCAGTACTGTGCCTGACATCCCAGGTCCTTGAGGAAGGGCCTCTCAACCTCACAAGACTGAGTCAGCTCTCTGAGAGCTTCCCCTGTTGTACTCTCGGGGCCAAGCACCCCAATGGCACCTCAGACCAGCACTCCAGCCACAGCCACCTCCACAGTCCCTGGCCGCTCGACAGCTGAGACCATAGACATGCCTCAGAGTGACTGAGAACAGTGCCAGAGACTGAGTTGTTACCTGTTCACTTCATCTTTGCTTAAAGACACTTTACTTGGTTCATTTTGCTTTTTTAATAAAGTCATACAGTTTACTTAAGACAGTTATTAATAAAGGTTATCTTTGCTTCACACACTTGGTTCATTTTATTTACTTCATAAAGTGTTGGTGAAAACTTTGAAAAAAGGGTTAAGCCTTTGCATTCTTGTGGGATAGGTAAGGATAGTTGTGGGATGGGTAAGGATAGTTGTGGGATGGGGAAGGATAGTTGTGGGATGGGTAAGGATAGTTGTGGGATGGGTAAGGATAGCTGTGGGATGGGTAAGGATAGCTGTGGGATGGGTAAGGATAGCTGTGGGATTGATAAACGTCCAGTGCAAGCATAGTGGGACTGTATGGTCCACCCTCCCAGCTGCCACACATATGGCCCTTTTTATCAATAACAATTTATTCATTGATCAACACATTTCAACATAAACAAAGCTCTTTATTAATGCCCTATTCATTGTAGGGTCACTCAACATACATGGCACAATCTCATCAGTGTTATGAGACAGGCTCAAGGAAGCATCCATTAAGCATCTATCATCCTGTCTTGCCACTCCACTGCTCCAGCTGGGGAGTTGCACCAGTGTTTCAGGAGGTTGCGCTGCTTCTTCCCTTCACATGAAGCTCTCTTGGGGCCTTGTCCATCCACAGTGTCTATCAGGTTTCGTCCTTGCCTCCATTCACCAGGCTCCATGTCCCCATTCCCTTGTTGACGGTCGACAAGTCTGTTCTGCAATACTGGGTAGCGGGTGCGCATGAGATTGTGCAGGATGCAGCAAGCTTCCACGATGCTCCTCACAGTCCCTGGGTGATGCTTCATTCCTCAGCTCCACCATCAGCTTGTCATAGAATCCAAACTCCACTCTTCTCCTGATCCATCATCGGACCCACACAGCTCTTGAACGTCTCCTTCTTCTCCTTGCATAGAAAAGGTGAAACAATCTGAACAGGGTTGGTTCTGGTGTTGAATGATGGCAGCTACCATAAGGAGTGTATGATGATCCATGGTGGAGATCAATGGATGATGTGGAAGAGCAAGACCAAGGGTGAAGAGGTCTGTACACCACGGCTGCTGGACTGATAATGAGATCCAGGTGATTTCCTCCCCCTTTTTATAGGAAATATCGTTTTTCCGCTAGCTGTCCTTCCACATATTCTAGGCATACTCCAGACATCCTAAATATCCGAGATACGTCCCATATACAAACATTTTGTCCGTTTTAATGCTTTATATACGAGATGCATCCGCTTACATCCTTTCTATTTCCGTGCGACTAACGCTGTGCGGACATTCCGTGTTCCTTTCGCTTCCTCCCTCTTTCCACTTTCAGCTGCAGCGGATGTGAGTTGAGGGGATGTCCAGAGGATGCCGAGAGGATATAGCGGACGTGTAACGGATGACAATGGATGTAGAACGTTTGTTGCCCGTATGTGTCACGGATGTAGATCGTACACGGCAGAAAGTTCATCTGCTCAAAAAGTTTTGTGCAGCTCAAAACTTTTTGAGTGGATGAAATAGCAGTAGATGGATGTTTGACAGATAGAGTGTATGAAACACGTACGCAGTGAGTACACAACGGATGCATCGCGTTTTCAAACAGATGGCAAGCTTTTTTGTCTGTTTTACATCCTCTTTGCATCCATTGGTGCAGTGGGACATGGGCTGTAGCAAAGATATCTAAACACACATTCCTCCTCCAATTTTTCCGACAAGAATCCTGTGAGGTGGGTTGAGCCGAGAAAGGGTGACCAGGTCAGAGTCACCCAGCTAGCTTTCATGGCTAAGGTGGGACTTTAACTCACATCTACCTTTTTTCCAGTCTCGTATCTTAACTGCTAGTGACTAGACCAGGGCTCTGCAACCTTAAATACTCAAAGAGCCATTCAGACTCGTTTCCCACAGAAAATAAAATACCAGAAGCCACAAAACCTGGGTGGGCTTGACCAACTCTACATCACTCCTTCCCACCCAGTCACCTGCTCTGGAATATGGAGCAAGACTCCATCCCCCGCCATCCCCTTTAACTTCTCAGGCTAGGCAAGGAGTGATGGAGAGGGGACGGGCCAGCCAGTGGTAGGATCAGCCAACAGGGAGCTGCAGCAGAGGCCAAAAGATCTGCATGTGGCTCCAGACCAGCAGGTTGCAGATACCTGGCTCTCTATATTATCTAGTATTATATTAAACTGTACTATCTATTATATTATTGGACAGGAAGCATTAGACGAATGCTGGCAGTATAACACCTGCCAACTTTTCATGGAGTTGCTGCTAACAAAAGATGAAGATGAGGAAAAAAGTAAGTTCAATTAGCAAAGTAGCAACCAAACATACTCAGAACAATGAAAAAATCCATATGCAGAAAATTCCACTGCTATGAAGAAATGTCCTTGCTGCTAGGGTCTCTCAGCTTCTTTGCAGTTAAAGGTTGATGGGGTCGACATAAGTTCATATAGTACTCCTATTTGAAGTCCCTATATTTCAGGGTCAGGGCCAACCGTGGCCTGCCAATGCTAAAGCATTGTAGTTAATATAACCATTTCCCATACTTCCTGAAAAAAACCTTTGAAGCAGTCCAGTGGTTGTATTCAATTTTTTTTACTATTGGTTCTGGGGGTATGGCTTGGTGGGTGTGGTGTGGCTGGTGGGGTTGGTGTGGATTGGTGGGTGTGGTGTGGATTGGTGGGTGTGGCAGAGGAAGGATATACCGCAAAATCCCAATTTCCACCCCACTCCAGGGGAAGGTTATTGTTAAATCTCCATTCCCTCCCCACCCCACTAACCTGCTTTCCAGCTCCATTCTCCTGTGCAGGGCAATAAAAGAAGACCCAGCCGATCAGCTTGGACTCCGATCAGCTGGGACTTGGGAGGCAGTGAATAGATGGAGGTGGGGCTAGTCAGGGGTGGTATTGACTGATTCTCCAAACTACTCAAAATTTCCACTACTGGTTTCCCAGAACCTGCTGAATACCACCTCTGGAGCAGTCACTTTCCATAGTGATTTAATTCAAGGATGGAAAGAACCTTCCCATGTTGGAGATCGCACAATCGAAGACAAGAGATAGACTGACACCCTTCAGCCACTTTCTAGCCAAAATAAATGCAGTGTCTGTTCTCTAGATCAACACTGGTAAATTCATACCAGATGCTAGATGGAAGGAGAGACATCAGTTCTGAAGAATGAAGAATGAAGAATTTCATTCTTTCAATGAAGAATGAAAGACATTCTTCTTTCCAGTTGTTGACATGTTGAAGGCACTGGAGAATTTTTTTTTTAATTTTGTATTGGTTTTTAAAACAAACATAAACAAAACATAAAAACATCAAGCCATCTTCCATATATATATACATACAGTGTGCCGATTGGTTTACAAATTGTTTTGTGCTTCCATTTCATAGTCTTCAATTACAATTACATTGTATATAATCTTTATTTTCAATCAAATATTAAATACATTCATATCATTATTAATCAATTATTTGACTATACTTTTGTTCATTCATGTTTTATGAAATAATCATATTTTACTTAATTTATTTTATGATAGTTCATATTATCATCCCAAATCTATCTTAGAATCATTTTGTAGATATAATAAGAAAAGAATACATCTTTATATATTTATTATTTTCTAAAAGTCTACATATTTCATTACTATATTTTATTGTCTAACCATTGATAGAATAGATCCCAAATTTTATAAAATTGTTTATCATCTTGTTCTCTAATTTCAAATGTCAATCTACTCATTTCAGCACATTCCAATATTTTTGAAATGATTTCCTCCTGTGATGGTGTTTTCTCATTTTTCCAGTTTTTAGCAAATACAATCCTAGCCGCTGTTAATACATTTACAATCAGGTATTTCAAGCCTTTACCATATATTTCAGGTAAAATTCCCAATAAAAATATCTCTGGTTTCAAATCTATATGGTTTTTTGTCATTTTTTCCAACCACATGTGGATTTTAGTCCAGTATTTTTTAAGCATCTGCACAAGTCCACCACATATGACAATATGAGCCAGGTGTCTGATGACATTTCCAACATTTTTCAGATTTATTCTTAAACATTCTTCCTATTCTTATCAGGGGAAAATACCACCTGTAAAACATCTTATACAAATTTTCTTTATATGCTGTTGACATTGTCATTTTATAATTTTGAGACCATAATTTTTGCCATTTCTCTAGATCAATCCCATATCCAAAATTCTTCCCCCAAGCAATCATAGTTTCTTTAAATTGTTCTTCTTCTAACTTAATTTCTAATAAATATCCATATAATTTTTTAATCACCTTTTCATCAGTACCTGTCAAAAACTTATCTAAGTCAGTCAGTTTATCATAGAAACCTTCTGTTTTAGAATCTTTATCATACCTTCAATGCATTTGGGCATATGAAAACCAATTCATCTTTATACCTTGTTCCTCTAGTTTTTGTATAGATTTAAGTTCACCCTTTTCATTCAATATTTCACCATATCTAACAGTTTGTTCCTTTTTGTATATTATAGGATAAGAAAATGCTTCAATAGTAGATAACCAGATTGGAATTTCCAAATAACATTGTCTTTTAATCTTCTCCCAGTTTAACCACAGAGACTCCCGAATATAATGTCTTCTAAAGTACCCCTGTGTTTTAGTTCCTTTACACCATAAAAAACATGCCACCCCAACAACAGATCATGTCCTTCTAATACCAACAAGCTAGTATTTCTTAATGTTATCCATTCCTTAACCCACATCATATTTGTAACTTGGTAATACAACTCCCAATTAGGCAAACCAAATCCTCCTCTTGTTCTTACATCTTGCAAAAGTTTTAACTTAATTCACACTTTCCTACCCATATATATTTCAACACAATTTTATTTAAATCTTCAAAATAATCTTTTCCAAGCCTAATTGGAATTGTTTGAAACAAATATAAAATTCTGGGAAATATATTCATCTTGATTGTTGATATTCTCCCTATTAATGACAGTTGTAAATTTTGCCATTTCACCAAATCTAGTGCTATCTGCTGTTTAAATTTGATATAATTATTCTCTTTTAGTGTACTGCATCTTGCTGTCAAGTAAATGCCCAAGTACTTGATCCTATTCGTAACCTGAATTTTCAATAGGTCTGCCAGTTCTTCCTTTTGTCTTGATAGTATATTCTTTGTCAAGATCTTTGTCTTATCTTTATTTATTTTCAAACCGGACACCTTTCCATATGTCTCTATCTTTTCTATCAGTTTTGATGCTGTTTCTAGTGGGTCTTCTAAGATGAAAACCAGATCATCTGCAAATGCTTGCAACTTAAATTCTTCCTTTTTAATTGTCATCCCTTTTATATCCTTTTCTTCTCTAATATTTCTGTTTAACACTTCCAAGGTTAACACAAACAACAAAGGTGATAGTGGGCACCCTTGTCTTGTTCCTTTTCTTATTTCGATAGAGTCTGTCAGTTCTCCCTCTATCATTACCTTTGCCATTTGCTTATGATATATAGCTTCTATTGCTTGAATAAATTTTCTAGCAAAGCCCATCTGTTCCAGCAGTAATAACATGAATCGCCAATTCACATCATCAAATGCCTTCTGTGCATCTAGAAATATCAGAGCCATTTGTTTTTCAGGATGTGCCTCGTAGTATTCCAAAGTGTCCAAGATTACTCTCATATTGTCTTTAATTTGTCTCTTTGGCAGAAATCCATTTTGATTAGGATGGATAAAATTAAGTATTTTTAAAGTCTTTCTACCAATATTGAAACAAAAATTTTATAATCTGTGTTTAGTAAGGAAATAGGTCTATAGTTCTTGATTTGTAATGGATTGGCCTCCTCTTTTGGAACAAGTGTAATATAAGCTTCTGATCATGATTTAGGTATCCTCTTCTTTTACCATTACTTCATTCATAACTTATAGTAATTCAATGATTCCTGTAATGTTTTGTAAAATTCTGCCGGAAGTCCATCTGGGTCTGGCACCTTTCCATGATTAACTTCTTGAGTGCTTCAGTTAACTCCATCATCATTATATTGGTTTCTAACATTGTTTCAATCTCTTTAGGTATCTGGGGTAAACTAGCATTCTATAAATACTGTTTAACTCTTTCTTTCCTCATCAATATTCTCTTGTGTGTATAATTTCCCATAATAGTCTCGAATGATTTCCTTCTTCTCTTTACTACCATAGCAAACTTGACCTTGGTCATTGATTAATTGCAATATTTTCCTTGATTCTTTCTCCTTTCTCAATTTATATGCTAACCATCTACCTGGTTTATTTGCAACTTCAAAGTAGTTCTGTTTGGCACCTCTACTTTTCTGTGCTAATTCTTCTTTTTCTATTAGACCCATGTTAAGTTTGGTTATATCCATTTTTAACTTAATATCCTTTTTCTGTGGCATTTTCTGTAGCTCTTTTTCAAATCCTTTATACTCATTCTCTAATGCCTTAGAGACTGATCTTTTCTTGGTATTTCTTTTCCTTGTATAGTCTATTATCAAGCCTCTGGCATATGCCTTCAATGTATTCTATACATTCTGGATTGATGTATCTTCTTTTTTGTTTTCTCTAAAGAAAAAAGCCAGTTCTTTCTCCATCCATTGTGTGAAGTCTTTTTCCTTTAAAATAGTATTATTTAACATCCATCTAGATCTTCTTCTTTGTCCTTTCCATTTAATTGTCATTGGATTGTGATCTGTCCAAGTACTTGTTTCAACATTTATTTCTGGAATATTAGTTAACAATTCTGTTGACATCCATATCATATCTATTCTGGACCATGATAAATGTCTAGTTGAGTAGAAGGTATATTGTTTAGTTTTAGCATTTCTTTTTCTCTATGTATCTTTTAAGTTTATTTCATCTACCATTTTAAAAAAAGATTTAGGGAGTGTCTTTCTGTTTTGCTTTATTGTTTTTTGTGCTGTATAGTCCAGTTTATTATCTACAATTCCATTAAAATCTCCCATCATAACTATATTAGCATAGTCCAGTTCAATTATTTTCATATGTAATTTTTAAATAAAATTCTTCTTGATTGCCATTCGGGGCATAGATTGCAATCAGGAGTGTTTTCGTATTATTGTCCATTATTTCCACCATTAGTATTTTTCCGTTGACATCAGTATAAATCAATTTCACTGGGATGGTCTCTTTAATATATAAAGCCACTCCTCTTTTCTTGCCTTGTGTCAGGGAAGTAAATATTTTCCCTACTTTTGGCTGTATCAACAATTGTTCATATTGCTTTTTAATATGTACTTCTTGTAGGCAGATTATATCAAATTTTAATTTCTCTAATTTATGGAAGGTTTTCCTTTTTAAAATGCTGAATTAAGTCCATTTATATTAATTGTAATCAATTTTTTCTCTTCCATGGTTATATTTTGTAGTTAGGTTTGACAGCTCTCGTGGATCTTGGTTCACATTGTTCTTTGGCTTCCTCCTTTCCACCTACTGCACCTTCTTCTTTTTCAGTCATCATTTGGCAGTCGTCTTGGAATTCAATTAGTGAAATTTCTTTTTCTGCCTCTTCCTGTTTCCCTCTGAAAAATTCTGTGTAAAATGATTCAGCTTTCTCAATTGAGTCAATTCTATATCTCTGTTCTTGCCATGTGAACATTAAACCTTCTGGAATCAGCCATCTATAATTCACCTCTTTTTTAAGTAGCAATTTTGTCAAGAATCGATATTCTCTTCTCATCTCTCTCACTCTTCTGGGTACTTGTTTCAAGACCACAATCTCCTTGTCTTTGTATTTCAATGTTTCTCTCTTGCCACTTGCAATATTTGCATTTTAATGGCTTTCTTTGTAAATCTGATGTGAACTTCTCTTGGTAAGCTATTTCTCATTGCATATCTTGTGAAGACTTGATAGACCTCATCTATTCCATCCATCATCTTCTCTTCAGTTATTTCCAAAGCTTCAGCCAATATTTCTATCATTATCGCAGCTAGATTTTGTCCTTTTTCTTCCTCTATGTTTTGGAATCTAAGATAAAATTCTGATCTGTCCATCTCCCATCTCAACATACCACTTTTATCTTGTTCAACCACAGTTAATTTGTTACCAATGTCTCCAATCTTCTTGTCTCTTTGTTTATCTTCTTCTTAAATTTTTTGGAGTCTCTCATCATACTTCATCATTATTTGTTGGATGTTCTCCACTTTTTTATTGGATTTCTCTGTTCTTTGTTTGATGTTCTCTATTCTCTTTTCAATATTCTCTGATCTTGTTTGAATATTTTGAATTCCTTGCATAATCATCTGCAGGGTCACTTTTTCTTGTTCTTTTTCTTGCCTTAACATTGTCTGTATTGAACGTTGTCCTCCAGATGGTGGAGAGGAAGAAGTAGAAGTTGAGGAACCAGGAGCTGTTAATTTCCTACTCATTTTGAGCAATTCAAAATCTTCAGGTTCTTCTAGACCTTAATCCAATTGTGAAATAACCAATTTCAGTTCCAAATAAAATATAGTAGGAAAAAAGAAGCCAAATAGTAATAATGATTAAAAAAAAGAAAAAAAATATTCAAGTTCTTGTATACCTTAATCCAATCGATTGGTTAGATAACAGTTAAAATTCAAAAATGAAGAAAAAGACCATAAACACACACAAAAAAGAAAAAGTTGTAAAATCCTAAAAAAGGCGGAAAAGTGAAGAATAAAAAGCTAAAAAAAGAAAGGAAAAATTCTTCAGGTTCTTCAACACCTTAATCCAATTAAGAGATTTCAAATATAAAAGGATGCATAAGAAAAAGAAAGAAAGAAAGCCAGAAAGATAAACAACAACAAAAAAAAAACAATATGGAAGGTAGATGGAAAGACAAAAATACCAGGAAGGGAGAGAGAAAAAAACTACTCCCTTAAAAAGAAAAGGAAGGGAATCATTAATTCTAAAGCTTTTCTTTAAAAATAAAAAGCAAGTGTAGAAATTTAACTTCCAAAGACAAGAAAAAAAAAACAAAGACAAGTTCCAAAGAGCCAAAAATCCAAATAGCTATTACAAAAAGTAAACTGATGAGGAGGGGTAGAGCAGCTTCGAAAAAATAAAAAGAGCATACTGCACATTTTTTAATTATCCAAGGCTCTTGTTATAACTCTTTTCTCCAGAGACTTATCACCTTTTCTTTTCCTATAAGCTTCCATACCAGACTCCAGCTGATGATAGAAACCCAGAAGAGCACCTGCAATAATACTCTCCCATGCTCTCCCCTCGATCTTATCAAATAGCAATGTCCTTGAAAAAAAGTCTGTTTTTTCTCAGCTTTGTCTGAGAAAGAGAAATAAAAGAGAAATAAAATATTTCCAAACCTCCAGTTGGCAGTGTTACAAAGTTTCTTTTGCTTTCACTTTCCCCCTCCTTTTCCAAGCAAAATATAATAAAAATTAATTTAAAAAAAGAAAAAGATATTTTAAAAAAATAACTAAAAGGGAGTCTCTAGCCTAAAATATTATAAAATCAAAAAAGAGAAAAAGAATAGATGGAAGAAGAGAAAAAAAAACCACTCCAGTTTCAAAATATAAGATTATGTGTAGAAAATCCAGCAATGAGAAAAAATAAATAAAAATATTACTTTGACATTCCTGTTTAAAATCACCGCTTAATCACTTCTGTCAAAACTTTTACAGATTCTTTCCTTTCCTTAGGGTGTCCTTTCAAATCTTAGAATAAAAAAAAAGTTCTCACCAAACCAGCACACTCTCTCTTTCCGTTCTCTTTCGTTTCAGAGCTGTCCCAACTTCAGCAGCTTTAATGGCTGCCTCTTTGCAGCTGGCAAAAGGAGCTTCTCCTGGATCTACCAGGAACTTTGCGGTATCCCTGGGATCGACAGGATGCGCTCTTTACATTCACCATCTCTTTGGGATGGTTCAGAACCAATTGGACCATCCAGGAGCAAAGATATTGGCAGCGATCTCAAACCTCCAAGATCACATGCCGTATCGTTGCGACGCCAGCTCCGCCCAGGCACTGGAGAAATTGAGGGAAGTTCCAAGGGGTGGAGGGAGGTTCAAGGAAGTCAGAGGCAGAGAGGATGAATTCATTTCAAATTCGGGATGACTCAGAAGGCTTTTATGTTTGACTTTCAACTCAAATTATTTTTGAACTAATCCAATTAAAGTTTAGTAAGTCAGTTGTTAAATTCTCTTTTTTTAAAAAGGCCCTGTTCCTTAAGCCAAGAGAATAAAACCAGAATAACCTATATTTACAAAACATCTAAGGAGCAGAAAGGCTGATTGTCATAACCTCGAGATACTAGGGTTCACCATTTCAATCAAATATAAGGAAAGCAAGGCATTGTCTCTGTAACTTAACACCGTCTGTAACCTTTTCAGACTATACACTTAAAAAACAAGTACATGTATTTTTTTTTCCTGAAAAAGCTTTTAAATTAGGTGTAGAGAAAGACACAGGTGACTGTAAATCCTGAAGAAACATCTGTTGCAAAACCAAATGAAGAGGGGTGGGGAGAAATGAGAGAGGGAGTCAAAAAAGTAAAATAATATTTAATGTGCCATCAAGAGACTTAGTCATGCGGTAAAGCATAAAGCTCTTTTTAATCATTCAAATAGAAATTTAATATCTTTGAATCTGCTAAGCAATGCAAGTTGTCCAAGCAACCAGAAACATAAAGCTCTAGGTATTTGTTCTGCTTTTATTGCTACTGAATGAAGCTTGAAATCACCAGGCTAGTCTTCGTTTTGTAGTTGATTGCTCATTATGTAGAAGTGTTTTAAAAACAATCAAAGTTCACAAATGATTAAAGCATCTCAAGGGAAAAGAGAATTCACCCTTGGTTTAAAAACTGTCTCATTTCCCTTAGGATCGAAAGCATTCTGATCATTTTCAGAACATCAGTTTTATCCTATTTGGGGCAGGCTATTTTGCATGGATGGATGTTGGAAACTGGAGATGGATCCAGTTAGACTTTGGAATTCGACAGGAGAACAATGATTAGGTGAAAGTTGAAATATCAAAGCACTAGCTCGATACCCGTGCTTTGCTATGAAACTATGTGGTCGGGCTTAGTTTTCAGGAGGAAAATAAGGAGGGGGGAATTCTGCCTCTGCCTACCAGCATCCATCAGTATTCATCTGGCTAGAGTCCTGTCAGTGTGTGAGAAAGTTGAGGGCTGTTTGAAAACTGAAACAGCATTTGCTGTGTGAGCAAGGAGACAGCAAGGAGCCTGGGCATGGCTTAGCTCAACTGTTCTTGTACTAAAGCTGCTTGATGCTGTGAAATTGAAACTGAAACTCCTCTCCTCTGCTTGTGTTTTGCATTTGGAACAAAAAAATTTTCAGGTGGGGAGGAGGAGTGGAACTCCTTAGCATCAGAGCATGTTAATAATAATAATATAGGGAATACTCATGTTCTGAGGGTCATTCCAAAAAATCCTTTCTTGAGTGAGGACCTAGAAGCCAAGAGGAACATATGTGCCAAATTTCAAGTTTTTACGGCTTTACAGTTCTGGAGATTTTGTAATGATGTGTGAGTGGTATTTCTTTTAGAAAGAAAGAAAGAAAGAAAGAAAGAAAGAAAGAAAGAAAGAAAGAAAGAAAGAAAGAAAGAAAGAAAGAAAGAAAGAAAGAAAGAAAGAAAGAAAAGAAAAGAAAAGAAAAGAAAAGAAAAGAAAAGAAAAGAAAAGAAAAGAAAAGAAAAGAAAAGAAAAGAAAAGAAAAGAAAAGAAAGAGAAAAGAGAAAAGAATTTTGGATGTGGATAGGAAAATTACCTGGGGGAAGAAAAAAATAGCAAAAAAAGCCACTTCAAAGGAAACAAGGCTATGTCCATTAGACCTGTATGCAGAGAGCCAGTTTGGCCTAGTCACTAGTGGTTAAGGTGCTGGTCTGGAAATCCAGCATGAAAACCAGCGAGGTGACTTTGGGCTAGTCACTCTCTCTCAGTCCACTCACCTCACATAATTGTTGTGGTGGGGAAAATAAAAGAAGGGAAGGGTATTACCTTCACTGCCTTGAATTAGTTATAATGTAATAAAATCTGGATAAGAATCAAATACATAAATAACACATATGGTAATATTGTTAACCTTTTAAATTATTTTCAGTATCATGTAACACCAATTACAAACAGTTATTTGCCATGTATTTTGGTTGGTACTGTTAGTATCTAATAGTTTGATGATGATGTTGATTTGTATGATTTATATCAGAGGTCTCCAAACTTGGCAACTTTAAGATTTGTGGACCACAACTCCTACAGATTCTGGGAGAATAGAGTGGAGTGGAGTGGAATGGAATGGAATGGAATGGAATGGAATGGAATAGAATAGAATAGAATAGAATAGAATAGAATAGAATAGAATAGA
>BLBF01000022.1:53121094-53153810 GCA_015471245.1 Laticauda colubrina | reverse complement strand
GAATAGAATAGAATAGAATAGAATAGAATAGAATAGAATAGAATAGAATAGAATAGAATAGAATAGAATAGAATAGAATAGAATAGAATTCTTTATTGGCCAAGTGTAGTTGGATGCACAAGGAATTTGTCTTGGTGCAAATGCTCTTGGTGTACATAAAAGATACATTTGTCAAGAGTCAAGAATCATAAGGTACAACATTTAATAATAGTCACAGGATACAATAAGCAATCAAATCATAGTAGGAAACAGTCACTATAAATTGTAAGGATACAAGCGACAAGGTTACAGTTATATAGTCACAAGTGGGAGGGGATGGGTGATAAGGAATGATGAGAAGATTAACAGTAATAGTAGTGCAGACTTTGTAATAGTTGAACAGGGTTGAGGGAATTATTTTTTTAGCAGAGTGATGGCTTTCAGGAAAAAACTGTTCTTGTGTCGAGTTGTTCTGGTGTGCAGTGCTCTATAACGTCGTTTTGAGGGTAGGAGTTGAAACAGTTTTGTTCAGGATATGAAGTCTACTAGTCTTAAAGTTGCCAAGTTTGGGGACCCCTGGTTTATATGAAGACTGGTTTAGTGTAGTCTCCCTGGGATACTTCTAGTCCCACTTTAAGCACAAAGCCCCTACTTGGGAAGCTTTGAGCCAGTCTCTTCTCAGCCTTGGGAAGGAGGCAATAACAAGCCACTCATGCTAAGTTGCCAAGATAAATACAGGAACTTGTCCAGACAGGGATTTAAAGGGCTAAATAAATAAAGTTCTTTATCATTTCAACTGTCAAGGGCTTGAAACAATGTAAAATAATAATACATTTTCTCCAACTGTTGAATAATTAAAACTCTGATTAGCCTATTTTTGTGGAGGACAAAACTTGATGAAATAGGAACATTTTCTTTTCCTTGCAGGATTTTGTACCATAGAGAATTCTGTACACATGACTTTTCGTTTGTCACTTTCAGTTTCATTCAGAAAATTTGCAGGTTTTCTCTTAGCAAATAGTCAAGTCTTTCTTTCTTTTCTAATTCCCCCATGCCACCCTGATTCCCTTGTCTTCCATGTGGGAAGAAAGACTGAGGATAAGATGGAGACCACAACAGGCTGACAGAAATTTGAAAGTGGGGCATGATCTCATATTCCCTGACTCAGTCCAATTTCTGGCTCTTGGTACTCTAAAAGCTGTCTGGGCCTTGACGTACTGGAAGTATTTCTCATCAACTTGTTTGCAGTTGTTTGCTCTGGGATAGAAGAATAAGGTTTTTTTTAAAAAAAAGAAAGGCAATTTAAAAATTATTCCAAATGGTTGGTTCACATTGTGTCTATATTCTCTGTAACTTTGCTTCAGTGTATTGGATTTGGTTACTCCAACAATTTTTTTGTTGTTTTTTGCATTATCCAACAAGAGAAATAGATGAAGTTCTGCATTAGTTGCCTAACATAACATTATATAAATAGAAATGAGGTTAGTTAATAGCAGTAATTGTGAGAGGGATCTTGGAGTCTTAGTGGACAACCACCTAAATATGAGCAAGCAGTGTGCAGCAGCAGTCCTAATGCAGTCCTAAGTTGCATTAACAGAGGGATACAATCAAGATAAAGTGAAGTACTAATACCACTCTATAAAGCCTTAGGAAGACCACACCTAGAGTACTGCATCCAGTTTTGGTCACCATATTATAAAAAAGATGTTCAGACTCTAGAAATGGTATAGAGAAGAGCAACCAGGATGATTAGGGGACTGGAGGCTAAAACATACAACGAACAGTTACAGGAACTGGGCTTGGCTAGTCTAGTGAAGAGATGGGTATCTGGTCATATATCATGACCAGAGGAGACATGATAGCGGTCTTCCAATATTTGAGGAGCTGCCACAGAGAGGAAGGGATCAAGCTATTTCCTAAAGCACCGGAAGGCCAGTCAAGGAATAATGGATGGAAATTGAACAAGGAGAGATTTAAGCTGGAAACAAGTAGAAACTTTCTGACAGTGAGAACAATCAACCAATGGAACAGAAGTTGCCCTCAGAAGCTGTGGGAGTGCCATCACTTGAGACTTTCAAGAAGAGATTGGACTGCCATTTGTCAGAAATGGTGTAGGGTCTCCCGCTTGGGTGGCGGGTTGGACTGGATGACCTATAAGGTCCCTTCCAATTCTGATTATCTGTAATCTAGTTAATACCAGGATTTTCCCTTTCCTTGCAAATGCTCAATTTTTGCTATGATGCCAGGAAATGCAGGTAGAACCCAAGCTGTCTTTACCAGCAAATGGATTCATGTTAAGTGTTTGCAGATGACAAACGATGACCCATTCATCAGAAATAGGGATGAGCCAGCCTGCTCATGCAAATAAGAATGAGCAGCTCCCTTATTCCAGCTCTCAGTTTTGCAACACCATCTATTAATACAAAGATTCACAGCTAGACTGGAGGACTGTTTGAGTACATGAACAATGCTAATGTTCTGGGGTTGTCATAAAACTCAAAAGAAAGAATACATGTATCATATGCAAGGCATAAAAAATTCTTTTAATATGAACAGCTTACCATTGTATTATTTTCCTCTTGATCACCTATTTCATGGCTTGAATTACTATCTGATGACTTGCTTTCTTTTGGAAAGCAGGTGCAAGTTGAAACAGGAAGTCTGCCAGTGAAAATGATAAATTGCCTTTCGATGCTGAGGACTGATGATGAATGCAATGTGAACAGGAATGAAAATGATCTTTGCATCATAAAATACTAGGAGAAAGAAATAATTTCAACCATGTAGAAAGGGGAGGAAATCACAAGCAACACAAAAGCCTAGTTTCCCTCCAAATAAAAAAAGTCCTTTATTATGTTGAAAACTTATAATTAACTTCTTTTCAGACTTTCTCGAGAAATTAATGTTTAAGAATTGCCTACATAGCTTGGGCTTTGTCCAAATTTTTCCTCTGAAGTTCTAAACATCCTGTTTTCATGTCCACACAACTGAAAAATGTAGGCAGAAATGAAAAATCAACTATGCTTTCCTACAGAAGTATTTCAATAAATACAAGTCTGAATTATTTGTGCATCCTTTTGTACTGCAATATACCATAAAATGTTACCTGGAATTATATGCTTATGAATGACTTTCTCTGTATTTAATGGGATCATCATTTTGCAATATTCTACTCTTGATCCTGTCTGCAGGATTTTGATAGGATTATTCTAAATATAAAATGTTGGTCAAAGATATCAGCATTCCACAATATATTAGTGCTTTCATATTGTTGTTCTCTAGAGCTATCTCACATTTCCTTCCATCATAGGGAACAGAAGGTATACGTATTTCCTGAAGAATTCCTGAAAGAATCCATGATCTTAGCACATGTTCTAACCTTACTCCAAGTCTAAAGTTTCTTTGCAATGGACTGAAATCAGAGCTCTGATAGCTGGGATAGCTTGTTGCTTTCTCTTGGTCAAGAAATCTGAAAACATAAAGCATATATTTGGCTAGAGTCTGGGCTGTGTCTATCACAGAGTGCTCACAGAGTGAAAACTCACCTTTCATCACACCCTGTCCATTAATATAAGCTCTTGTAAGAAAGGTAAAACAAATATAATTGTGATATTACTTTATCTGTGAAATTACTAATAGGATCCAAATCAATTATTCTACTCTGGCTATTTAAAATGAAAAATAGGCAAGAAGAGCATTGCACACAGAAGTTACACCTACTACTTTTCTCCTATTCTTGAAGCAGAACATGAGGTAGAAAGAGGAATTGTGTCCAGTTTAGAAATGCAGCTGTACATCCTATTACTCTGCAAACCAATGGGAATATGGTACAACCTGCCTCTTGCTATCCATCTTCTTTCCAAATAAAACTATAATTGTCCTGTTATCAGTAGTACCAATATAGGTAAGACTGATAGATTTAGTCACAGGTTTCTTTATGTCAGTCTTCTGATTTATTTTTTATTTTTCAAGAATGCTTCTGGGCCCCACAAGGTCCAATAGCCTCCCACAGGCCTTCACTACATTCAAAATATCATCAGCAAAGAGAAACACAATTTTGAGTAATAATTAATTTCATACTGTATTAATTAACCTTCCAAGGATCTGTTTCCATAAACAGAGGCTGCAGAAGGTCTTCTCTTTGCTATGTAATAATTCTACTCTGAACTTGATCTTCCAATAGCAGCCAACGTTAAAACATCTTGCTTTAAAGAGTGGCTTTTGGAACACGAATCATGAGGCAATTATTTATCTCTTTCTCATTTTCTATCTATTATGTTACCCATGGGGACAATACATAGGAGATTCATGACAAGCAACAGTGATTAAAAAACACCAACACCCAGTCTAGGAGGTTTAACAAAAGATTTAATGATGCACCAAGACCTACTTAATCCCCAAGAAAGAGTGTTAGTGGGGATATTTATTGCTTTAGGAACCTTTGGTAAGCTCTGTTTCAATTGCATGAATATTCCCCAATAAAATAACAACCTCAGCTATCCTATGAAAATGGTTCATTGGAAGATTTCAAAAAGGACGGGAAAGTAATCAGAATGTCAAAATATTTGACATTTTTCCTCTAAGAACCTATCCCCTGAATGCATCTAAAATCGTATAAGATTAGGAAAGTGTAGAAACTTATTTTCTTTTATGCAATATTTCTCTCTACCAAAAAAGAATTAAACTTTCAACAGGCTCCAGAAAAATCACTGGTTTTTTAAAAAAGTAATAAAACTTTTGATTATTACCTTTATTTTTAAATTAATGATTTAGGTTTGTACATAAGAAAATGTTAAAATGATATAATTTTTTTATGAAATATATAGAGTGAAAAAATTGTCTGAGATGTTATCTAACAAACTGAAACTAGATAATTTCTTATTGGCTCAACTTTTTACCTCTTTTAAATATCTGTCTGGGTTTTTTAAAAAATCTTGTAGGTAAAAAGTATATTGGTTGTGTTTAATAGTTGAGTTGAGTTTTACTCTGTCCAATTCCCAAATGATTTGGAGTACCTGGAGTACACCCACCTGCTGGACCAAACTGGACTCAGGATGAGCAGTACTTCATATAGCAAACACTATGCCTGAAGGAATTTAAAGGTGATAGCCAGCATCTTAAATTGCACGCCCAAAGAACTGGCAGCCAGTGTAGCTTTCAAAACAGTGGGTCATAGTTGCATAAACCAATGCTCCCATCATGGCCTGCCCTGGCACATTCTGATCATGCAGAATTTGGGTAAAGCAATAGCCATCCTTATTCTGAAATTATTCTGAAAGAATATTGAGCCATGAATAAGGTTCACAACGCCTCAATATAATTTAGGTTTAGACTTTAGGTAGATATTCTTCAGTTCATATTCCCTACATAGGCCATGTTTGTGAGGCTGAATTACAGCAGCCATATTATTTTTTCAGAAAATCTTTATATTTACAAACTATAAAACAGAAAGCCATCCTCTCAGTGATGGAATAGCTATGTCTGTTGAATATCAATTGTGAAAAGTTTGTTTTTGTTTGTTTTTTTGATGAAAACTAACCAGAATTCTGACATTTCTTATTGATCATATAGAGCTGTGATGGCGAACCTGTGGCACGCATGCCAGAGGTGGCACACACATGCATGCGCACACATGCCTCCTGCTGGCCAGCTGGTCTTTGGTCTCTGTCTCATATGCGCAGTTGGCAGGGCACACATGGGGGTCACGTGGGGGTCATGTGCGCATACGTGGGGGGCAGGGCACACATGTGGGGATCACATGTGCATTCTGGGGGCAGGATGCAAGAACAGAGGCATGTGCACATGCATGATGCAAGGATTTGTGTGCACATGTGCGGGGGCGCAGGGGGTGCAGGGGGTGCAGGAGGTGCAGGAGGTGCAGGGGGCATAGGGGCAGGCACACATACATGGGGATAGGGCACATATGTGACATGCACTTGCACACTGGGCACTTGATGTCGAAAAGATTAGCCATTACTGATATAGAGTGTGAAGTTTTAACTGATCAGAGCAATTTTATCCACCCTATTCCCTTTTGAACCATGGGGCACCACATCTAATAAATAAATAAATATATAACAAATAATCTTGGTAACTTCTTTCCATTTCTGCATAACAGAAGTCTACATGCTGCATATGGTCATTTTGTAAAGAACCACTTCTTCTTCGGTAGTACTCTATGGTAGTAGAAAATAAGAGGAGAATTAAGCATTTTAAGCATTTTCTTCTCATTTCTGTTACTATATCCCTGGTGGTGACATGATGCCACTTTTCACTGTAAGCTCAGAGCTTTTGGAGAAAAAGATACTGACAACCATGAAGTCTATATGGCTTGCCTCAGGAGAGTAGCTGACAGCCATGAAGTGTATCCAGCCAGTGCATTGTTACAGTGAAAATTTCATAAAGCATCATGGGGCTGTGAAAATTTTTGGATAATGTGGTCAATAACTGTGTAATTAAAGGAAAATGCTGTTTGGGAGAGTGTGAGCTGGAATAAACGAAAATCTAGACAAAAATAAATGGCCTCAAAACTGATCAACTTATGATGAAACATCCATACCTTACATATTTCAAAACTCAGCATGTACTTGCCTTCCTACGATTGTTTAATTGCCTCGAACATTTAATTAAAAATATTATTGATTTAGGTTAGTAGGGGCTTCAGTTGAAATCAGGGAAAAGGGTAACCTTACTCTAGCAGAAAAGAATTCTAAAATGACATTATCTAAAAGTAATAGTGAATTACACATCAACTGTCTCAGTAATGATTGCAGCAAAGTTCATGGTTAGGCAATTTTAATTTGTAGCTCAGACATGATATTATATCATTCAGTTTCTCTAATTAAAATCAACATCAAATCTTTATTACAGTAATAGACTAGCGTATTATCTAATTAAATTATTGGCTACTTTCTATCTTTCAGGATTCTTAAGGATAATAATTAAGTCTGGAATCTCTCCATGTTCTTCTCTATGATACATTAAATATTTACTTCTCTTATCAAAAATTCACTGCGGCAAATGTTTAAAATCTAGTGAAATGAAAACAGTCAAATGGGAATGTTAAGAACCTACAGTTAAAGACTGTACAAATACCAGCTGATACAGTAGTGACTGATAGACATTAAACTGTGATATACAGGTAAACAAATGCCAAACTCTGAAAGAACTAATAATGGGTAAACATTATTTACATGCTGGAGGAGGATTGATTCTAGGCAACCTTTCCCCGATGGGGGAAAGACAGCACATCTCCTGGTCCTCAAACAAAGGTTAGGTTAGAATTGTAATCTAGAATTGTACTGGATTTCTTCTACTCTATTTATTTATTTTATTTATTTGATTTGTCAATCGCTTATAAGATAATACATATAAGTATAAACATCGTTATGAATACATGAAATGAATACATATAAGAAGAATAAAAGAAACACAAGGACAGGGAGGGCAGGCATGTTGGTGCGCTTATGCAAGCCCCCTACAGACCTCTTAGGAAAGGAGTGAGGCCAATAGTAGACAGTCTAAGGTTAAAGTTTTTGGGGTTTGGGGAAGAAACCACAGTCAGAAAGAGTATTCCAGACATTGACCGGAGGCGGCGTAGTTCTAGATTTTCTAGGTCTAGAATTTCAAGTCTGGTGGTATAAGGTATTCTGCAATGAGTAGAGGAGTGGAGAACTCTTCTTGTGAAATATTTCTGGACTTTCTCAACTGTCTTAATATCAGATTAAGATGTGGGTTCCAGACTGATGATGTGGGTCAGATGTGGGTTCCAGACTGATGAGCACTATTCAAGTATTGCCCTAGCAAATGTTTTGTATGCTCTAGTTAGTAGTGTGATATTACCAGAGAAAAAGCTACTCTGGTTATGTTGGTTGGGGGTAACTGCAGAAACTGAAGCTGAATACATCTGACTGAGATCAAGTTGATTTGGTTATTATTGCTACAAAAAGTAAAAATGGAGGCGATCACAAACTTAATTGTGTTAGGAGCTAATATCTAGTAAGTATGTTTCAGACTGCACATGGACTTCTGATACAGACTGATATTTAGGCTTTAAATCAAAGCAATAAACTTCTATTCTCCAGTAGCATAATCCAACATTTTAATTAAGTTTCAAAGTCTTGACATAATTCAGTAACTTCTCTTATTGTAGACAAGAGCCATACATATAGAAATGCTCTGCCTACCTCGTGCTTTGCTACGAAACTATGTGATTGGGCAAGTTTTTGGGTAGGAAAATAAGTGGAAAAAATATCCATCAGTATTCATCTAGCTAACGTCCTGTCAGTGTGTGAGAGTTGAGGGGTTTTTGGAAACTCAAACAGTATTTGCTGTGTGAGCAAGAAGGAGACAGCAAGGAGCCTGGCCATGGCTCAGCTCAACTTTGTGTATTAAAGCTGCTTGGTGCTGTGAAACTAAAACTGAAACTGAAACTTCTCTCCTCTGCTTGTGTTTTGCATTTGGAACAGATTTCTTTTCAGATGGGGAGGGGGAATAAAACTCCTAACTGTCAGAGCGTGTTAATAATAATAATATAGGAAATACTAATGCTGTGATGGTCATTTTGAAAAATCCTTTCTTAGTGAGCACCTAGAAGGCAAGAGGAACATATGTGCCAAATTTCAAATTTGTAGCCTTTACGGTTCTGGAGATTTTGTGATGACGCATGAGTGCTTTTTCACTTTTATATATACTGCTCAAAAAAATAAAGGGGACACAAAAATAAGACATCCTAGATCTGAATGAATGAAATATTCTTATTAAATACTTTGTTCATGACATAGTTGAATGTGCTGACAACAAAATCACACAAAAATTATCAATGGAAATCAAATTTAGCAACCCACGGAGATCTGGATGTGGAGTTACACTCAAAATTAAAGTGGAAAAAAACACTACAAGCTGATCCGGCGTCTCCGGACCCTGTCACGTCTGTCACATGTGCTCAGTGTGAACCTGCTTTCATCTGTGAAGAGCACAGGGCACCAGTGGCAAATTTGCCAATCTTGGTGTTCTCTGGCAAATGCCAAACGTCCTGCACGGTGTTGGGCTATAAGCACAACCCCCACCTGTGGACGTCGGGCCCTCATACTACTCTCATGGAGTCTGTTTCTGACCGTTTGAGCAGCCACATGCACATTTGTGACCCACTGGAGGTCATTTTGCAGGGCTCTGGCAGTGCTCCTCTTGTCCCTCCTTGCACAAAGGCAGAAGTAGCGGTCCTGATGCTGGGTTGTTTCCCTCCTACGGCCTCCTCCATGTCTCCTGAAGTACTGGACTGCCTCCTGGTAGTGACTCTATGCTCTGGACACTACGCTGACAGACACAGCACACCTTCTTGCCACAGCTCGCATTGAAGTGCCATCCTGGATGAGCTGCACTACCTGAGCCACTTGTGTGGGTTGCAAACTCTGTCTCATAGTACCATTAGAGTGAAAGCACTGCCAGAATTCAAAAGTGACCAAACCATCAGCCAGAAAGTATACGAACTGAGAAGTGGTCTGTGGTCACCATGTGCAGAACTACTCCTTTATTGGGGATGTCTTGCTAACTGCCTATTGTCTATTCCATTTGCACAACAGCATGTGAAATTGATTGTCAGTCAGTGTTGCTACTTAAGTGGACAGTTTGATTTCACAGAAGTGTGATTGACTTGGAGTTACATTGTGTTGTTTTAGTGTTCCCTTTATTTTTTTGAGCAGTGTATATAGATTTGCCTAGGATATGAATTCTAAGCCTTTTCTCCTTTTTTTTTTTAAATTGAGCCAATGGAAATTTGGTCATTCTGTTCTTGGTTTTAAGAATAGGGGGCATCTGCTCATGTTTACATAACAATTCTGTCTGAACTGAAGAGTTGATTTCTGTCTTGTCATTCAGCCCTTAGACTGAACCAGTGAAGCATGCAACACCAAGCATCCATTTATGAAGATATATTTACCATTATCTTTTTTTTCACCAATAAGCAAAATCTACAATATCCAAATGTAAGAATGTTCACATATTCAGAGCAACTGGTAGCATTTATTATGTTCATATTCTTTGCTTAATAGACACTGATACATTTACTCTGAGCTTTTTTATTTCCTCTCTTACAGCAACATTCTACAAAATATCCATTTAAATACAAACATATTCTAATTAAACTAGAACATTATTTCACTCAGTGACCTGTTTTAACCATGATTTATTGAAGAATTCACAAAAGTTGGGTGGTCTCATTGCACTGAACCATAAAATATAATTTTGAAATCTTAGATGCTAGATTTGCATAGTACAAATGAAAATGAAGAAAATGTATTATATTTTAGCGCTGTGAGAATTCAGCCTCAACTGACAAAAGATTAAATATAAAATAATTAAGCAGAATATGCTTTTGAAGACTGGGTAAATGTAAATTATTGAGGAAAATTTCTTAGGCTGAACAGTGATGACTGCTACAAGTTTATTAGAATCAAATGTTTGGGTTAAATATGCATGTATTCTAGGAAGTCTCACAACAGGAAGAATCTAGGCAATTTAACTATAATTAATTCATCATTAAGGAACTGCCAGTCAATGAGTACTAGTAATTTTTTCTTTCTAAGAGTTACAATTGTTTTTACATAATGAAAAATTAAGAGCAGAGGATTCTGGCACTCCTGTCTTCCTTTCCATTTGGATCAACTACATGCTACATGAAAGCCTTTGATAAAGAGAGAAACTGAGCAATAAGGGTTGGGGAAAGATGGAAAGCTTCAACACATGAAATGAAAAGCAAACAATATGTATCTTAACAACCTAAGGAGATGTACCACTCTGCTGGGAAAAAAGCAAAACAAAAGAATAAACTGACACAACAGTTCAAAGCATATTGCACCTGTCAAGATGTCTGTCATCTTCTATACAAACGTGCTAGTCCAAAATAGGGAGGGGGTGGAGAAAGGGGAAACACAACCAAAGTCACTCAAAAACAACAGCCCACAGTCCAATTGTCTTTTTCCTGCAGCCAATCCTTCCATTTGAAAGCCATTTGACTCTATGCTAAAGATTGCCCAGAAGAACCAGACAATAAGAAGGTCTCCTTCATTGTCAAGGACAGTTACACTTTGAAGATGATGCCCAGAAGAGGTTAAAATGGGTCAACAGGCAATTGTTGGTCCTATCCAAGGAAATGTGAACAGAACATTGTTAAAGTCACACACAGAATCAGTCTAAAAAGAGGCATCTTGAAGTAGGGTGGGAAGGGAAAAAGCAACACACTATCCGTACTGATTTAGTTAGGAGGAATAAATTAAGCCACCTCACCACTCCCCTATTCCACATCGTTAGATAAGATGTTTTAGTCTAGATTTTATTGTCCCAGTTACTTTTCCTCTTTGTATAAGAAACAGACTAATTTTCACTATAACAGTTGAAAACATTTGGAAAATTAAGTTCAAGATACATAGCTATTTTTCTCATTTAGATTTACATGGTGAGTTACTAAATATGAATGAATGAGTGAAGAATGATGAATGAATCAACCAACCAACAAACGAGCAAACAAAACAAACTACATAGATTTGGATGCTTTTCTGACATTTCCAAAGGTCACACTACCTAAACTATATATTCTATATATCAAATTCTAGTTTGTTGTATTGAATGTGTTTTGGGGGTTTTTTTGTAAACCATCTATTCCAAATTATCTACGCAGTTTTTAAAACTATATATTTTTAATAAAGCAATTAAAATTTTTTTTGAAGTTTTGGAAATTATCTAAATAACTTTTTCTATTTTTATCGCTATTCATTACTAAAAATAATAGATAATATTAGATATGGTCTTTATTAGTTCTAATTCATTCCAGTGGTTCATGCTGAAACAAAGACACATGCCAACATACAGAGCCTTAAATTGTCATTACAAAAAAGAATGTGGTATGGCACAAGTGTCAAACTTGCCACATCACATTGCTGTCATGTGATGTTTCATGACATTTTTCCCATTCACAGAGTTGGGATAGGCATGGTTTGCATGTGATGCATCTGGCCCATGGCCTGCCAGTTTGACACACTTCAATTGAATGTTGCCATGGAGTTAACTACTTACCCAATTCATCCAAGCTTATCCAGTTTCTTCTCCTGGAGCACTTAAGAATAGAGTAATTATTTTAACCATCATTAATAATAATGATGATTGTGAATCATCTACAAATACTACCCCTCACTTCTTATTCCAAATCAAGATCATTCAAGGGGTTTCTTTGGAATCCACATGCAGAGAATCCACCTAAGCCCAATTCAATCTATGGCCAAAATAACCTTCTATGGTTGGATTGTTTACTGTTAGCTTGTTTGAATCAAGGAACTGCCAAACAAGTTAACAATAAACAGATCAACCAAAGAAGCACCAAAACCACTGCCACTAATATTGACAGGGAAAACCACTAGGATATAAATTGAGAACAAAACTTACTCCCTACTAGCACTGATGATATTACCTAGTTTGGGTAATGAAACATCTGCAAGAAAACAATCAAGCTCAGAGAGCACCAAGGACCCCTCAAGTCTCAGTGTTTCTAACCATATCTACTTTGTTTGCATCTCATAATAGCAATAGCAATAGCACTTAGACTTATGTACTTTACAGTATTTTATGTACTTACACAGTACTTTACAGCCCTAAGTGAGTCGGTATATTGCCCTCAACAATTTGGGTCCTCATTTTACCCACCTCAGAAGGATGGAAGACTGAGTCAACCTTGGTGAGATTCAAACTGCCAAATTGCAGGCAGCTGGCAGTCAGCAGAAGTAGCCTGCAGTACAGCACTCTAACCACTGCGCCACTGTGGCTCATAAGGTGAGCCATGAGAAAAATGTTAGAATTTTTTTTCCCCTCTGTTCAAAACTCATTTCTCAACATCTTTCATTTTTTTATCTCCTGTATTTCTATGCATCTTTAAATGTCCAGTGTACAACATATACACATGTTTATACACTACTCCATTTACTGTCTGGTTTCAAACTTGCATGTTTTATCATATCTCTTTACTTTCAGTACCTAGTCTCACATTTTTTTCTCTGTAATTTATATTGTTTGGAACAATTATCAACACCCCATATACAATCCAGAGAGGATGCTATTGATCAACAATGTTTACAAATGCAAAATAAGCAGAAGAAAAAGTGTCCAATATTTATGGCATTAGGTTAACATAATTAATTTCAAGGCCTAGCCCTACACATTTAAAATTATAGCTAATGTCTTGCCCAGTGCTATATTATCTGCTCAATTCAGGAACTTCATGTTTGTTTTAGCTTGTGTGTGCTTTTGCTGATAACATGGAGAATGGCCTATTACCATTGCACATTAAAGGGCTT
Source organism: Laticauda colubrina (assembly GCA_015471245.1). NCBI lineage: Eukaryota > Metazoa > Chordata > Lepidosauria > Squamata > Elapidae > Laticauda > Laticauda colubrina. The sequence continues at coordinate 53,140,491 of BLBF01000022.1, read as the reverse complement.
TTTTCTGGGGAAGGCATAAAACTGTATTCTTTCCCCTATCTTCATTTCAAAGCAGATCCATGTGGATTTTCTCAGAGTGAAATCATGGTTGGAAAAGTAATTAAACAATTAAATGCTAAGTGGCCTTGGCCAATAACACTGGACTTCTTGAATGCAATCCAACCAAAAGATGTTTATGTGATGCTAAATTATGTTCCAAAACTCTGGAATCTGACTGTCTATGAGGAATTATGATTGTTCCAGACATGGAGAGGGAGGGATGGCAAAAAGAATTATATTGAAAAATTGAAAAAGTGATATTATTCCAGACATTAAGGATTGTATTTTGGAAATATGTAATTCATTTGTTCCGGAAAATGCAGTATTTTAAATTAATAAAAGAATGAAGCAATATGTTTTTCTTTGATTCTTTGATGCAAATTTTATGATATTTTACAACAATACTGTGGTATTGTTAGGTAATTTCTATCTTTTTTGTATTAATTTTGCATGTGAAGTAAGGGGTATATTTTGTAAATCATTGACAAATATATGTTTAATATTCACATTAGATATTTAATATTGTAGTTTAGGACATTTTATGCATTGGTCTTTTTTCTATTTTATTTTTGTTTAGTTTAGTTTTAATTTTGCTATTGTTATTTTTTTCTTAATTGTTCTTGTATTGTATGATTCTTTTCTATTGTTTGTCTTTTATATACCAGCTCTCTGTTTCTTTTTATAAATTTTCCCTTCAGGGTCTATTAGCTCAGTATTACTGATATTGCGTTTATACCTTCTTTCATCTCAGTTGACCTCATCTGAATCTAAATATCCTAAGATATTAGATATTAATAATAGCCTTTAAAAGCATCAGCTTTTTAAACGTTAGAAGTTTCCATCTTTCCTCCAGTCAGATTCACAGAATGTTCAAACGTATATTTGAAAACTTGAACGGAAACATAGAAAGAGTTGACTGCTGACAATATGCCTTCCTTTCTGCAAACCAAGACCCCTGGGAGGAGTATTTTTGCTACATTCCATGCTTTTTTAATCTTCATCTCTGCCAACAGTTGCTATCAGAAATTCTTCTTTGCTTACATTTGAAGTTTCTGCAAGTTTTTTTTAATTTGCCTAAAATTAAAATATTCCAGTTGTTATCTCTTTGTATCATTCAGATCCCCTCAGCTCTCTGAAGCCTTTTTATTTTATGCACTTTTTATTTTGTTGTTTTCCTTGTCTTAATATGGCAGGTTAATTTCGCAGAGTCTTTAAAACCTCCCTATCTTCACCCTCTCAAAAGGAACAAAACACTCTTTTGGGTGCATAAGTTTATTACTTTTAAACTGATGTACCCAATAGTTTATTACTTTTTGTAGAGATTATAGAGCACATTATTCTCAATTTCTCCCTCACTTGCCAATAAAGAACCTCACTGACCCATTTTAATCAGGGATTTGTGTTATGCTAAGCTTGTCTCAGGTGATTGGTTCACAACTATGTGATTGGTTCACAAGTGATTGGTTCAAGACTATGGTAAACTATCAGTCATTAGCAATGATGTTGGTTGATTGGTCTATTTGCATACACATTGGTAGCACTATAAGTTAAATAATAAAAATGCTACTTTGTGAAAATGTTGCAGGAATCCTGCTTCACAGCATTATGATAATTTATTGGATTTGAAATTGTAGGAAGGATCCACTTAAATTACTTTTTAAAGTTTTTCTTAAAGTTAGCTTGTTGCTGTTATTAGAAGCAATATACAATATAAAATTATTGTAACTTAAAAAAAAAAACTTGGCTGATTAAATTTTCTTTCACAAGAAATCTCTACCAGTTTCTTAAAGCACAAACCTTAAATGTAAACCTTAAAACCACCATGTGTTTTCTAATTAAAAATGTAAAAACGTGTGTTTCTTGGTTTCAGTCCTTGATCACAGTATGTAATTACTGTTTACTTTATGAAGTAAAAGGTTTTTAAAGCCTTGTCCCTGTTTTTTTTTTCCTTCCTAAAAAGAAATCATATGGCAACATGGCACGCGAGACTTCAAATTACCATTATAAAGTCCACTGTTCTTTGCAACAGTGGAAGCCATCACAGAACAAAAAATACTACTAGATGGATATCAAAAGGAACATTTTTGGCCAAGATAGAGACTTCTGACATTATTTACTAGGTTCAAAAATGCTTAACAAAAGCCCAACAATAGACCTGTGGAAACCACTACATCTGAGGCACTTTCTCTTGTTAGAGGCCAGCATTGATTTGAAGATGGCCAGCATAGGAAGAACAATTCCCTCACACCAGTCAATGTAAGTGAGCATTGAGACACAAACAAGCACAAGGCTGTGAACAAGCCATATGGAAAAATGGGGGAAAGGGGAAGGGGAGGGGTGAAGTAAACATTTATTAACCTCTTTGTGTGGGGATCAGTGGCAGGATAGGCCAGTAGTGAGGGAGACAGTCATGCCAAATTTCCATAAAAGACTGGAGGGCAAGGGGGAGAGAAAGATGGTGAAGCATGAAAACTAAAGCTCTTTGGTTTCTGATTTGTAATATTCCTAAATATAGCACTTCTTTTCAATAGGGACTGATTAGAAGGTATCAATAGCATGCCTGGCTGCTATCAAATTTGGTTTTGATGGTTAGGGAACAGAAAAAAAGATATTGACAAATGCATTAAAAAAGCTTCCAGAAAAAATTTAAAGCATAGACATAGCTCTTTTATGGAAGTTAGGTATATTGATATTCATGAACACTATTCTTATATGCAGAAATAGACATAGCTATTAAACAAGTGGATGCATGCAATATTTTGCAACATGTAAAAATATTCTGAAGAAAATGATATAATCTCTGTATTTGCGAAACAAAAGTTGTCAACTGACAACGATTAACATATATTTGACCTCAAATTCTTGGGTATGAGAAGATTTCTACTGCCTTAGAGAAAACTCACTTCTTAAAATAGAGGAGAAACTTTGAAAAATCTCATCTCTAAAATGGATCAGAGTTTCCACAAATCCCATGTTAGCTAATAATTTTGTGTAATGCAGACATAGTACATGAGATATGTAAATTGTACATCTAAGCATATTTTGTTCTTAATAAGTTGTACCAAAACCTCTTGACCATTCTTTTAGGCAGATGAGCTTTCAAGAGAAATATAGTCATTCATCAAGAAAATAATTTATTTAGTCATATTTATTAAATCATTTTTAAGATAATTGTTGTGATTAATTACACCTTAACCTGAGGATCTTCAAGTGAAATCTCTCAAGTAATGTGCTGTAGTTCTGAAGCTCATCAATTTAACACACATTTTTTACAGCAGTTAGTCTCTATGGCTTAGAATGTAGGACAATTTATGGATTTGATCTATTAACTAATAAGTGATAACATATTTGGCTCTGTCCTTTTCGGTTACCGTTTTCTTTGTGGTAAAAACTCAAGGGTAAAAGTTTTAAAATTCAATTTGTATTAATATGTCTCTGTTTTTCCAAAATAAACTCAAAATGAAAAAAGAACAAAATTAGCATAACAAACCAACCTCAGATATCATATTTTAAAATAAAATTCTGTATAAAAGTACAAAGAGAAAAGTTACAACTTTTATATAAGAAACCAGTTTTAGTATTTTTACCTGAAACTCTATTAAAAGAATAGCAATACTATAAGAACATGTAAAACAAAAGATGGAAATGTAAGTAAATAAAAAGACAAAAGAAATTAAAGCACAAATATTAATATAAAGATACTTTTCCATTTCATTGTTCATTTCATTCATAAAATCTTTGCTATAATCTGTATCCTATTAATATTTCATATGGGAAAAGATAAAAGAGGTAACATTGAATGGTTTTGATTTTTAAGGGTATACATTTCTGACATTCAATGAACTCCATGGCAAATACTATCCTTTAATATAAAATTCTTTATTAAAAATTACATTTGATCAGAAAAGAAGTAATAATCTTCTATTGAGCCCACTCCTTATTGCCTTATGCCAAACATGTTTACTACAGTGGTTCTATGAACGCTTATATAAGTCTTAAGTTGCAAAGAATACAAAAGACTTTGAAAATTATATGAATGAAAAGATAGCTGAAATGTGAAAATGAGAAGTTTTTTTTTTTCAATTAAACACTTATATTTTCATGTATATTATTGACATCGTTTTCCAAGAGCTTCAAGTTTCAGAATAATATTTTAAAATAACCTATTTTTATTAAGTAGAATTAGGTATTTTTTTAACAGTTGGCATTGAATACTGATCTAAATCCTAATTTAGAGAAAAGTACAACTCATAAAAATTTATTGATATTATTAAAACAACACTTCAAAGACATATGACAATTATAAATTTTAAAATGTAGTTCGCAACCTTCTTTGGCAAACATTATCTGAGGAGGAAATCAGAATTTCAATTGACATTAAATGGTGTCATCTGGCTAAACATTTGTTACCCCTTTGCAAAAAAATCTTTTCAAAATAAGCCTCTAAGTTGCTATTCATATAGTCAAATAATTGTGTAAAGAGTGAAGAAGAGCAGCTATGCTTGATTAATTAGGTTTGTAAGTATTGTTCAACTACTAAACAATATTTCTAAAGATTTCAATAGTTCAAAGATTGCCCTATGGCCATCTTGCCAATATATCTTCTTGCACAAACTGTTTGCGAGCATTTTTCTTCCCAATATGTTGCCTTTGGTTGGTGCGACATTGTTTGAGTATGCTTCTATTTGGGTCAAAATGGTTTTCTTCATGTCACAGCAGTGGTGCTGAGTACAGCACTCTGACCATACATCTTCCATGTCATTTCAGTCAAAGGCACTTGGTGCTTCCTGGTGACCAATCTGGAATGGTCCCACATTCTAACAGAGGGTCATATTGGCAAACCAAGCATTTGAGAGGAAAAAAATGACAGGTATTGTTTGAAATTAATAAATGGACCATTGTGTATATTAACATGAGGCCTTGAGTAAAGGTCACCTGTATGGCACATTCATCATTATCTCAGGCCCAGAGTGAGGAAAAGCAACCTCCAAATTCTGTCAAAAACAGCCATTGTCAAAGTAAGTGTTAAAAGCTGACAGCTGATAAGAACATAATACATGTCTCTGAGTAATGAATTTTTCTCTTTTCAAAATCCTCCAGCCGGCTTTCAGGCTGCAAGGAATTATTCCAATGGTGAACTTTTAGAAGCAGGGTGGTTTCATGCCTTTTGCTGGTGGGATATCTTTTTAATTATGGCACCAATTATTACCTTAATTTAATAATCAGTACTAATTAGGCAAAGCAGTTGTTCCTTTTAGAAGAAAAAAAGGTTCCATTATGCCCAAAGACTTCAAAATTAAGCTACTATTTAAATCTATCTCTACTCCTTTACATGGAAGCAGAGAAAAAAGAGAATCTTTAGTTGTCCAATTTAAATGGCTACAGATCTCAAAGAATGTCTCTGGGAAGTGAACAGAATTAAAATACAATAAAAGCAGTATTATAACAATTAAAAATACAGCTGAGAAACAATATTGGTAACAACTGGTTTTTGGTGTGAACAATACAAATGCTCCTGTTAAAAACATGGAAACTAAAAAAATATATTGATAAATTATCTGCATAACACATATGTATCTGAATTTTCTATAGAATATCATAAAAGAACATTCTTTCCTAAAAAAGTTTTTTTTTTCTGAAAAATTTGTTTCCCTACTATTTTAGAAGAGGGTAAATTTATCCTATTCTAATGAATATCAATATTTTCATGACATATTGATGGTTTTTCAGTAGGTGATTTACACTGCTTAAAAATAAAGTATAAGTAGATAACATTCTTATTTAATTCATTTTATTTTTACCTATTTTCGGCTGCTTTCTTTTCATTGCCACTTTATTTTGTATTTTGTCTTCAGTGGAATCCTTTTTTACAGCTTAAATACATCAGGCTTTCATTGTAAATATATGAAATTGTATAAAAACTGAACTAAAAACCAGTTCCCACTTCAAGAATTGTATAAAATCTCATAAGCTTCTGCATAATCTCTAATGAATACCAACTTAATAGCTATAGATTTATCAAAGATCTTACTAAAGTTATTAAACTAGGACTTAACTATACACAACAATATTTTTGTTTCATTATGTGTAATAAAACTTGGGACCCATTGCTCAGGTGGAATTGAAATGTTCACAGTGGGTCCTAGATGCGTGTGGATTTTTTTTTTTACATATTCTTTAAGTTAGTAGATTTTAGTTACTTTGCACTTTAGAAAATGCAAACTCACTGCAAGGAAAATCCAAATAGTAAATTACACCGTAAAATTATAGTAAACTTTTCTATTTTGAAATAACATAGTTTTACTAGATCTCTTCAGCTTGTCAAAGAACCTTTTTTTTGTAATTAGTGTTAATCTTGTGAGATAGTCCAGACAAAAGAAACAGAACCGAGATTATTAGGTTTGGGGGGGGTTTTTTTGAGAAAGCGCATTTGAACTTTATTTTTTTTAAAAAAAAAAAAGTTATCTCATAACTTTTGCAAATCTCATATAATCTCAATCACTAACAGGCAGTTCGTAAAGTTGTTTACCATCTTGACTTTGCTACTTAACCGGTCTCTTGTCTCAAAATTGCCTCTATCATTTGGAATGAAAAATGCACGTCTACATTCTTGTATGCTGGATCAATTCAGTTGTGTTAATAAATGATCCAAGTGATCTTCAGAGAAGACTCCAAGTTTAATTGATGAGAACAACTTGAAGAAGTGTTGACTTGGAAATGAAATCCAGGAACAGCAATAGACCAGACTACTTCCCAGTCATCCTTGATAGGGATGCATTGAAGCAGATTTGATATTGGTTTTTATGCCACTGGGCATCTTACCTGGTTGCCCTGCTTGTGGTATCTGCACTCCTCCAAGCATAGGCTGTGGCTGATTTGGTGCACCTGACATTTGTACTTGCTGCATGGTAGAAGCACCAGCTATGATGGCATTGGCAGGTTGCTGACTGGTTGGAACTTCCCTCTCCTGGTGGACGTCTGTTGGACAATCCTTTTCCAAAGGCTACAGCTGCAAGTAGGGCATTGGTATCAGCAAGGTTGAATGTCTGCTTGTTCTGCCGTATACCTCCACTCTCAGATTCTTGATCTTCTTTGTTGATTTTCTCTAGCAAGTTTGAACACATTTTGTTTAGACTTTGAATCTGTTTCTGGGCCACATCAGTGCCAATACAAGCTGCATCTGTGCTTAATTGCTTCTCTTGCTCCTCTACCTCAGGATCGGGCTTAGTTCACAGATGATCAGGTACAACTTCATGTCTGAACACTGGCACTCGTCCTTCTGTCTGGAGCATTATCTCTTCATCCCAATCTGGCAATAACACTAAAGGGATAATAACCTGATTGTGCAACAGTGGAGTCTTCTCATGCTTCAAGCTGCCCTGACAGCAGAGCAAAACTATCTAGCACAGAGGACCATATTCATTCTCCAGCTTGTAAATGAAACTGACCAAGGAGTTCTTCAGGTCAGCCACTTGACTGATAAGAGCCTCCAGGGATAACTCAAGCTGCTTTTCCTCTCTCTGCATGGCAACAAAATCCGAGGTCAGCAATTAAAAAAGCAAGATTATTAGTTTTATTGCAAGGTGACATTAATAAAATCTTGCAACTCTGAAAATCTCTTCCTTTACATACCATTACAGAATTGGAATTCTCAGAAAAATTACTCTGTGAAATGTACTCAATCCATTCTAAATTCTAAAAATGCCCAATGTCATCTTCCTTCCACCATCTGAAATAATATTAATGTCCTTGGAATTGACACGAAATCCATGTGGCAGAGGTGTAAGAGTTTCTAAAAAAAATTCAGTACCCAGAGCCCTTTTTAAAAAGGGGAAAGAGAAGGAAAAGGGAAAAAGAAAAGGGAAGGGAAGGAAGGGGAAAGAGAAAGGGAAAGTCCCCAATCAAGCTACATCCTTTACTAATGTTATTCCTCCCCATAAAAAGTATTCCAACTTTCCTTTGCCAAGTGTTTTAAAGTATTTTTGCTAAATATCAATTGAATTTGGATCTAGCTTAAAAATTTCCAACCCACATAAACACTATTAGTCATGTTTAACTAACACCTCATTTGATTCCCTTCAACAGTGTGCTTTACTGTGAGAAGTATGACATTCAAGGATAAAAAAACCAACCACATCTTCCCATCTGTATGGTTGTCAATCCTAAGGACTATATTACATTCCCAAAGTTTACAGCTGGATTCCTGTCCTATTAATGTTATCCCCTTTTCTAAGCACTATTGGAGGCTTGGGGAAAATAAAATATAAAAAGACAATAGCCTATTTTAAGCCTTGGAGTCTGAAACTAAAACAGTCCTTATCTTTTCCTGCCTATGTGTCATTTGCAAAAGGGAAGAGAATAAATAAAGATCAATTTAAAATTTAATTTAATCTTCTCAATTTCTTATTCCTTATCAAACTGCTGGCATGTTTTTCACTAACAATGAGCTGAATGTCACTGGCATAGCATAACCTCCCTCCCAACACAGATATACACCAACCGCACACCAAGTAATCTCTTTCATCTAAACACACTGATCCTTTTAATAAACAAGATACGAAAAAGCAGTCTAAATTACGACCGGCTTCATAAAAGAAGCTGAGAAGTACTGACACTACAATCCGCGGCTTTTTATTTTTTGCAAACCATGTGACCCAAAGTCATTCTGGAGGATAAAAGGGCAAGGGCAGACACCAGATCCCTGCCATGATTTTTCCACAATTCCCAGCCTTAGTCCATCTGTTATTCAGAAGCCAAATGAATGGCATATGTCAAGAGAGTCATCGCTGTGCAAACGGCTCAAAGAAATCAACCAGCCAACTTCCTTTTGCTTCCACGACTTCAGCAATTGTTGCTGATCTGGCCACCATATGGTGAATAATTAGTTTTTCCGACCCCACTACAGAAAAACTACGGAAAAATGTTCGTAACATCACCAGGCCTATATGTGTTAATGAAGAGCAAATGAATGCCTCTACATTAAAAAAAAGTTTGAATTTAAGAGAAAAAAATTTAAGAGAAAAAAAATGTCTTTGGCAGCTTTTATCACAAGAATCGCCCATCTATTAATAAAATGAATCAAATTTTTATTTTAAGAACAAGTATCTTTTTCTGATTAAAAAAATATTGAAGTTATTTTAAACAAAATAAAATAGAAATAGATTTTATTTAAAATAAAAATAGATTTTATTAAATTATTAGCAACAGATGTATTCAAAGGGAATTACCATAGGAACATTTTCACAAACTGATAATTGTGGCCTTTGCACATTTAACTGCGTTTGTTTGATATACGCCAGGAAAACTCCTGTCCATTCATCATTTTATTTATTTATTTATTCATTCATTTTTTTTATTTTATATTGCCGCCTATTCACCCATGGCAACTCGTGGCGCCTTACACAATGTAAAAACCATATTTAAAACAAAAAATAAAAAACAATAAAAACTAACAAAAAGAATCAAATAAATTAATAAAGTACAATAGAATAAAATCTGAAAAAAAATCATCCCCCAACTTCCACTCCCCTATCCCAACAACAGCAGATCACACTAGTCATTTGATGGGCTTTATCCCACTCTGGGTTCCCCAGGCCCTCTGGCAAAACCAGGTCTTCAGCGCCTTTCAAAAGAGTGCTAGAATGGGGGCCATTCTAATCTCTGAGAGAATGATATTCCAGAGAGAGGGAGCCACCACAGAGAAGGCCCTTCTCTGGGTCCCACCAGGTGTATTTCCCTCAGGGATGGGACCCGCAGCATTCCCGGACTCCCCACTCTAACAGGTCAGGTAGATGTGACCAACAAGAGGTGTTCCCTCAGATAACCCTGCCCCAAGCCATGAAGGACTTTACGGGTGACAACCAGCACCTTGAATTGCACCCGGAAGCTAATCGGCAACCAATGCAGCTCCTGCATAAGAGGGGACACATGTGCACAGCAGGGTCTGCTCAAAACCATGTGGGCCACTGCATTTTGTACCAATTGGAGCTTCCAGATGCTCTTCAAGAGCAGCCCCATGTAGAGTACATTGCAATGATCAAGATGGGAAGTGACCAGGCCATAAGTGACTGTGAGTAGAGAACGTTGGTCCAGAAAAGGGCATAACTGGCATACAACCTGCAGTTGCACAAAGGCCCTCCTGGCCACGACGACCACCTGCTCTTTGAGCAGGAGTCCTGAGTCCAGGAAAACCCCTAGATTACGCACAGGGTCTCTTTGGGATAGTGCCACCCCATCTAAGACCAAAGGTGGCAATTCTCCCTGAGGCAACAAACCCCAAACCCAGAACCACTCAGTCTTATCAGGGTTTAGTTTCAACCCGTTGCTCCCTATCCAGCTCCTAACAGCCTACAGGCATTACGAGAGGGAGGACACAACAACACTTAATTCACCATGGGCCAAGACATACAACTGAGTATCATCAGAATATTTGTGATACCTCAGTCCATGGTGATGCACTATCTCACCCAGTGGTTTCATATAAATGTTGAACTGGAGTGGAGAGAGTACTGAGCCCTGCGGAACCCCATAAAGCAGATGGGGCGAGGGCTGCATCTCTCCCCTCCTGTCAACACTGACTGAGAGTGGTCACAGAGGAAGGAAGTGAACCAGGACAGCACAAGGCCTCCCACTCCCATCCCCTGAAAATGCCCCAGGAGAATCCCATGGTCAGTGGTGTCAAAAGCTGCTGAGAGGTCAAGAAGAGCAAGGATGGACACACTATCCCCATCCCGCTCCTGCCAAAGATCATCCAAAAGTGTGACCAATGCTGTTTCTGTCCCAAATCCAGGCCTGAATCCTGATTGGTAGGGGTCAAGATAATTCATTTCATCCAGAAACCTCTGGAGCTGCTGCGCAACCACCTTCTCAACAACCTTCCACAAAAAAGGGAAGATTGGAGACAGGTCGGAAATTGTCCAACTGGGTGGAATCCAGTGATGGCTTCTTAAGAAGAGGGTGGACCACACCCTCCTTAAAGTGCTAGGCACCATCCCCTCCTGTAAAGAAGTTATTATTATTATTATTATTATTATTATTATTATTATTATTATTATTATTATTATCATCATCATCATCATCATCATCATTATCATTATCATTGTTGTTGTTATTTGCCTGGTGGGTTCATAAGCCTGAAAAAGTGGTCGAAAATGAGCATGCGAAACTACTGTGGGACTTTCAAATACAGTTTGACAAAGTTCTGTCAGAAGTCACTGTGCTCCTGAGTTGAGTCAGATCTGATTTTATAACATTTTATGATATTTTTATGACAGTTGTTAAGCAAATTCAGCTTCCCCAATGAATGCTTTTGCTGGGATCAGCAAAGAGAAGGTCACAAATTGTGAACATTTGACTGCAGGAGGCTGTAACTTGTTGCAGTTGTGAACCAGTTGTCAGGCAACCAAACTGTGATCATGCGATCACAGTAGGGCACCAATTGTGTGAGTTGTACTTAAGTTGCAAGTTATTAAACAAATGGTTGTAAGTTAAAGACTACTTGTACAACCATATTTAGATAAATGCATGTTCATGCAAACACTATTTAACAATGTATTTAATTCCTATCCCACTGCAGTCTAATCAGTGGGGGAAGTGCAGTAAAATGTTAATTTTCAGGTACTGCCCATTTCAAAAGGATATCAAAAACTCAGTATGTAGCTGAATAACTGGTGCAATATAATTTTTGACCTGCATATCAATACCATTTGTAAAGTCATTAGGCTCCAATGGAGGAAAAAAAAACTATCTTGTATGTTTTTTTAAAATAATGCTTTAATGAATTTTTTTCCATTTATAAATAATATCAATAGTTATTAAACAGCGCTGTGACATTATATATACATTTATGTCCTAACAATATTTACAATGCATAATACTTTCATACCCTCTTATTTATTATATACATTATTTACATTTTCTATTTTTATAACTATTATCTATCCAAATAAACCATGTTTCCATACTGCATTGTATTCTGTGTCTGTTTTCCCTTTTAATTCCATAGTTAATTTATCCATTTCCACACACTCTAAAAAATTATTAAGATTGTATGCTTTTTATTACATAGCATTTTGTAGTTTGAACACAATGAATGCCATAAACATGTTATTGAATATTATTACTACATAAGAAGTATTGAACATTACTAAAATTAGTAACTAGCTAATGTTTAATTTTATTTTAAAATTATTTTTTCTGGGAAAAAGTGGGGGAAGTTTTATTATTCTGACATCAATGTGAGAGAAACACAACCTTAAAAACTTACTTTTTCTAGTAAAAAAAACCTTTAAAATTGTTTAATTAATGGAAAATAAATAATTGAACGGAGAAAGAACTGGGTTACAACTGTTCTGAAAGTAGGTAAAGATGGCCTTGTAATTTGCATGTAAAGGAGGAAATTGTAAGTGCTTTTCTCTTCAATATAAAGATGTAGGAGACTCCTGCATTTTCAGAGTATCGCATGAGAGATTTTAATAAACAACATGACACTATCTTTATTAAATGTTAAGTCAAGTGAAGGGAAATAGGTCTCTGGTGGTTGATAGCAGAAAGCTGATGAAACTTTAATCTGGTCAGATCCTTTGCAATGTAAAGATGTCCACACTATTTTTAGTACAATAAAGATACTGAAATTTGAACAGGGGAAAATGAAAACACAAAACATCTATTATCTATTCCCAGGTGGTTAATTATATGTCACCCACATCAGTAGAAAGTGTACTCACTGGACTGAATGCAGAATGTCTAAGGAGTGGAATAGTCTGTTTTTAGGACACTCCATTTGTCACTTATTTTATTTTATACATCTGGACAAATATATCTTCATATTTATATATCTTTTAAAGCTTCACTGCTGTTCTTATACACCCAAAGTCAACTTGTGATTTCATTTCAAAGATATAAACAAGTAATCATTCCCTTGTCATTCATTTTCATTAATGATTCAGACCCAGTTCATTCACTGACATTATTTCCATTAATTTTTATTGCTTTTGTTCACACCCTTGGTTGATGATATGCTGCCTATAACCAGGGGTGGGCTGCTGGAGATTCGCAGGGGTTCAGGAGAGCCCCTAGCTAAGATTCTGTGCAGTTCAGAGAACCCCCAAATCCCACTCCAGGTTGGCCCCACCCACCCCACCCCTCCCCTCCCAAGAATTCCCACATGGCACGTTTTGGAAGCAGGTAAGTGCAGAGCACACACGGAGGCTTGGGGAAGGTGAAAAATGGACCTCCTAGAAGTTTGGGAAGGCCAGAAATGGGCCAGTTTCTGGCTTCCAGAGAGCCTCCAGAGCCCAGGGAGACCATTTTCACCCTCCTAGAGGCTTGAGGAAAGCCTCCGGAGCCCGGGGAGGGAAAAAAAATCCCCCACACACCATTGTGCAGGAAGCTGACTAGGCCACATCCATCATGGTCATACCCACCAAGCAACTGGGCAAAGAACCCTTTGTTAAAAATTTTGAAGCCCACCCCTGCCTATAACTTTGATTTTTCCACCTCCAAATGGCATGTTTTTTTGGCCTACTGAGTAAGGGGAGATCAACTCCATCAAGCTCTCTCAATGGACAATTGAGACCAAGTCTTTCTATTTCCATTTGCTTAAAAAAAACACATCGGTGATGGAAAGGTACAAGTTTCTGTTTCAGACTCAATTTTTGATCTTTCAAAAGCACTAGTCTCAATTTTTGGCTAAGGAGAGACTTTTAAAAATATGATTTCATTGTTGATGAATGATTGGCATGAAGAGGAGAGGATTGAACATAGAGAATAAAGGATACTATGTTCAGAGTCCCATGCATCCATCAGGCTTTTAGTCACAGAACTGAATATTCTTAGTTATGAGAGGATAGATTGTGATATACTGCAATGTTTCTTAACTTTAGCAGTTTTAAGATGTATGGAATTCACTTTCCAGTATTCCCTTTCCAGAATGCACACATCTTACAATTGTCAGAGAAATACTGGTGTAGGAGGATATAAGGTAGCAAGTATGATATCATAGTACTATCCTGTTGCTGCTGTTGTGGTACAAGTAACAGCAATGGTTACTAAGCCACAATTATCCTTTTTTTTTTTTTTTAAGTTTGCCAAGAAATAGTTGAAGGAGTTTTAGTATCTGCAGACCAGTGCTGCCAAAGTTTTATTAAAACCGTCTTCCAGTTTCAATCAAAATGCACAGGATAGTATCATTTAAACTAAAATACAGTAAATGATAATGAACTGCTCTTTTATGTGTTCTTTCTCTTTAAAATGAAGACCTAAAGGGTCATGTGAATGGATTGGAAAACAAAAAACAAAATCAAATTGGCCTTACATCATCTACCCAAGAATCTGATAAATCCTGAATCCAGATGGATTAGTAACCTGGGATACATCTCAGTTCAAATACTTTTTTGAGGTTTTTTTTAACTCTTCGGTCCTTTTTTGTTTTCCTATAGCGAATTCCTTGAAATAAGTTCATGTTGCTGTTCTTATCTGGAAAATAAGTAGCATCCCAAAATGTCTTGTCAGGCTTTCTCAATTGACAAATAAAAGCACCAATTAAAACCACTTAAAAAGAAGAAAATCTGTTAAAATATTATAACATGGAATACTAATGAAAAGATAGTTAAAAAACTATAAGCAAAACACTACAAACTGCACACAAGTTGCTAAATTGTCAATCTTTAATGGAACAACATTCTGAACTTAGGTATCAAAGCATATTTGATTTAATGGCAATTTTTATGGCATCAATAAAAGTGTTTGAGACAATGTAAAGCTATCTCTCTTCTCCATTCTCACAAATGTGGAAACATTTGGGGAAAATGTAGATTTCAGGGAAGAAATTCAATCATTTCAATGACTATGATGCTCATATAAATGCCCTTTTTATTTTAGTACAGCTGTAGAGAACAATAAAAGGGAAAAAAAGGCAAAAGAAGATCGAAAGATTGAATACAACAGTGTTTTAATAATCCATGTGATTAATTCAGCATGCTGAGGAAGACCCTTTATTGAATCAAAACATTCATGTTTTTTTATCCACATGGATTAAGGAAATGCTGTTGCATTCACTCCCTAGTGTGCCCACTTCTTTGTGCTTCAATTTTATTCTTTAGAAACTTTCATGGACAAAAGGGAAGGCATTTATAGGGGTACCGCAGCATGGGGATTTGGTAACTGTTCTCCCTCCACTTCTGTGTAGATATGATGCATCCAGAATGATACTCCTGAGATGTAAACCTGCTGCTTTCAATTTGTATCATTCCATCAGGATTGTGTTAGAAGAAGAGAAAGGAATCAAAAGAAGTTGGTTACTGTATATGCAAATTACTTGATGAAAGAATCACACAGTTGTTACTGACAATCTTCAAAAGTCCTGCTACATAAAGGACTAAGGAAATTCATCCTTGTTCTGTTTTGTGGGTAAAAAAGGCTCCTCGTTTTTAGCAGTTTGTAACTTTTCTTGTTATTATAAAAGATGGTTCTTTCCACCCATCCCTTTTAAAAAAAAAATAAAAACAAAACAAATTGTTTCTGCCACAGGAAAGAAAGAGTTATTTGCTCTTAGTCATTTGTTACCAATCTTACTTGCAGTTCATAGGCTATCCCATTTCATGGAGCAATGTCTCTGAAGGATGAGCATTGCAATCTACCTTCAAATACAATAAGGGCTTGTTGGGATAATTCAATAATAGGGAAATTTTTTAGAAGTGCTATGGGCAAAACCAGTCCCTAATTTTATACAGTGTGGTTGCGGAAACATTCTGATGCTTCTTCCCCAAATAAAGGAAGGAATGGGAATTAAATATTTGAAAAATGGAAGCAGACACAACTGAGATATCAGCTGATAAAATGATAAACTATGGTCACAGTACCGTCTTTTTAAAAAAAATCACCATAGTTTTTGCAGTGATTTAATGTTTATTAAACACTCAGCCATTAAGCAATAAAATCATCTGACTAAATAGAGAAAACCAAAACAGTGAGATTTACAGACTGATACAAATGTTGATGGCTGGCCCATCATACATCATATACAATACATCATACTGTATGATCCATAACTAGTCCTGACCTAAGGTATAGTTCCATTACAACCACAAACAAGTACAGACATACACACAAAGCAAAAAAGCAACCCCGTGTCATTATTCTTTGAACGATTAAATTATGCTTTTCTAGGGAAAGATGTATAAACAGTTAACATTTTCAAGACTAATACACCTTGGGTAGCAATGTTGAGTAGCTTTACAACAAATCTGTGCCACTGAAACCAACTGGAAGTTTTTTTAAAATGTTGAATAACCATTTGTCTGAAGTGGTATAGGATTTCCTGCCTAAGCAGGGGGTTGGACTAGAAGACCTCAAAGGTCCCTCCCAACTCCATTATTCTGTTCTGTTCTGTTCTGTTCTGTTCTGTTCTGTTCTGTTCTATTCCATTCCATTCCATTCTGTGTTAAGCTTGGCTAGATAAAGTCTTCTGGCAAAGACCAGGAGTTTATCTGTACAACTAAAGTAACTCTATCAATGCAGCCATTCCCAGATCTGCCAAACCTATTTGCAATGATATTCATATGGTGTGTCATATACAGGATGCTTTTTAAAAGGGCTCAGAAACATTGAAGAACTGATCCAGAAGGCTAAAACCAGATTATTGGCCAAGTCCATTCAAATGAAACATATACTCCTTTATTGCAACAGTTGCCAGACTTGAGATGAGGCTATTTTGAAAAATGCATGAAAATATATTAACCTGCTTCCATTTTAAGCTCATGGGAAGAGGCCACTTTCTGTTCAGCAATTGTCAGAAGCACATTTGGAGGGAATGCGGTCACCAAGGGAGCCAAGCTAGTTTTTGCTCTCTTGTCTGTCTGCCAACAAGCAAAGTCCTTTTTATTCATGCAGGATTTGGGTATTTTAAGCTGATTTGATTGCTGAAGTAGGTTTTAACTCCACAGAGACTGTTTATTTCTTTTATATAGAAATTTATATAGTGTTTTTTTAATTAAATGTTTATGTTTCAATGGTTCTTGCCAATTTCTTTTGTTAACTGCCCCGAGTGCCATTTCAGAGAAGAAAGGCAAGATATAAATTAAATGATTAAATTTTACTTAAGTGAAAACCTTGAAAGCAGACTCGGACTCATTTCCCATGCACAAAGTGAGCATCAGGAGATGACAAAGGTAGTTAAACCCACAAGTGAATTGTGCATACTAAGGGTACAACAGAAGTCAAGTAATTAATGCTGAAGTAACCATGGAGGTAGGAACAAAGAATGAAGAAAGTTACATCAATCTCGCATGTATCTAACAGATTCTTCCTTGTCAGGAAAAAAAGAACTGAGTAGTGATTTTGGTTTTGGTTTTTACACTACAGTAGTCTATCGCACAACAGCGCACTGAAGCTTTCATGAACATGACTCAAAAAGCATAATTAAGCCATTCGTGTTGAAAAAAGCTAAAAACAAGTATATGGTTTGACTGCAATAGTTGGTCACTCTTGATTTCAACAGTACCCTTAGCATTTTGCATACATGAAAGAGAAAACCTGCCCCAAAGGGGCTATAACCTAACATGTGACAATAACACACTTGCTTTGAAGTGGTGGCTCTTAAATTTGGAAAAATTGGAGGCATCTTGGGTGTAAATAGAACCATTTTTAAGTCTAGGGTCCAGTTTGAGATTGCCTCTGCCAAGACGTTTGTATAAAACCACTTTGTGTGTGGAGGTACTGACATTATACAAGACCAGCAAAAAGGAATAATTGGGCCAAACAATTTAAAAATTAATGATCTGGGAGAAAGGCAACTACTATATCTTCCTATAGATGTTGCCAAGCTTTGAAAGTTGGGATTATGTGAAGTTTCAAAGAAGTGCTTCCAACTGATGTAGTTTCCATCAAGGCATCCCCTTCAGGGAAAGATACAGAATTGAAGCAGTGGACTCCTTTGAAGGTCTGGACTGGAGCCACCCCACTTCAAGGTGGACAAAGAGGCCTCTGCATATGTTATGGGGCACCTACCCTTTCTACCAGAACAAAGCAACTGTCTTAAACCAAATCTACTTTGACCCTTTGATTTGGGGCACTGAGATGGAAGCTACCCAGCTTTCTGAGTTGCATCCCTCGAATCTATCTTGGGGAATAACTGAATACAGCTGCCTCACGTGTGACTCTACACATTACATAAGTACTGTACATCATAGAATATATATTCCCAGTTTGACAATGTACATGCATGTTTGAATGAATAGATACTGTTTGTTCATCTTTGCTACTTTGATAGCAGTTATTTTCAAGCCCAGTTGCTTTGATCTTTCACTGAAAAGGATTGAATCTGATGTGTCTGTATGTATAGCACAGGGGTGTCAATCTCACATCCTGCAGGCTGGATGCATCACATGCTGGCCCGGTCCCCATCCAGTTTAGCAAAGGAGAACAAGTCCCAATAGATCATGTGATGACACCATGACAACACGAGTTTGACACCCCTGGTATAACATGCTGTTTCTTTATTAGAAATATAGAAAGTGTTAGTCCTCAGTATAAAAAAAAGAATTGAATAGGCCATTTTGAAAATGTATGCATGTTATGCAATTCACATTTAATTATATTAATCAGATTTAATCTTCACAGAAACTATTGTTGTACTGTAATTTATAAATCTACAAACAGAAACAACAGACATAGAATATAGAACATAGAATAGTAGAGTTGGAAAGGACCATGGAGGTCTTCTAGTCCAACCCCTTGCTAGGGCAGGAAATCCTATACCATTTCAAACAAATGGTTGTCCAGATTTTTTTAAGCCTCCAGTGATGGAGTACCCACAACTTTTGAAGGCAAGCTATTCCACTTAATTGGTTAATCGTTAGCAAATATCTCCTTAGTTCTTAGGTTGTTTTTTCCCTTGGTAAGTTTCCATCTACTGTTTTTGTCACTACTCTTGGTGCTTTGAAAATAGTTTGATCCCCTCATCTTTGTAGAAGCTCCTCTATTAATGGAATAGTGCTATGATGTCATCCCTAGTCATGATAGTACTGTTCCAATATTTGAGAGGCTCCTACAATAACGAGAGTGTCAAACCATTTTGCAAAGCACTGAATAACTCAAAATAAGTTTCTAAAGCAGGGATATCCAACTTTGGCAACATGGCAGGTTGGGGATTTCTGGGAGTTGATGTCCACAAGTCTTAAAGTTGCCAAGGTTGGACACACCTGCTCTAAATTAAACCCTCCTCACAGATATTTTATTTTTTGGAAAATACAAACTGTTGCATTTAGGAAGACCCATATAATTTTCTACAAGCAAAAGAAATATGTAAGAATCAGGAGGAGGAGGAGGAGGAGGAGGAGGAGGAGGAGGAGGAGGAGGAG
>BLBF01000022.1:53101808-53113438 GCA_015471245.1 Laticauda colubrina | reverse complement strand
TATATATATATATATATATATATATGCACACATACATACATTTACAGAGAGAGAGAGAGAGAGAGAAATTCTTTTTGATCTCCACTGACTTTATTACTTCTAGTGCAAGCTGTAATTTAAATATTGATAGCTATAAATATATAACTATAAATTATTTCCTTCATTAATGCCTTTTCACTGAGGCTTTAAGTCTGCCAACTACTGTTTTCTAGTAGAGCTGGGTCATAATAAATCTTGCAATAATAAAATTGTATATTTCTAAGAGCCAGATGGATTTTTAAAAGACATCATGCAAAATCCATGGCCATTGCAAGTATCTATAACTTTTCAACACTTTCCTGAAATGGTTGAGTTATAGTTTCAAGCTGGTCTCATTTTTTGCTTAAATATCTACAAAGAGACAGAGCAGTAAGCATGTCTATTGCACTATTGTGATACTGAAAGGTGCAAGGCAAAATAAATTATCACATAGAGAGAGAAGGACACAGACAAACACACACACAAAAGATTTGGTGAAGGAGCAAATTTCAATCAGGTTTTCATAGAAAGTATATATCATTGGTGATTGGTTTGTATTGTCAAAAGTTTTATCTTTTAATTTCCAAAAAAGCCAAGACTAATCAAGAAAACTAAGACCTTATAATGCCTTGGTAAGGCCACACTTGGAATACTGCATCCACTTTGGTCACCACAATGTAAAAAAAAGATGTTGAGACTCTGGAAAGAATGAAGAGAAGAGCAACAAAGAGGATTAGGGGACTGGAGCAGGGGTGGAATTCTACCAGTTCACACCTATTTTGTAGAACCGGTTGTTAACATTCTAAGCAGTTCAGAGAATCGGTTGTTAGAAGAAATTCCTGGGCTAATCCTGTAAGGAAGGCAGGAAGGAAACATTCTGGTGTTGCTTACAGAAACTGCCTCTCCGTTAACCCTTATTACATTCTTGGCAGGACTAGGCTTCCTGTCTCAAGAACTTCTCTGGAGTTTTTTTCTCCTCCTTTGCTGGTACTCTGTTTGTGTGGAGTGACCATTCAAAGTTACAATGGCACTGAAAAAAGTGACTTATTTTTCACACTTCCAACTGTTGCAGCATCCCTATAGTCATGAGAGGCCAGGCGAGGAGATGCATGCCTCGATGTGAGTGATGTTGAGATGATCACACCCAGCCAGTCACATGACCACCAAGCCAGCCCACAGAACCGATTGTTAAAAAATTTGAATCCCACCCCTGAACTGGAAGCTAAAACGTAAAGAGAACTGTTGCTGGATCTGGGTACGTCTACTCTGATGAAAAGAAGGACTTCAGGTGACATGATAGTGTTCCAATATCTCAGGGGCTGCCACAAAGAAGAGGGAGTCAAGCTATTCTCCAAAGCACCTGACAGCAGAATATGAAGCAATGGATGGAAACTAATTAGAGAGAAGCAACCTAGAACTAAGGAGAAATTTCCAGACAGTTAGAACAATTAATCGGTTTGTTAATTTCCTGCCTAAGCAGGGGTTGGACTAAAAGACCTCCAAGGTCCCTTCCAATTCTGTTATTCTATATTCTACATCAAGACCCATACTAAATCAGACCAGCAGTGAATTCTATCTTAGCTAATCACATGTTGCTCATTGACAGCCTATAAATAGAATAAAATTGTGTTACTATTTGTAATTATTAAATAATATTTATAACTTGAACTAGGTCCTAAAGCCATTTTGGGATTAAATTCAAATTATTTTTACCAAATAAAGTCAATTTGGGAATTTAAACCTCTAACATAACCTGTATCCATCAAGCCACTCAGTTTTCTTCAGTTTCCCAGCTTAGCAACTTTGCCTCAAAAGGTAGGGGGAATTTGCAACTAAATTTTTTCAAGTGTACATTTATACTTTATCAAGTGAATGTGGCTGATAATGCATCTTTCATCAAGACCAAGAAAAGCAGAGCCCTACTTCTGATGGTGTTACCTAGTTTGGGTAATGAAATGTCTGCAAGTAAACAAGCAAGCTCAGAGAGTACCAAGGACCCCTCATGTCAACCTTGAGCTACAAATATTCTCCTTTATTAGTCCTACTTCTCTTATCTTGATTCATTTAGCATAATGTCGGGATATTGTTCCAAGTAGAAAATGCAATTACTGTTATTATTTGCTAAGTCTTTTATACATCTGTACATTTCAGCAATCTTCTAATAACAGAACATAGGTTTCTAGAGAGCTAGGATCTAACAGATGAAAGAGTTACAGTAGATACATTCATGTCTGAAGACAGACATTTTTGACACATTCAGAGTAAAATAAATTTTGTTAGTTATGCAATAAAAAAGAACCATGATTTCTAAAAATATTTTATGCCCCCATAATTCTTGTCAAACATTTTCTATTACTGTATGATTTGTTTTTTGCATTTCTATCAACATTAAAAGGCACAAATAACGGGAATTCAATGCTCTCCATGTGTGAACACCTGCTCTTTTTCATCAGTAATTATGCTTACTGATGAGTAATACATCTAAATATTATAAACTGTCTTGAAAAATATTTATGCCAATGTCACATGAGAATTGCAAGATACCTGGCTGTTTCTTGGAAAAAAGATATTCTGTAAATTAACATAAATATTTCAAGCAATATGTAGTAGTGTAACAGAGTACTGCATAGCTGAAAAACTTCGTCCTACCTTATACACATATTTTCACTCCCAAACTTTCCTAATATGTGTCTTAATTACTTAATTATTTCAAATTGTGGTTTCTAAGTTTCTGAAGGTACAGATCAGTGGTGGGATTCAAGCATTTTACTACCGGTTCTGTGGGCGTGGCTTGGTGGGTGTGGCAGCGGATGGATACTGTAAAATCTCCAGTCAGAATTGGTATTTGCCGGTTCTCCGAACTGATCAAAATTTCTGCTACCGGTTCTCCAGAACTGGTCAGAACCTGCTGAATACCACCTCTGGTACAGATGATAAGAAACTCAGCAGACACATTAATCAGAACAAGATGCTGCAGAGAAAGAAACAGGAACCATGGATATTATAGCCAATAATACTGGTTTCAGCATAAAAACCCATTAAGCTTGATAATATTATGTATCTGGTTGGGTTTTACAAATCAGTGTCAATTAGGACTAGCAGATATGTGTTATAACTACCTAGATAAATAGTTGGGAACAGAGAGAATTTCCTGGATCTCTTTGCTGCCATCTAGTGTCCAACTGGACTTTTGCAACCTGGATCTGGTAATCCGAAGGCCTACCTTCACACCTAAATGATGGTTCATAAACTAACTGCTGTTATTGTCAAACTTTTTATAGAAACATAGGAAACTGCTGTGTTCCACTTAATTATATTGTCTATTCTGACCACCATTTTTAAAGATATTTACTTCTGGCAGAGATTTCTTATCTGGTATAAGATCATTTTAACTAATGATACAACAGATTGAAATGGGATTTTCTGATTTGCAAAACTGTGTTGTGCCACTTTTATCTCTATGGTATGACTGAATTCATTCTTAATGAGAAGAAATCAGTATGGAATTTTCTAGGTTTTCAGAAGGAAACATTGCTTCATAATTTTTTAATGGATTTGTTTTCTGTAACTTTTGCACAGAGCTACAAAGTAATGAGTCATAAGTAGCTTTGAATTATATATTTATTTATTTTGCTAATTCCATATAATTACCATACTCATATTATTTTTTAATACATTGGAATAGTTTCCAGAATAAAAAATGTCTCCAAAGTGGACAATAAAATAGTATTGCAGAATTGATCAACAACTTGTGCAGGTGAAATTAAAGACCATGAAACTACAAGTGAGTGACATCTGCTGGCTGGTTATAGAGAGCTTTTAATTGGAATAAAAATACCATGTAAATCATTAGTCCATATTAGGCTAAGAAATAAATTAATAGTGGTTTGTTTGAGTGTTGCACAATTTTATGCCACTTCAGCTAATATGAAGCGAAACATCATGCAACAAAGCAACAAAGCAATAACAATAAATCAATATAACTATAAATTAATATTATAAATTATAAGAACTATCTCAAACCATGGTTATCAGCATTATATCCAAATCACATTCATCACTGGCTTATGCACCCATCATCACCTCGCCCATGGTCTTCAAAATTTCTAAAGTATGAGAAGTAAACATACCAGTATTGCATCCAAAGAGAGGAAATTCTATAAGAAGGCAACTCCTGTTGAAAATGCTGCCTTCAAGTTTCCTCCTGTAATATTTCCTGGAGAACAGGGACTCTTGTGCTGGTCCACCTTGAGAAAACAGGTTCTGTTGACATAAACCTTGTCGTAGATAATTGGACTCCACTTTCACTTTAACCCATATCTTGAATTGCAAATCAAAAGCGAATTGGAACCCGTGTATCTCACAATTGTGGTGTTATATACTCCTTCAAATCATCAGTTAGCACACAGAAAAGAGCATCTTGTACCAGGTACACTTTCCAAACAGTTTTGCAGGACAGTTCCTAATAAAGTATTTTCCTGTAAAATAATAAGGGTGAGAGTGACTGTTGCCAGCATTTCCTGGTCCAGAATTGGCCAGAACTGGCACACCAAACAAAGCTGAGCAAGAGTCCTTTTAGACACAGTTTTTACACATTGTCCTAGCAGGAATAAGATAACCAGAAAGGCAACCAATTTGCAAACTAGCTGTTTCTGGGCAACCACATCCTATCAAGAACTAAATCTGACATTGTCCCATAGTTGGCTGGCTTCTGGATCAGAAGTCCCTCAAAGTATATAGTCACCACTGTATCTCTCACTTGATTTGGAATAGAGATATGTAGCTGGATAGCATCAGTATGATGACAGCACTAAATCCAAATAATCCAATCACATACATACTTAATACAAGGCATCATACAAATGTTAGATTGAACGTGGAGGTTCAATCTAACAGGAGACATACCTGTTGGAATGTCTTTTTTCCCCCCATATGCATTAACAAAACGATGCCTCCAACTGTCAACCCTTGCAAATAATATAATAGGATACAGTGGTCAGTACAACTGAAGGCCAATGCAATAGTCCAGTAGGGGCAATTAGATCACCCTCCCCCTATATGGATCTGCCACAACTACAGCAGCCAGTGCCATTTATGTCCCATGTCCAGCCATGAATCCTATCTAAAAAAGGTTTAGAAACGTTGTTTCACCTAAGATTCTCTAGGATTCTCTGACCTATCAACAAATGTTCTGAAAAACAGATTAGAATCTATGAGGTAGTTATCCAAAATAGCTGGAAAACCAATGCCCCACTCAAGGACATCAACATCTCCTCACCCCCTCCCAATTCCAGATCATTTGCTAGGAATATCCTGTTTGTAATAAGCACAATGGATTTTAGACATGTAATATTAACACACAATATATACACTTCGGTGGACTTATCTGTACCTATAACTCATGCAGATCTAACAAAAGAATATATAGTCATGCATGATTTAACATAATCCCCTATATATTCTTTTATTACTGAGATCAGAATTTTCCCAAGCATGATTTTAATAACATGGATATTTATTGGGAGGTGGAAAAGTCTTTCAAGCAATCTTGATTCATTTTTTTTCTTTCTTCTTTCCTTTTTATTTATGGACATGCCTTTTGAGTTTTTATACAGAAGTTTTTTTTTTTTAATGTTAATCACAATATCCTTTCATTCTGCAACATAGCCAGTAAATGACTCTCATACAAAGAAATATGAGAGTAATTTTTATTTCAAAGCATCTGTAGAGGAAGCAATTGCAGGATTAGAATAAAGTCCGAATTTACAAATTTTAAAGTTCAGCTGACTGCATATGAGAGAGGAAAACCATCAGAACGAAAACAAAGTATTGTAATCAGCATAAAGATTAATAAAAATTTGATGCTATCAAGGATTTTAGATATTCATTGCTAACCATTAACCCAATTTTCTAATGAATGTGGTATTAAGCATTCATTAACAATCATTTGTGTTTATACAGGCCTATGGCTGCACAATAGGGGCTGATAAATGAGGGAAATTTGTATTACTTATAAAGCAATTTCACTAGTTTTCCTGTAATTATATATTGTCAGCCAAGCAAGCAGGTTTGGGAAAAACATAAGGAACAAGGTAAAAAAAACTAAAGGTATATGTCCAGGAAAAATAAAAAGAACTTTGTGTTCAATTTAAATTAAGGGAAAAGCAGACACAGGTATGGTATTAATGGCAAAGAGTACATGTATAGATTTTTTTTAAAAAAATGGAAGAGGTCTCCAGCTTATGTGTTAATGAAGAATCAAGTTAATAAAGGAAAAAGACCAAACAATAGTGGCCAAATTAAAAAAGAAACCTTTGAGTAAACAGTGGAGTACAAACAGGTGGCTTACTAGATTCTTAATGTTTTTGTTTCATAAAGAAGGCTTGGCACAAGGGTCTGGCTGCTTGAATCTACACAAATAAAGGAAATTGTGTAGCAAATTAAATATACAAAAAAGGAGAGTGGGAGAATGGAATGGGTGAAGCTTGTTTAACAATTATCAGAATGTATTCTTCCTAATGAATCTCTCTAGGGGATCATCAGTACTTGTGGATTTCTCTATAAGCATTGTGTGCTTGTTGCTTTCAGCAAACATGGAGTTATCTGATATTGTGGGATGCTTCTGTTTTTTAGAATAGGTTCATATATTAGGGGATTTTTGGGATATATTTCTATTGAAATACAAGACACAGAATCATAATATTCAAAGGAGCAATATACATGGCCATCAACTGCACCCTCCCACTTTTGCTGAATAAGAATGAACATTCCTGATTTTTAAAAAAAATAAAAGCCAGATTATGCTGAAGGAAAAGTGACAGTGAAAAAATGAATGGAAATAAAGTAGCCAAAAGAGAAAGGAAGTTGCTGCACTCACCTTTTGCTCAGAGTTTATCACTGATTCTAATATCCTTCTTCTTAAGACTATTGTCCTTCAACATAAAAATGTCCAGATAGGGTTTAGAACAGTGGTCGGCAACTGGTGGGCCGGGGACCACTGGTGGTCCAATGAGAAAATGTTGGTGATCCGCAGGGAAATGTCCCCCCCAAAAAACACTCCCCTGTGCAGGAACACAAGGCTGTGCCACCCACATGGCCCATCCACCACATGGCCCACCCACCCACTGGCCCCCACCCTTCGGCCGAGTGCAAACCTTATCTTGAGTTGAGCCACGTGAGCTGGAATTGGAAGGTAAGACCAATGGCAGAGGAGGGAAATCCGCCCCAGGGTGGCTTGTTGACGTTGGTGGGAAAGTTGGTCCCATATTCCAGAGTAGTCACAGGACTGGACCTTTGGTCATCCCGGAGCAACTCCTCCAGTCCATGGCAGGCTGGTGCACCCGAGTGGAGGAGGAGCTGCTACAGGATGACCAAAGGGCCAGTCCTGTGACTACTGCAGCTCTGGAATATGGGACCGGCTTTCCCACCGTCAGCAAGCCACCATCAGTCAAAATTCATATTAGTGGTCTGTGGGATTTAAAATTATGAGTTTGGTGGTCTCTAAGGTCCCAAAAGTTGGTGACCCCTGGTTTAGAACCTTCATATAAACTTTTTGACTTATCTATCATAGTTAGTTCATGGACTATGGTCAAATAGGGATGTCCACATGGTATAGTTGAAAAGGTCAAGCAAGCAGCTACATTATATAGGTAATCCATGGTTTAGGATCACAGTTGGGAACAGAATTTCCATTGCTAAGCAAGGCAATTGTTAAGTGAGTTGCACCCAATTTTATTTTTAAAAAAATTGCCACTGCTGCTAAGTGAATCACTACAGTTATTAAGTGTTTTTTCCAGTGAGACTGGTCTATCAGGGCAGCTTGATCTACCCAAATACGGGATGGAGCATACTGCTTCCACAGGTAGTTGTTAAGCTAATTTGGCTTCCCCCATTGACTTTGCCAGGTGGAAGGTTGCAAATGGCAATCATAGAACCATGGGGTTGGAAGGGACCTTGGAAATATTCTAGTCCAACACCATGCCCAAGGCAAGAGTCTTTATACCATCCCAGACAAATGGTTGTCCAATCTTTTCTTGAAAACCTCCAGAGATGGAGGACCCACCACTCCAGGAGCCAAATGCTTCTACTGATTAAGAATTCTCACTGTCAGGAAATTCCTCATTTCCAGGTTGGATTTCCACCAATGAGCTTCCACCCATTGCTTTTTGTCCTGCCCTCGGGTGCTATGGAGAATAAATTGACCCCCTTCTTCCCTGTGACTGTCCTTCAACTAATGGAGAAATATGCTGCCATGTCTATTAGGCTAAACATATCTAGTTCCATTATGTGTTCATCGTACAATTAAGCCTCTAGATTTTTTAAATCATCTTTGTAGGTCTTCTCTGAACTCTTTCTATAAGCTGCAGCACGCTGCTAACTCATAGTTAAATGGTGGTCCTCCAGGTCAGTTAGATCCTTCTCACAGGCATTACTGTTGAGCCGGGTACTGCCTATCCTGTACTTATGTTTATTAGGAATAGGACCTTATTGAACTGCATCTTGTTGGATAGAGCCCAATGCTTAAGTCCATCAAGATCCTTCTGAATCTATCTCTTGGGTCCTTCTTGAATCTCTCTTCCAAAGTGTTAGAAATTCCCAACCACCACCACTTCAATCCCCTCATCAAGCTTGTTGAGGTAATTCCCCATTAGGAGAATGAGTGCATACAGGGAGACATATTTGAGAGTAGTGTTTGAATAATACACACACAGCACACAGATACACCGTACAGTAAATGTAGGTTTTTTACTTTCAATAAAGGTTTTAGGCAAAGTTCAAAATAAGCAGTCCAAAGTCATTCACAGGAAAAATCATTCAGCTTTCAGTCCAGGGATAATCCAATAACAAAGTCCAGTATCAAAAACAGTTCAGAATCAGAGTTACATCAAATCCAGGAATATCAGTCAATTAGAAGGAATGGCAATATTCTCCAACAGAAAGAAAAAAGACTCACTGAGACACTCTCTTCTGAGACTAAGACTAAGACTAAAACTAAACAACCCAGGTTTCTGGCTCCGTCTTATGGCCGTTTGAGAAACCACACCCAATTTCACTTTTAGGATTCTCTTAAAGATACAGTATTAAAATGTCTATCCTGGTTTATATATTTCCAATCCAAATAGCTGTTAGGTGACTTACATTCCTAACAAAGCTCATTTAAGATGTTTAGAAGTACTGGGCACCAAATAGAGCCTTCAGGTATCCCAATGCATGTTTCCCTCCATTCAGATGTAGTTCCATTGAAAGTCTTTACACTGAAAATCCATCTGGGGGTGGTACTGTTTTAGTTTGCCAAATAATAGGCATGACCCCAGAACCATGCAACCATTGTAAATACCTGCTGGTTGCCAAATGCCCACAGTGGCACAGTGGTTAGAGTGCAGAACTACAGCCTACTTCTGCTGACTATCGGCTGACTGCAATTTGGCAATTCAAATCTCACCAGGCTCAAGGTGGACTCAGCCTTCCATCTTTCTGAAGTGGGTAAAATGACGACCCAGATTGTTGGGAGCAATGTGCTGACTCTGAAAACCACTTAGAGAGGGCTGTAAAGGACTGTAAAGTGGTATATAAGTCCAAGTGCTATTACTATTCTGATCATGTGATCATGGGGATGCTGGGATGGACATAAGTACAAGGGCCAGTTGTAAGTCTTTTTTTTTTAGTGCCATTATAACTTTGAATGGTTGCTAAACAAATGGTTGCAAGTCACAATCTTCCCATACAAGTGAAGTTCTGTCAATTGCACATAAAAACCGTGTTTCAATCACAGCACTGGTGTCATCATATTGATTTTGTTTTTATTATATCCTATGGACATCACCAGTCAGTTAAGGTCCAAGCAGCTACTGCTATCACAAATGAATTTGTGTAATTTAAAAAATTCTTCTAGAATTGGGCTACATGCCTTGAGTTTTATGCCATGCCACTAAACCGCAATAACTTCAAAGAGATTTCCAAGAATAAGGAGGATGCATGGTTTTCACACAGTTGCAATTTTGTAGTTTTTGTTTCTTTTTTCTAATGAGATACCAAGAACTATGGTATTGAAGATATGAGACTAAATCATGAATTATATGATTTGGGTTCATAATCTACACATTAATGTATTTTCAAAAGATACTTTCTATGATTCTTATGCTACATTGTATAGACTTCTTCTAATACAAGATTTCAGTTTAACTAACAATTTCAAAATCAAGTCTACAAGCAGGATGCATTGTTTTGATTTTCTGTTTAAAACAATAAATCTTTATTCCTATATCCCCATTTTCTGATTTAAATGTTTGTTTTTTTCCTTGATATGCCAGAAAACAGCTGTGGGAAGTTTAAAAGAAAGCAGCAATGCAATTAAAGAAAACCATGAATCCTGAACTAACATATGCTAACTTTTCTTCCAGGAACAAAAGCTATATCTGGGTTTTCTCCTTACCAACTAGCACTAAGCAATCAAAGGACAAGCTTTTCAGCTACAAATGTTAGCAAGGAAATTCAATTGTATTTAATTAAGTTCTTCCAGAGAGAAACTGCGTACTGTTCCAGCAAAGGGGGTTATCAGAGGTCAGATCCATGCAATGACTTTATGACCTCCAAACTGCCAAATAAAAGGTAGGAGCACCCCTGCTGGTAAGATTGGCTTCCCCATTTGTTTCTTGTTCTTTCTGCTTTAATTTAGTAGCAATCAGCACAATATGGCTACTTTTCTTCTAACAATAGGATGGGCAGAAGTTAGAATTACAGCTCGGCAAGAGGGAAGTCAAGAAAACAAGAGAGGCTTCCCATGACATTATATCTACAATAGGGACATCATTTTGATACCCATAAATAACTTGCAAATCTACTTAAGATTCATTGTGGTCAAAACTGACAGATGGGCACCATTTAGAATTTAGGAATTACCTTCTGGATTGCCTTACATGCATTACTTGATATTTGCAATTCAAAGAAAACGATAACATGGCATCACCCAAAACAAATACTGTATGATGTAATATATTTTTACATCCCTTATAAAGGCCAAAGAATAGCCAATACACAATTTCCTGAAAAAGAATCCCATAAAAATACAATGAGTTAAGGGAAATTATTCTGACAAGTTCCTACACTCAGACATACTCTAGATTTCTGTTCTCTGGATTAAAATTTTACAGAGGAATTCACATAACTTTACACAACTGCATATGAATTAGTTTTGAGCAAACACTTTTATCCAACTAAGGGAAAATTCAATAGAATAATCTCAAGCTTAATCCTATGTTACAAACATTTTTCAAAGGAAAAGCTTTGTTCTAGCAAATGTGTGTGTGTGTATGTGTGTGTGTGTGTGTATCTATATGTGTATGTATGTATGTATGTATGTATGTATGTATGTATGTATGTATGGTATTCAGCTTTGTTCAGTTATTTTCCCACATCATGATAGTTGTGCTTTTAAAGTTGTAGCAACGTTTTGGCACAACTTTAAAAGCACAACTATAATGACGTGGGAAAATACCCGAACAAAGCTGAATATCATATATATAGATCCCCGTGAAAACTTAAGAATATATATGTATGTATGTACACACACATACATACATACATACATACATACATACATACATACATATATA
>BLBF01000022.1:53083488-53101408 GCA_015471245.1 Laticauda colubrina | reverse complement strand
GCCACATACATTGGACAGACCAATAGAAGAATAAGTACCCACCTAGAGGAACACAAAAATGCAGTAAAAAAGCTGGAACACACCTCCTCACTAGTCCAACACATGAAAACCACAGGTCACAATATCAACTTCAACGGCACTAAAACCCTAGCCACTATAGAAAACCCCAACCACAGAATCATCAGAGAAGCCATAGAGATTGAAAAAAGACCTGACAGCATGAATAGAAGAGATGATTCCACCAGACTGTCAATCATTTGGAAGCCTGCACTTTCAAATAGAAAGATCTCCACACCACAAGCCAGGCAAACACCTGGGCAAAAACAGACTCCCTCTGATAGCTCCAACCCAAACACTCCCCCACCAGGCACCCAGGTGAAACCCAGCTTGCTAATGAATAGCAGCTTGCTAATGAAGAGCAGCCGTCCCTTCACACGGAGCCAAGCTGCACTGAAAGCCTCCAACACAAGAACAGAGTGTTGCCAGCCAATCAAAGCCACAAAACAGACAGAAGAAACCAGAAACACCAATCAATCAAACTCCAAGTCCAATGAACACAGATCCAGGCTCCCAGCCGATCAGAATGGACCAGCCTCAAATTTGAAACCAGGAACTAACTCTATACAGAAGCCTGAGGATGGCTGATGAGATTCTGCTGTAACGTTGCTACAACTTTAACAGAACTACAATGACGTGGGATAATACCCGAAGGAAGCTAAACAGCACACACACACACACACACACACACACACACATATATATATATATTTTAAGCTTTCGCAGGTACTTACATGTGTGCTGTTTAGCTTCCCTTTTTTTACCTCATGTTTCCATAAAGCTGTAGCATTAACAAATGCTTCATGACTTCAGGAATGTAATGGGACAACTGACCATGGCAAACTTGCCACAGCCAACTTGCCATGGCCAGCTCACCACAGGACAACTTGCCATAGCTAAGCCACAGGACAACTGGCTGAGGAACAATTCAAGAATCAATTTAATTATTTAAAATAGTTAAACAAAATTATTTTTTGTCATTCACATTTCATTTTGTCCCTCCTTTGGCATCCCTTTTGTAATGGTTCCATTCTACTATTTCTTCAATATTAGTGTCATTCTTGTCCTGCACCAATTGTCCCATGGCAAGTTGGCTGCAGCGAGTTGGCCATGGCAATTTGTCATAGACTCTTCAGGAATGGGTAAGCATTGTTCTTACTCGGCCCCTGATAATTTGTGATTGGCAGTGGTCATTTATGGATACTTTCACTTTTAGCAATTTTTTATAACATTTTTGGTTTGTTTTTTTTGAGTCTAAGCTTTGGAGTTTGAAAAACAGCATAAAAATGTCTTCAATAAAATAACATTACTGATTGCAATGTTATTTTGCAATTAAGGTTTGGACAGTTAAGCTATAGAATGGTATCATTTCTGACTATCGTAGGAATTTATGACAAGCTGTTATGGAAACCTATGACATAAACAGACTCAACCAGAGGAAGGCTATAATGGCCAAAGTTTCGAACTCAGACATGATAATTTCTTTTACTTTTTTTATAAAAAAATGCAAATGAAGCTTTTTTTGGATGTTGTTTATTTGATAGCTTATTTCTTTTTAGATATCATCCTTTAAAAACTCTAATATAACCAGAAGTCTCAAAAGCTATAAACTCCTGTGGGATTGGTGATATTAAACAGTGATTCCACCCATTTTTAAAAAAATATTCAAACAACATTGATTATTCCCCATTCCCTTTAAGATACTTCCCAGCCAAGGGTCTGAATTTTATACTCTTTACAATTTTCAGAGTGAAGGTTGGATATCTCGAGCAAGACAGAAACATTTTGCTTGCTTTCTATATTGCTTGCTAGCTGGTCTGTTGACACCAACCAAGGTGTTCTATTTTTACTAAAAGTTTGGGTCATCTAGTAATATTTAGCTTAGTTTCTTGGTTATACATAGGTTGTTTTATCATAAACATTCATTCTTCTTTCTGTAGCCTCCCAGCTCAATTATTAACAATGATTAATTTGAAGAAAGCTCTTTCTGAGACCAAATATGTTCACTTTGGTCTACAAGCTGACAATTTCCATTACCTTCATTATATGTGAAATATTATGTGAAAGTCCATTATATGTGAAAGTGACTTTTTCAAGGAACTTGCCCCGTCAAATAAAGTTAGATAGCTTGCCCTCAAACACAGAAGAGAGGTACTCCCATTGCATTCCCACATTCCCTCGGTAGATTAGAACAATCACCCATGCACTGCTACAGTTCCACTATATCAGAACTGCAATTTGTACTGTTCTACCCATTCCTTTCTAGGTGCAATAGCTGAACCAAGTTCAAGATTTTACAGTTTATAATAATGAAGAAAGTTCTAAGCAAGTCAGTAAATTCTGTTCTATTGCAATTGCTACCAGAAGTCGATGGGCTCCAGTCTGGAGTGGCCTGCTGTCAATTAGACACTAAAATACCTTATTTATATCAGCTACTGTCTTATTGCTTATCATTGCTTTATTATTTTGCTGTTGAATCTATATGAGTCTATGTGTTTTCAACTTAATCTATTTGTATTATTCAGGTAATGTAATCTCTGCAGGTAAACAACCAAACTCAGGGAATACAAGGACTGCACAATTCAACCCTGAGCTACAGATATTCTTTTGTATTTGAATGATTTAAAGTGCTGGTTTAACCTTTAAATCTCTTTATGGTTGGCATCTGTGTGCCCTCTGGCACCCTGGGACTGGTTTTTCAACCCAACCTACCAGAACATCAAGGGAGAAACTGTTTGTGGCCCATGCTTCCATGAAGTGGCAATGGTATTCTCATGGTAATCAAGTGAGCCCACTCCTTGGCCTTCAGAAAGTTCTTAAAAACTGAGTTTTTCTGGAGTGCACTTATTCACTATGCCATCTTTTTTAAATTACTGCTATGCTGTATGTCATGGGTATCAAGTCTTGGCATCATGTTGGCATTATGTGACATTTTGTGACATTTTCCCCTTTCGCGGACCTGGGATGAGTGTGGCCTGAGCATAACTGGGCCACCAGTTTGACACTTCTGTTCTATATGGTTGTAAATTTTATGATTTAGATTACTTTTGTTGCCATGGGTATTTTAATTTTATTTTTCTTTATATATCATGTAAACTGCTAAGAGTTGCAAGAGTGCAGAAGAATAAAAATTTGATAAATAAATGCTATTTGTTTTTTTTACATTCTGAATGTCTGCCATAATATATTTAAAAGCCAAATTTCAGCCTTCTTTTTTCACTTCCAACCAAATTCAATGATATGAAATAGCTTTTTACTGTAAGCTTGTTTTTTTTTGTTCCAGACAATCTCTATGCTAAAATGTGTTAGTTTGAGGTTTAAATAAAAATGGCAATTCTTGGAAAAGAAGATACTTGAGACAGACCAGTCTTTATTTTAATTATTGCTAATAGTGGAACTCAATGGCCTTCTTTATTCATTGAATATCTGTTCTGTTGTTGAAGGAAAAAGAAAGATTCTTTGACCCTTGTAAACTCTATAGCTATGCAAGTAATTCAGTACTTTTAAACATGATCTATTAACATCCTATACACGAGAATTAAAATAATTGCAATATACAATTAAATATCTACTTCATATACAGGTTTATTTCTACTGGTTGGTTTTTCAGAACTTAGAAAGTACCATACTAGTATATTATTTTCTTTGCCAGATGTTGTACTTGTCTATGTAAAGTCAAACCATTTCATTTTATTGCATAATACTTTTCATAGGTAGGCAATAGCTATGCTTCATTATTGTCCAGCCCCCAAGAAAAGGGAATTTGATTTGACAAAGACTGCATAAGAATGTAATATCTTTTCAATAAGTTGATTTGTTTTTTATAAGAAATGATATATGGGGTTTTTTGTAAAGCTTTTGATGTTTGATTGTTTTTTTCTAGTTAAGTAAATGCAAAGCAAATTTACCACCAAAAATTTTAGTGAGGATGTAGTACAATCTCCAAATTTTAGTAGAAAAGTATCAAATAATTATGGGAATTCTGATCTGAATATTTCTGCCGAAGGGAGACTCAATATGAACGTCACAGTTCTTAGAGCACCATGTTATTCAGGAAAACTAAAATCAAGACAATTCTTCAAAAAGAAAATGAACAAATTTTACTGGAAAGTTTTTTATATTCATGCCAAATGGCAGAGAAAATAAAATTTATACCTTTGGGGTGTACAAAGATTGTAGAGACAGCAGGCTTAAGAAGCACCATTATCTATATTAGCATTTTTAATTGAAAAGACACAACCAGCTATTACTAATTCATGTATGCTTTTTCTCCTTTCCATAAATGTATGAGGATTTATTATTATTATTATTTTGAAAGCCAATATTTAATCAAGGAAATCTTTGGTCTTTGCTTAACATGGAAAAAAAAACATCAAGTAGAGACTGGAACCTCAAAAAAAAAAAAAAAAAAAGCTATCTGTTCCACCGAAAATCCTTGTAATTCAAATTATACCTAAAAATCTGACCTGCATCTGGTGGCTGAGAAAAGATACTGTGTTCCAAATATTCTAAGTAGAACTAAAGATTCTGGGAACACAGAATAGAGGAGAAGTGAGGGGAGGGTTGAAATCACCTTTAAAACAATGTCACTAAAATAGGCCAAATTATCTGGGTCACAAAGTACTGTGTATTTTCCCTGCAGCATTTCATAGTAGTTACTGTTGCCAAGGGAGGGTTGATCTTCTCATTATGTATGTTTGTCTTTCACATCAGAGCTAGCTGCTTTCTTTCTGTACCCCAGAACTGTACAAAAAATAAAAAGTACGAAATGACGCCCCCTCCTCTCCCCATCATGACATAAATACCTACAAAGCAGAGGGAGGGGCCCGTGCAGGTCACCAGGTCATTTCTCTAATCATTGATGCGCTTGCTCCAGCAGGGCCCTGTCTTTTGTAACTGGGTCAAAGCCAAGACCTCTGCTGAGTATCCTCAGAGAAGAATTAACAAGTGTGACAATTTGCCATCACTCCCCCCTTAAGGCCCCTGGTCCCGTCTGTTTGAATGATGTAAATAGAGACATCTGGATGGAGGCCTTTCAGTGCAGTAATTGAAAATGAACATGGATCAAGTTCTGGCCTCTTGTATTCATAAATCTAGAAGCTTAATTACATTAAAGAGGAATCTGCGGACGGCAAATTCTATCAGGTGCTCTGATCATGAATCTTTAAAATAAGGATTTGGCCAGCAATCTCAACCTCTCTCTCTCTCTCCTGCTGCAGCTAAGCGACATTTTCAGACATAATTGAAAGGCCTTCTCCTTCACTACATCTATTTGCTGAGTGTTTCTATCTGTACGTCTAAAGACATATAAATAAAACTTTCAGTTAGTTCTTTATTCATTCCCAAATTATTATTTCTAAAAAGCCATTATCCCAAGAGAACCACGGAGAGATGCATTTGTCATCCATGCAGAAATTAAATAGTACCTACTTGCCCTCTAATACTCCAGTTTTAGACATTTGAAGAACACTCTTCTGGAAAAAAAAGAAGACTCTTCATCTCTTTTTCTCCTTTCTCAAATTAAAAATAAGAACCAAACATCATTTATTAGAAGAATGAGGTTAAAATAGCTGGGATAGTAGATTCTTTGGAGGATATTCCACCCAATGTCAGCTGGATATCTTCAAAAAATTTCTTGTAATAATTCTTTTAGGTATTTCTCCTTTGTTTTTCTTAAAACAGAGGTAACAAAATCAAAGGGCACTTTTTGTATTGATATGCAATCTATCCATCATAAAGCAGCATGCTGAGAAACACGGAGTTAAAATAATGTAGGACAACATGCCAGAAGAAAGATACTATCAGCTTTGGAAGCCATATCAGCACCAGAAGCTTCCATGCTGCCACATTCTTGAGCCTGGGAAAATAGGAGGGGGTAACTGCATGGAGCGTATGTAGTAGTCATAATAGCATTCTACTTTTGAGTCAAGGTCATGTTGTTCCTGCACCTGGTTGAGGAGTCGTAGAGGAAACATCTCAAGTTGGGACAGATGGTGATTGGGGCATGTGATGGAATGATGGGGGGTGGGGGTGGATTTGTAATATTTCACTTATTGGAGGGAAACCTGTAACTTTCAGATTTGGGATTTCCCAGATGTCCCAATTTACCACTCTAATAAAGGGGAACTTTGAGAATATGTCTGGTTTGGAGTTATCTGTTGGAGTCAAGTTTTCTGGAACGCTGACATTTACGCTTGTGCCAGGGTTACATACAAATAGGAACATGGACTATCTAGTAGTGTCCTAGTCCAACTTGAAAATAAAAGCTTTTATAAAATAGATTCTGGGGTACCAGAACCACGGTTGGCATAATTAGTTGATAAATTTGGATGATTCCAGGAAGGAGACCCCTCATCACTAGTGTTGGTAGAGTTCCAGGTTGGTCAGGGCCCATTAGCAAACCTTGTGTCTGAGTTGTAGCTTACCAGTAATATCTCATATTAGCCAGTCGGTGAGCAAAGACAATAGAAGCAGTCTGGAATAGTAAGAGAAATGCCACAAATGCCAAAGAGAAATGAGCTGGTACAAAAAAGGTGGCTTTTGTAGCCTTGCTGTCCCCTTTTTCTCAATAATTATTCATGGCTGAAGGGCTTAATTGAGACTTATTTCTCTACAATCACCCATGGTTGGAAGGACTTGCCACAAATCATTCAAAATTTAATGATTTTTTGACCTCAAAATGAGTACAGTATCAGACATACTAGTTGAACTTCCAAATGTGCTGGCAGAATCATTATAGAAGTATAACATCCCATTACTAGAGGAAACAATAAAGTTAAGTGTTGTAGTTGGTCACATAGCTACAGACCAAGACCTGTGAAATGTGCCTGTAGCCCAATGCACTCAACACAGGACATAATTAGAAAGAAAGTCAGTCTCTCCAAAGGGCTCTCTAATAAGCAGAAAATATAAAGCAATGTTTTCAACCTTGGCCAATCTGAAGAGAGGTAGCCTCCAATTCTCAGAATGGCCAAGGTTGAGAAAGGTTGGTCCAGTGGGTTGAGGTTTGAGGGCTATGGATTAAGGGAGAAGAAATTCAATTTCTGTTCCACCCTCATACACAGAAGTTCAGTGAGTGACTTTCGGCCAAACACTCTCTCTCAGCATACTGTACCTGACAGGGTTATTGATATATATGGAAAAATAAAGTAAGAGAAGATATATTTATTTTTTTCTTTTTATATGGCTACTCCATTTGCTGTAGGGTGCCTTGGAGACAACTTTGAAGAAGACATCCAGAACCCATTAGGTCATCAATAAGAGAAAGCAAGAATGAAGCCCAGGAAAACAGGAGAGAATTGGAAAAAGATTCCCTGGGGCATGAGAGTGACCAAAGGAAAAGTACCAGAGGACTTGTAAGATTATGTTTCTACAAGTAGTACTTGACTTAAAACCATTCATTTACTGATCATTCAAATTTATAACAATACTGGAAAAAGTTACTTACAATTGGTTGTAATTGGTTATACACTCACACTGTACCCATGGTCACACAATTAAAATTGAGGTGCTTGGTAACCAGCATGTATTTATGATTTTGTAGCATTCTTAGGTCATGTGATCACCATTTATGATCTCCCTAGTTGGTTTCCATCAAGCAAAGTTAACTGGGGGAGCCCAGTTAACTTAATGACTATGCAGTACCACCCCAAACCTTAATTTTTTTTGCAAGCTCTTCACAAACCAGAACACTTTAGTCTATGTCCATGTCCTTATATTTCTGTGGAAGCAAACTTGCTTCCTCTACTGTGGAACCACATCATTTCAGAAAGCCGTCTTCCATTGAGAAGACAATTGTTTTCTATGGAGATGAGAAACAAATACCCATGACCTGGGTCACTTTGTCCCAGCGGGCTTTTGCTGCAGCTTCCTCTGTGCAACTACAACAAAGACAGGCAGCAGTCAACCCTGCCAAGAGACACTGAACCACCACAGAGAGGCCTGCTATTTACCCTTCCTATTAATCTGTCAGGGTCTTAGTCAAACACGTAAAACAATATGGTGTGCACATATCTTGATTAGCCATTGCTAAGTAACTGAAGGGAAACAAGAGGGAGCAGAAAACCATCCTGCATTCTACAACGCAGCATTTGGAGATATGAAATGTTTTGTTAACTTAGTTGCCCAATTAGAATTGGGGAATGCCAGTGGGTTTCCTTCAACTAAGGCAACTATCCCAAATGGTCAGTTGCATTTTCATGGGTAGGAGATAAAATGTGCACCTTTCCAAGCTGACACGGAAGGCATACAGCCATGCCTGTATCATCTCGACTTCACTATTACATACGGATACAGTAAAGCCTCACTTTCTCTTGCTATTTGTTGCTACTTGATTTACTCCACAATAGCCTGTCCCCCAGAGATATGAGTTTAAAAGGGTTTATTCAGCTGGTACCCTGAAAGTATCATTCCCATTGACTGTTAAGTCTCTTACATGGCCTTTGCTGGGTTTTTCTCCAAAAAGAAATTCAATCATTGAACAGCACCAGTTAACTGAACAGGCCTAGAGCCCATAATTTTCAAAACAAGACTCTGGGGCAGTCTTAATATTTTAACTGTTATCTTTTAAAGGCAAAAGTAAGTCCAAACAGGACTGGTGTATTTAGCTTTCTCCAATATGATGTCCACGAGATAAGTTGGTCTATTATTCCTAGTACTGTATCCCTAGCAGCACAAGAAAATAGAATTATTCTGTCTTTTTGTTTATTCAGTTGATACCACAACTGAATTATGCAAATGCTCAAAGCAGTTCATAAAATTCAAAAAACAGAATCCAAAAGCTAAAATTCTACATCAAAATGAATGCCAAAATTCATTGGCACAAGACTAATTGGAAAGGGGAGAAAAGAAGAAAAGAAAAGAAAAAAGAAAAGGAAAGAAGGAAATTCTTCCATTTGCTTAGACAACTAGACATCTAGTTTGGCTAGATAAACTCAGCTTCTTGAAATATTAATTTCATAATACTATATGAAAGAAATCAAATAATCTGAGACTTTAAAATGTTGAACATCAGGAAAAAGAACTTGATATATTCATCCAGTAATAATGAGTCTTTTGAGTATTTCATTCTTAAAAGTTTCAGATTTCTTTGCATTTGTTTATATTTGCATATTGAATAAATAAATAAATAAATAAATAGTTTAATTTCCTAAGCCAATTCATCATCTTCCAAGCAAGCAAATATGATTCTCTTCATGCTGGCTGCATTCTAACTCTCTATGCAGATAGCTCAGAAAGATTTTGCAATTTCTTCATAGTTGAAGGTGAACAGCTTTAAAAATGCCTAATTATATCATTATTTTATAAATTCATGTGTTCTATGAAACAGTATCGAGTTTGTGGCTTACATTCACAAAGGCTGGATGGTGCTTGGAGCTAGGACTCATTAAAACAAAAACAGAAAGGTTTAGAAAATTTCACAGTGTGAAAGAATCCTATCTTTGCACAGTATTTCTGTATAACAAAACCACTGCTGTAACTTTGAATTATCCTCTCTTTGTAACGCTGCTGTCCCATTCCTGAAGTTCATAAAGTGCTAAGTTAATGTGGAGAAAGTTCTGTTGTACTCAGCCAAGAGAGGCTGTGTACACCAAAATGATTGCTGGGCCCTTCCATTTATTTACTTACGTTTGTCTCGCTTCCCTCTTTCTTTGTCAACCACAGGTGCTCAGGAGCACATAATGATCCAAGTGCATCAGCAAAGAGGTTAGTGTGAAAAGATTTCTTCCCCCCACCCCCGCTTTTTCTACTTGTCCTAAAACTACTCCCAAACTGTCACATGCATTACACCAATCACCATAAAAATCAAGGAACAAGTAGCCTTCTGTAAACTGGCCCAGCAGTTCCACGAAGACATTAGTTGAGACAGCTTTTTGAGACTCTGTTCTGTCTGGTCCTTATTCACAGAACCTGTTCCTTTTCATTTCTTTCCCGCACAAGTTTTTGTGTACGGTGTGCATGAACGCATGCATTTCACCCTTTGAGTGCAATAAAAGAGCTTTAGGGCATTTTTTATTTACTGTAAAATGTACTGGGGGAAGGGGAGGATAAATTTATTATAAGCCACACAGTAACGGCTTGCAAAAACACTGAAGCTACTGTAGTTATGGTTTCCAGAACCACCTGCAAACAAGTGTAGATATCGGGGGCAAAGTGTGCCCCTCGGCTTTTGTTGTCGTTGCTGTTGTTCTTGAGGGCATTTTTTTTAAAAAAAATCTTCTCTCTTTTATCAGCCCAAGACTGGCAATGAATTTATGTGACAGCTATGAAGGTAGGATGCCAACTGTGAATAAGGGCAAACCGCTTCACAGTTCCCCTGTTGGTAGAGTCGCAATTTGGTCTTACATGGCAATGAATACCAAGCCAGAAGTGATGAATTGGTGAGCAGGAGGGAGACGGGTTGAGTTTGAAGGGCTGCAAATTTCCTGCATTTATAAGGGTTTGGGTTAGGAGAAAATGAGGCAGTTGGGAGGGGAAAAAAAGAGTA
Organism: Laticauda colubrina; assembly: GCA_015471245.1. Taxonomy (NCBI): domain Eukaryota; kingdom Metazoa; phylum Chordata; class Lepidosauria; order Squamata; family Elapidae; genus Laticauda; species Laticauda colubrina. The sequence continues at coordinate 53,090,865 of BLBF01000022.1, read as the reverse complement.
ATTTTCTGAATGCCTCTAGCAAGCTGTGTTTAAGCTAAAGAAAATCTGGCTGGAATGTTAGGCTGAGAGTCAACTAGTTATGACTAACTTGTTTGCGTGAACTCTTTAACTTTTGCTTGCGACATTCCTAGTTGTAATTAGTAACATCATGAAAATAAAAAACCATTTTTCCTCTTATATTTCCCTAGTAAACCAAGTCTGATATGTCATGGGCCAATGTAATTGTTTTCTATGACTCTCTTCCTTGAACCTATGAAACAATTCAAAAACTCAGAAAAGCTATTTGAAGTCCTTCCCAAATAATCTACAGCCACCCATTTTGAGATCTGTGCAGGAACAGTTTGTTACTGTGAGCACAATATGTAACTTTTTTGGTAGTAAGTAAATAATAAGTCGATCCAGTGGCAATACACCTTATTGTTTTGTGAGAGGGCATAAACCCCTCACTTCATATCGCATAAACCAATGTTATATATGTATGTATGTATGTATGTATGTATGTATGTATGTATATATATATATTTGTTTTCTTAGGTTTTCGCGGGTACTTACATGTGTGCTGTTTAGCTTCCTTCGGGTATTATCCCACGTCATTGTAGTTCTGTTAAAGTTGTAGCAACATTTCAGCAGAATCTCATCTGCCATCCTCAGACGTGGGATAATACCCGAAGGAAGCTAAACAGCATATACACACACACACACACACACACACACACACACATGCTGTTCAGCTTTGTTCAGGTATTTTCCCATGTCATTATAGTTGTGCTTTTAAAGTTGTAGCAACGTTTCGGCAGAATCTCATCTGCCATCATCAGGCTTCTGTATTGAGTTTGTATGTGGGTCAGGCTATCACAGCCGTTAGTTTTAAATTTGAGGCTAGCCTATTGCTGTGGCAGGATGTTTTTTTCTACATCCTGATTGGTTGGGAGTCTTGGTCTGTGTTTATTGGACTTGGAGTTTGATTGATTGGTGTTTCTGGTTTCTTCTGTCTGTTTTGTGGCTTTGATTGGCTGGCAACACTGTTTTCCTGTGTTGGAGGCTTTCAGTGCAGCTTGGCTTCGCGTGAAAGGACGGCTATTATCTATTAGGAAGCTAGGTTTCATCTGGGTGCCTGGTTGGGGTGTGTTTGAGCTGGAGGTATCAGAGGGAGTCTGTTTGTGCCCAAGTGTTTGCCTGGCTTGTGGTGTGGAGATCTTTCTATTTGAGAGTGCAGGCTTCCAAATGATTGACAGTCTGGTGGAATCATCTCTTCTATTCATGCTTTCAGGTCTTTTTTCAATCTCTATGGCTTCTCTGATGATTCTGTGGCTGGGGTTTTCTCTAGTGGCTAGGGTTTTGGTGCCATTGAAGTTGATGTTGTGACCTGTGGCTTTCATGTGTTGGACTAGTGAGGAGGTGTGTTCCAGCTTTTTTACTGCATTTTTGTGTTCATCCAGGCGGGTACTTATTCTTCTATTGGTCTGTCCAATGTATGTGGCCGGGCATGATGCACAGGGAACTTCATATATGCCTTGGTTTTCCAGGTCAATTGCCTTCAAAACAGACAAAAAAATAGCAGCCATCCTTAGAAGCCCCAAAGATAAAATTGATTCAAATTAATTCAATACATTGAAACACTGCCACTGACAGTCACCTGTGACCCCTCACCGTTCGGCGTCGGAGCCATACTCAGCCACACGCTACCAGATGGGAGAGAAGCTCCGATTGCGTTCTATTCCAAAACACTGTCCAAAGCAGAAAGAAACTTCAGTCAATTGGACAGAGAGGTGCTAGCAGCGATAACTGGAGTCAAGCGATTCCATGAATACCTCTATGGCAGGACTTTTTCATTAATTACAGATCACAAGCCACTCTTGGGAATACTCGCAGGAAACAAGGCCACCCCAAACATACTGTCACCACAAATGATGAGGTGGTCCGAGTTCCTTGCCGCATACAATTACAAATTAATCCACCAGCCAAGGAAGGACATATCAGCGACCTGGCACCAACCACATTCACGCTACAAATTGAAACATTATCAAACCTACCCATAACTGCAGTAGACATTGCGAAAGAAATCGCAAGAGATAAAAAGATGGCATGGAATTTAAACTGGGTAGGAAAAGGTTGGCCAGAAAACGAGACTGATGACACTTTTAAACCGTTCCGGAACAGACAGACAGAACTCTCAATGTTAAAAGGTTGTATACTATGGGGGGATTGGGTAGTCATACCGGAACTACTCCAAGAACAAGTACTGAATATCTTGCATGAAGGACACCCCGGTATCGTACGAATGAAATCCCTGGCCAGGAGTTCTGTATGGTGGCCAGGGATGGATAAGGATATTGGGAGATGGGTGGAAACGTGCACTCAATGCCAAAAATCCAGACCTACATCCCCTGCCGCACCTGTGCTCGACTGGGAATCACCAAGGGGACCATGGTCGAGAATACACATAGATTTTGCAGGACCAACAAAAGGACACACATTTTTAATAATAGTAGACACTTATTCAAATTGGTTGGAGGTAAGCGTCATGAACTCCACAACAACAGAACCCGTCAAAAGACAGCTGAGGAAGCTGTTCGCAACACATGGGTTGCCGGACCTATTGGTTTCAGACAACGGGCCGCAGTTCACAGCATTGACATTTGAAAAGTTCCTCACCGAACATGGCATAAGGCATGCCTTGACAGCGCCGGGTTGGCCGGCTACAAACGGGCAGGCGGAACACATGGTCCGGTATATGAAAGAGACTATAGAGAAACTAGACACAGGGGACATACAAGAAAAAATCTGCAAAATGCTAACCATACAACACATCACACCTAATACCACAACAAATAAAAGCCCAGCAGAGCTATTGATGGGCAGAAAATTAACATCGCACCTAGATAGATTACACCCCACCTACAGCCCTGAAAAACCAGCAGACTCCTCTAGTAAGCACCGCACATTCAGAACAGAGGACCTCGTCTATGCAAAAAATATCACGGGGCACCCACCATGGATACTGGCAACAATAACCCAGGTAACAGGACCCAGGTCATACAGACTAGAAACAAAGGACGGAAGAATCTGGAGGAGACACATAGATCAACTGAGGTCACAAACATTAGAAAGAAACACTAACAAACCCAGGTGCGAAGAAAAAGAACACACACACACACCAGAACCACAGCAAACATTAAAACAAAATAATATTAACCAGTCTAGAGAGGGGGGAGACCCCTCAAACACAAATAAGAGGGGAGGGGCAGATGCTCCACCGGCACAAGAAACACCGCAACAAACACTAACAACAATCCACCAACCAACTTCACCAATAAACCCAGAAAGAAACCACAATTACTTACCTGGAGATGACTTCAGTAGAGAGGAATAGGCATCGGAAAAACAACAAGAAGCCACTCTGGAAGGGAGCGGCCAAGCCAACTCTACCAGCCCAGATAGACCGGGCGGGAGCGGCATGGCTGACTCTACCTTCCAGGAGATTCCACGGAGAAGGATGGGAGAAACAGTGATCCCATCCGAACCAGCCGAAGACAACAACACAATTGAGCTGCGCAGGTCAAGTAGACATCATAAAAGACCCGCCTACTTATGTGACTACATAATGTAGGTTGAACTAAACCAAGTGGGGAGGGGTGTTCTATATTAAGGCCATGTCACACTGCCCAACGGATGCAAAAAGGACACAACGGACGAGCAAAATGTTCCATCCGTTGTTATCCGCTCTCAAAAGGGGCAAAAATTTGCATAAGCAGAGCGGATAACACGGAAAGGAACGGACGTGGGGAGGACGCAGAGCGGATGTATAGAGGATGCAGAGCGGATGTCTATAGGATGCGTAGAGGATGCGTAGAGGATGCATAGAGGATGCGTAGAGGATGCGTAGAGGATGCGTAGAGGATGCAGAGCGGATGCAGAGCGGATGAGCTGCATCCGCTTTCATCCTTCCTCCATCCGTGCTACTAACGCTGCGCATCCGTTCTGCTTCCTCCCTGCATCCGTTTACCGCTGGAACAGATTTGAGTTGTGCGGATGCACAGCGGATGCCTAGCAGATATAGCAGATGCATAATGGATGCAGAACGGATGTCCCCCGTATGCCTAGAGGATGCAGAACGGATGCATTGGATACATTTTCCGCTCAAAAGTTTTGGGCAGCTCAAAACTTTCTGAGTGGATGAAACGTCAATAAACGGATGCTGGACGGATAGAGAGGAAGCAAAATGGAGGCAGTGAGTACATCGCGTTAACCAATGGATGGCAAGCTTTTTTGTCCGTTTTACATCCTCTTTGCATCCGTTGGTGCAGTGTGACATGGGCTTTAGCATACTTGAAATACCCTTTTCTGATTGGTCCACAAATACGGCAATATGATTGGTTCTTCAAGAGACGGTGATTGGTCAACAACTGCCGCCCTGTGACTGGTCCACCTGAGCGGCGGGGAATTCAAGGAAACGTCATTGGCTGCGAGCCGCGAACAGCCGCTATAAAAAAGGCTGCTGCAGCTCCACAGTTAGACTGATTCCAGGAACCAAATAAAGAGCTGAAAGTCACGCTGGTCTCCAGTCTTTTTTTCCCATGATCTAACAATTATAAACATGAACCAGTTGCCAAGCATCCAAATTTTGATCACATGACCATTGGGGCAGGGGTGGGATTCAAATTTTTTAACAATTGGTTCTATGGGCATGGCTTAGTTAGTGGGCATGGCTTGGTGGTCATGTCATTGGCTGGGCATAGCCAACTTAACATCACTCACATCGAGGCATGCATCTCCTCTCCTGGCCTCTCATGACTGGAGATGCTGCAACAGTCGGAAGTGTGAAAAATGGTCATCAGTCACTTTTTTCGGTGCCATTGTAACTTTGAATGGTCATTCCACACAAACAAAGTACCAGCAAAGGAGTGGAAAAAAACTCAAGAGAAGTTCCTGAGACAGGAAGTCTAGTCCTGCCAAGAATGTAATAAGAGTTAATGGAGAGGCAGTTTCTGTAAGCAACACCAGAATGTTTCCTTCCTGCCTTCCTTACAGGATTAGGCCAGTAATTTCTTCTAACAACCGGTTCTCTGAACTGCTTAGAGTGTTAACAACCAGTTCTAGCAAATAGGTGTGAACTGGTAGAATCCCACCCCTGCCATGGGGATGCTGCAACGGTCATAATTGTGAAAAACAGACATAAGTACTTTTTCAGTGTCATTGTAACTTAGAATGGTCATTAAGTGAATGGTTGTAAGAACTACCGGTATTATGCAGTTACCTCCAATTGGATCAGACTCTGAAGAGGCAAAAAGTTTGGGAGCCTTTTCCCACTGCTGAATTAATGCTGTCTTCCAGCTGGCAATAAACTATAAGAGCATTACATTTGCTGTCCTCACCGCTAATTATTATCCAATTCAAGAGAGTCAGCTGAATAAATGGGTGGCCACAGGAGAAAGGCAAGGGAGGGGAATCAAGACAGTGTGAATGTCTATGGAGGTTCTCAGTCATCCAGGTCTTGGTTGTCCCAGAGCTTTTTTAAGAGGCAACTGTACCTTCTGTTTTTTCTTTGAAGACATTTCGCTTCTCATCGAAGAACTGAAGAAGCTTCTTGGAAGAGAAGCGAAATGTCTTCAAAGAAAATCCAAAAAATCCAGTTGCCTGTTGAAAAAGCATCTTTAGAACAACAGTGTGACTGAAGCCCTTTCCCTTTATAAAGGTAGTTCTTGATTGACAACAACTCATTTACTGAATATTCAAAGTTACAAGAACACTGTAAAAAGTGACTACTTATGACCAGTTTGTACACTCACAACTGTTGCAACATCCCAGTGGTCATATGATTAAAATTCAGACACTGAGCAACTGGCATGTACTTATGACAGCTGCCATGACCCAGGATCATATGATCACCACTTGTAACCTTCCTAGTCTGCTTCCGACAAGCAAAGTCAATGGGAGAAGCCAGATTCAGATTAACAGAGTTGGAAGGGACCTTGTAGGTCATCTCGTCCAGCCCAAGTAGGAGACCCTACACCATTTCTGACAGATGGCAGTCCAGTCTCTTCTTGAAAGCTTCCAGTGATTCACTTAATAAAAGCATGAATCCCTTAACTACTGCAGTAATTTGCTTAACAACAGAAGCAAAAAGGTTGTAAAATGAGGCATGACTCACTTAATAACTGCCTCACTTAGCAACAGACATTCAGGGCTCAGTTGTGGTTGTAAGTCAAGGACTACCTGTATGTGTATGTAACATTAATGCACACAAATAGGGCAGTGCTCAACTGCAGCCATAATAATCAGCTTGACTTTTTTGGCAGCTCTCCAAGAGGACAAAATCTAACCAATTTTCCAGAATCTGTTAACCTTTGCTCCAGAGGGCAAAATTTAACATATTTTATATAACTTGAAGTTGCCCTTGAACAATTTCAGACCAACAGGGAAAATACAACTTTATCCCAATGTAGCTAAAGATAAATTCAGGCTGTCTTTTTTTACCAGGCAAGAATGACATGGGGATGAGATCAACGTCATGAGGTCATTGTTAAAAAAAAAAAAAAAAGGGGGGGGGGTCATTCTTGCACCATTCTCAGCCATATAAAAATTGGATGCAACCTTGTGTGGTTGCAGCCCTCCATCTTGATAGTCCTCCTTGTGGGCATCCCTGTTTACCTGCTTTGCAAAGAAAAAATTGGAGGCAACAGGAGAACAAATCAGTGCCTCTCGAAGTTGTGGGTGCTCCATCCTGGAGGTTTTGAAAAGCGATTGGACACACCCATTATGTCCAGAATGATATCGCTCTTCTGCTGGAGCAGGAAATTGCACTCGAAGACCTCAGAAGGTCCCCTTCCACTCTCTTATTCTCTGATTCAACTTGTGGAATTGAGGGCGACCTTGGCAACTAACATTCATGGCAATTGATTCTTAAAGCCTTATTTGTTGCATCCCTAATTTTCCTCAGGGAGGAAAAGCAGCCTTTGCTGGAGTTTCTTGCCTCAACTGTTCAGATCATTTCATCCGCCTGGAGTGTTTTTATCATATCGAGATGCTGGGCTTTTGACCGCATATTCGGCTTTCCACAACCTCTGCATATCCCGAGGCAAATTTCCTCGACGGTGTACACGACTTTTGCGCTCCGTTCCTGACTCGAGAATTGGGTGGCAGAGAGTGAGCGGGGGGGGGGGGGGGGGGGGGGGAAGGGAGGGAACAGGTAACAAGCCACGGTTCTCCAAGCTTCCCTGAGGAAGTCAGCAAGGCCGAGGCGCCGTTTCCCATTCCTCCGTCTCGGGCGCCCAACGGGCCGTTTGGGGTGTCCCATTTCTCCTGTCCCAAAAGGCGCGGTCGCAAGCCTTTATTATTATTATTATTATTATTATTATTATTATTATTATTATTATT